>OY821518.1:223257339-223686369 GCA_963682025.1 Cordilura impudica | reverse complement strand
AATGTAAAATGTAAAATGTAAAATGTAAAATGTAAAATGTAAAATGTAAAATGTAAAATGTAAAATGTAAAATGTAAAATGTAAAATGTAAAAATGTAAAATGTAAAATGTAAAATGTAAAATGTAAAATGTAAAATGTAAAATGTAAAATGTAAAATGTAAAATGTAAAATGTAAAATGTAAAATGTAAAATGTAAAATGTAAAATGTAAAATGTAAAATGTAAAATGTAAAATGTAAAATGTAAAATGTAAAATGTAAAATGTAAAATGTAAAATGTAAAATGTAAAATGTAAAATGTAAAATGTAAAATGTAAAATGTAAAATGTAAAATGTAAAATGTAAAATGTAAAATGTAAAATGTAAAATGTAAAATGTAAATGTAAAATGTAAAATGTAAAATGTAAAATGTAAAATGTAAAATGTAAAAATGTAAAATGTAAAATGTAAAATGTAAAATGTAAAATGTAAAATGTAAAATGTAAAATGTAAAATGTAAATGTAAAATGTAAAATGTAAAATGTAAAATGTAAAATGTAAAATGTAAAATGTAAAATGTAAAATGTAAAATGTAAAATGTAAAATGTAAAATGTAAAATGTAAAATGTAAAATGTAAAATGTAAAATGTAAAATGTAAAATGTAAAATGTAAAATGTAAAATGTAAAATGTAAAATGTAAAATGTAAAATGTAAAATGTAAAATGTAAAATGTAAAATGTAAAATGTAAAATGTAAAATGTAAAATGTAAAATGTAAAATGTAAAATGTAAAATGTAAAATGTAAAATGTAAAATGTAAAATGTAAAATGTAAAATGTAAAATGTAAAATGTAAAATGTAAAATGTAAAATGTAAAATGTAAAATGTAAAATGTAAAATGTAAAATGTAAAATGTAAAATGTAAAATGTAAAATGTAAAATGTAAAATGTAAAATGTAAAATGTAAAATGTAAAATGTAAAATGTAAAATGTAAAATGTAAAATGTAAAATGTAAAATGTAAAATGTAAAATGTAAAATGTAAAATGTAAAATGTAAAATGTAAAATGTAAAATGTAAAATGTAAAATGTAAAATGTAAAATGTAAAATGTAAAATGTAAAATGTAAAATGTAAAATGTAAAATGTAAAATGTAAAATGTAAAATGTAAATTGTAAAATGTAAAATGTAAAATGTAAAATGTAAAATGTAAAATGTAAAATGTAAAATGTAAAATGTAAAATGTAAAATGTAAAATGTAAAATGTAAAATGTAAAATGTAAAATGTAAAATGTAAAATGTAAAATGTAAAATGTAAAATGTAAAATGTAAAATGTAAAATGTAAAATGTAAAATGTAAAATGTAAAATGTAAAATGTAAAATGTAAAATGTAAAATGTAAAATGTAAAATGTAAAATGTAAAATGTAAAATGTAAAATGTAAAATGTAAAATGTAAAATGTAAAATGTAAAATGTAAAATGTAAAATGTAAAATGTAAAATGTAAAATGTAAAATGTAAAATGTAAAATGTAAAATGTAAAATGTAAAATGTAAAATGTAAAATTAAAATGTAAAATGTAAAATGTAAAATGTAAAATGTAAAATGTAAAATGTAAAATGTAAAATGTAAAATGTAAAATGTAAAATGTAAAATGTAAAATGTAAAATGTAAAATGTAAAATGTAAAATGTAAAATGTAAAATGTAAAATGTAAAATGTAAAATGTAAAATGTAAAATGTAAAATGTAAAATGTAAAATGTAAAATGTAAAATGTAAAATGTAAAATGTAAAATGTAAAATGTAAAATGTAAAATGTAAAATGTAAAATGTAAAATGTAAAATTTAAAATGTAAAATGTAAAATGTAAAATGTAAAATTTAAAATTTAAAATGTAAAATGTAAAATGTAAAATGTAAAATGTAAAATGTAAAATGTAAAATGTAAAATGTAAAATATAAAATGTAAAATGTAGAATGTAGAATGTAAAATGTAAATTGTAAAATGTAAAATGTAAAATGTAAAATATAAAATGTAAAATGTAAAATGTAAATTTTAAAATGTAAAATGTGAAATGTAAAATGTAAAATGTAAAATGTAAAATGTAAAATGTAAAATGTAAAATGTAAAATGTAAAATGTAAAATGTAAAATGTAAAATGTAAAATGTAAAATGTAAAATGTAAAATGTAAAATGTAAAATGTAAAATGTAAAATGTAAAATGTAAAATGTAAAATGTAAAATGTAAAATGTAAAATGTAAAATGTAAAATGTAAAATGTAAAATGTAAAATGTAAAATGTAAAATGTAAAATGTATAATGTAAAATGTAAAATGTAAAATGTAAAATGTAGAATGTAAAATGTAAAATGTAAAATGTAAAATGTAAAATGTAAAATGTAAATTGTAAAATGTAAAATCTAAATTGTAAAATGTAAAATGTAAAATGTAAAATGTAAAATGTAAAATATAAAATGTAAAATGTAGAATGTAAAATGTAAAATGTAGAATGTAAAATGTAAATTGTAAAATGTAAAATGTAAAATGTAAAATGTAAATTTTAAAATGTAAAATGTGAAATGTAAAATGTAAAATGTAGAATGTAAAATGTAAAATGTAAAATGTAAATTGTAAAATGTAAAATGTAAAACGTAAAATGTAAAATGTAAAATGTAAAATGTAAAATGTAAAATGTAAAATGTAAAATGTAAAATGTAAAATGTAAAATGTAAAATGTAAAATGTAAAATGTAAAATGTAAAATGTAAAATGTAAAATGTAAAATGTAAAATGTAAAATGTAAAATGTAAAATGTAAAATGTAAAATGTAAAATGTAAAATGTAAAATGTAAAATGTAAAATGTAAAATGTAAAATGTAAAATGTAAAATGTAAAACGTAAAATGTAAAATGTAAAATGCAAAATGTAAAATGTAAAATATAAAATGTAAAATGTAAAATGTAAAATGTAAATTTTAAAATGTAAAATGTAAAATGTAAAATGTAAAATGTAAAATGTAAAATGTAAAATGTAAAATGTAAAATGTAAAATGTAAAATGTAAAATGTAAAATGTAAAATGTAAAATGTAAAATGTAAAATGTAAAATGTAAAATGTAAAATGTAAAATGTAAAATGTAAAATGTAAAATGTAAACTGTAAAATGTAAAATGTAAAATGTAAAATGTAAAATGTAAAATGTAAAATGTAAAATGTAAAATGTAAAATGTAAAATGTAAAATGTAAAATGTAAAATGTAAAATGTAAAATGTAAAATGTAAAATGTAAAATGTAAAATGTAAAATGTAAAATGTAAATGTAAAATGTAAAATGTAAAATGTAAAATGTAAAATGTAAAATGTAAAATATAAAATGTGAAATGTAAAATTTAAAATGTAAAATGTAAAACGTAAAATGGAAAATGTAAAATGTAAAATGTAAAATATAACATGTAAAATGTAAAATGAAAAATGAAAAATGGAAAATGGAAAATGAAATAAGAAAATTGAAAAATAAAAATGGAGAATGGAAAATGAAAAATGGAAATTGAAAAACGGAAAATGGAAAATGAAAAATGGAAAATAGAAAATGAAAAATGGAAAATGAAAATTGAAAAATGAAAAATGGAAAATGAAAATTGGAAAATGGAAAATGAAAATTGAAAAATGGAAAATGGAAAATGGTAAGTGGAAAATGGAAAACGAGAACTGAAATATGAAAAATGGAAAATGGAAAATGGAAAATGAGAAATGGAAAATGAAAATTGCAAAATGAAAAATGAAAAATGGAAAAAGAAAATTGAAAAATGAAAAATGAAAAATGGAAAATGCAAAACGGAAAATGGAGAATGGAATTGAAAAATGAAAAATGAAAATTGAATGACAAATTGAAAAATTAAAAGTGAAAAATGGAAAATGAAAAATGGAAAATGAAAAATGAAAAATGAAAATTGAAAAATGAAAATTGAAAAATGAAAAATGGAAAATGGAAAACACAAAAATTAAAAATTAAATATTAAAAATTAAAAATAAAAAATTAAGAATTAAAAATTAAAAATTAAAAACTAAAAATAAAAAATTAAAAATTAAAAATTAAAAATTAAATATTAAAAATTAAAAATTAAAAATTAAAAATTAAAAATTAAAAATTAAAAATTAAAAATTAAAAATTAAATATTAAAAATTAAAAACTAAAAATTAAAAAAATCAAAAATCAAAAATTAAATATTGAAAATTAAAAATTAAAGACTCAGGTGGAGGGTATCAAAAACTTCGGCACAGCCAATTTAACACTCTTACTTGTTTTTATTAAAAATATTTTTTAAATTTTTCTTAACTTTTTTCTTTTTTTTCCCCTTATTTCCTTTCAGATTCCAAATTTCTCACAAGCCAATTTATATTAATATAGTGCGTAAGCCCCTGGATAGACTTGTTTCCTATTATTATTTTTTACGCTATGGTGATAACTATCGTCCGAATTTAGTACGCAAAAAGGCGGGTAATAAAATGGTAAGTGTTATACTGATAGCAAGAGTTTATTTATTTAACGTTAAATTTGTTTTCATCTTTCCCAGACATTCGATGAATGTGTAGAATTAAAACAAACAGACTGTGATCCCAAAAATATGTGGCTACAAATACCCTTCTTTTGTGGGCATGCAGCCGAATGTTGGGAACCTGGCAGTCAGTGGGCTTTGGATCAGGCTAAGCGTAATTTAGTCAATGAATATTTTCTAGTGGGTGTCACTGAACAAATGGAAGATTTTGTGGACTTATTAGAAAAATCCTTACCTAGGTTAGTATCGGCTATTGATAAGTTGTATTTGCTCAGAACTTTTTAATGATTTTCTTGAAGTTTTTAAAAAAATTTTTAATTCTTTCTTACACAAATTTCTACTGGCAATTTTTCGAAAATATAAATTTATTGGATTCAGATGGATTTTCCATATAAAAAAAAATATCTCAGATTTAAACACTTTATTTTTAATGAAATTTATAAACAATTTGTAAAGCATATTTAAGTTATTTTCTATTTGGAAGACTTCTTATAGAGATTTATTTATATCGATAAAACAAATTTTCTAGACTCCAAAAATATTTCTTCATGATAAATTTTCTGTAGTAGCAATGCCTGATTTAAAAATATATTAATCATGCTCTGGATGTTTTCCTTTCAGAATGTTTCAAGGTTTTAGAGAATATTATCAACATTCGAATAAATCGCACTTAAGACATACAACCTTCAAAATTGATCCTAGTGAAGATACGGTGGCTGCCATCATGAAATCCAAAATATGGCAAATGGAAACAGAACTTTATAATTTTGCATTAGCGCAATTTGAATTTAACAAACGTAGACTACAACAGTCAGACAAAAAACAAATACAAAAATTTATGTATGAGAAAATAAAACCAAAATAAGTGTAACATCGAAACTTAAATATCTCTGAAAAAAAGACATGTAAATATTATTGCTTTCCTACAAAAAAAAATTGTACTTAATATAGTTTAATTAAAAAATCCCTGCTCTTTTAATTTGTTAAACTCATAGTTACACATATTTGCCTTATTTATAGAATTTATTTTATAAAAACAAATGATATTTTTAATTAATTAAAATACTTAGTAAAAAGCAATATTAAATAGTCAACAACCACAAAAAATTAAGGAGAATTGTATAAACCACAAGTAGTAAATTGTAGCATATCATTGATTTATATCTAAAGTAAACATGAAGGATTCCTTTAATTTTAAAAATTTATATTAAGTTTTTGTATATTTACTTTTTTTCTATAAAAATGTCGTATTCTAAGTTATATTTTAACTAATAATTAAAATTAAAACAAACAAAAACCAATTAACATTTTATACCTATGGACAATACTAATAAAATAAAAATTAAAAATTATGAAACAAATAAAAATCCCCAAAATAGATGTAATATTAATATCAAAGAATTTATAAAAAAAAACCCTAAAGATATAAGCTATAGAAAATAATTATATAGAAATTTATATAAGTATCATTAATTGATTAAGAAATCAATATAAAAAATATAACAAAGAAAACAATGATTTTTAAAAATAAAAACTGTTAGACTTTTTCTTTTAATGTCTTTGGGCTTTTTGGTTTTTAAGCAAATAACTTTCTAACTATTTGACTGAAGCTATAAACAAAGCTGAGTTTAACTAAACTAAATTTAATTGAAATTACAAAAACTCGGAAATTACAAAATCCAAGAAATTAATTTGTACATTTTGTACAAATTACACTGTGCAACAAATTTTGGGTCATCGAAAGTGACCCGAATGGGACCAACGGGAAATGAGAGTAGACTATCAGTAGAGAAAAGCATCCAATGGGTTTTAAAAAGTTAGCTCGAATTGCTTTTTTATAGCGGTGTGAAGTTGGGCTATTTTGATGCAAATTTTTCAATCTTTTTTTATACCCTATACCACTATGTGGTTTGGGTATAATGACTTTGTGCTGCTGTTTGTAACAACCAAAAATATTTGACCTACACCCATCTTTATACCGATCGAATCAGAATCACTATCTGATTCGATTTAACGATGTCCGCCCGTCCGTCAGTCTGTGTGTCCATGTAAAGCTTGTAATCAAACTGTAGGTTGATGAAATTTGGTATTTAATCTTTTATCGGCCATGGGATGAACGCTATTGAAATTGGTGAGAATCGGTCCTTGTTCAGACCTAGCCATAAGATCCAAATTATCATACAAATCTTAGTTAAATTGGGTGTGTATGTATATATTATATCCATTAATCAGTAGTCCAAAAATAATCCCTATTGGACAACTCTTAGTCATAGGCCCCATATAGAGCTGCTTCCCGATCTTCACTTAAATCTATCAAAAAACAAAAATATTGCACTGATTCTTCTCAAATTTTGTTTGTATATATTTTTGCAAAATACAAGAGACTTTACCAAACATGGTCAGGATCAGTCCATTTTTGGGCCTAGTCCCCATATAGATATAGCATCCGATATGAACTTTTTCATATCTGCAGTCGAAAAAATTAATAAAAATCCCACTCAAATTTGGTTTATGCTTATTTTCTATATCCAGTTAGTTGGGCCTGAGAGATAGGGTCTCTAAACGCATGGTATAGGGTATCGTATAGTCGGTCTAGGCCGACTATAATTTTCTTACTTGTTATATTTCATCCAGTAGTATAAAAAAAACAATTGCAATTGAACATTTTAGTAGGCCTATTAAATAAATATTTAAATTTATTAATTTTTATTCTCAAAATTGGTGTATTTTGTTTTACCTTGCATCATATGGGATGTGATCACAGCGCGAAAACGTAATATCCATTGCCCGATTTCACAAATATAGTTTGTTATATTCCTATACAGGTTAAGTTTGAATTTTAGCCAAATCGGTCGAGGAGTTCAAAAGTTATGAGTGAAAATGTGAACCTACCACTAAATTTTCCATATAAAATGGTACTTTTTACTTTATTTTAATTTTCATTACGTAATGTTAGGTAGAGTTACGTCACGGCCCACAATGTTACGTCACGTTAATTGCAATAATTGTTGTTTCAAATATTATTTTCGGGGGTCGAGTAACGTTACTTAACTTTACGAAACGTTTCGTTATATTACGTTACATAATTTATGTCGAGTTCATTTGAGATTCGTTACGTTCGATGCATCACGTTTCGTCGTTATTTTAATTTTAAACTCGATTTGTTCACAAATAAAAAAGTTGATTTTCTGAAGGTTCTAACATCGGTAAGGGTCAGTTGCAATGTTCTAGGACAGGTTACAAGGGGCAACTAACCCCGTCCTAACACAACGCCATTTTAAAGCGATTGGTTACGTAACCGGTTTTTACAATTTTTCCAACAGGGTACTTATTGTTTCTTTAATTAATCTGGTAAATCGGTTTTCATCACTTCCACTAACTAAAGAGAAACAATTACAATATTGAGAGAAATTGATATAGCAACTAATATAAATAACTAGTTGATTGTGTGGCGGCTAGGCGCTCATTTAAAAATTATGAATAAAACAGTTTAAATTTAAATACACGAAAAATTTATAATAAATTAAATTCCTTTCAATATAGTAGTAAATTGAAAATTATATTGTTACATATGTACATATGAAAAAAGATTGTGTTTGTGGAAATTGTATACATAAGTATCAAAACAGATAAGAAATATTTGGCAAAAAAGTTTTTCAATTTAGAATCTCTTGAAAAACTATATTTCGTGTGAAATATCGGTGGTCATTTAATAGTGTTCCTTGCTGTGAGTTCGATTGAATACGTATCTTAACTTGGCTTGCAACTTTTGATCGTAAAAAAGCCACATACAGTTGGCCGTGGGAAAATACCGCGGTCTCCAAATTAATGCCAACGTAATCAAATGACTGGCCTTGAGCCTTGTTTATGGTAATTGCGAATGCAGTAATTACCTGAATTAGTGGAAACTGGCGGCATTTTAATATGAAAGGTAATGTGGTGTCGGTTGGGGCGAGAACAATCCTAGGAATTAGAACCGTATCATTTTGGCCAGCGTTACAGAATCAGTCAGTCATTCAGTCAGTCAGTGAGTCAGGGATCAGCGTAAATATATTTAAGATATTACCCGGCCTTCACTCGTTAAATGTTTGGCTTCAGGTTGTAATGCACTCATACTTTTTTACTCTTATTTACTAAACAATCATACGTTTCAATTCTCTCTTTCAATTTTTCAATGGGACAGTTCCTAAACAATTTTTTGACTATTATATGTGTGATCAATTTGCCTTGAACGTGGGAAGGCGGGTAAAGTGAGGAGATTGGAGATTCGCTTATAACGAACCCTGGTTGTAATAAATTTTTGTTTATAGCGAAGAATTTCTTCGGTCCCAAGAGTTTTAATCACATTTTTCATACAAATTGCTTCTCTTATAGCGAACAGTGGTTATATCAAACTTTTGACTTTAACAAACAAATTTCCATTTCAGAATTTTCCTATATTTTATATATTTAAAAAAAATTAATTTCAATTTAATTTAATTTTATTTTCATTTAATTTTAAAAAATGTCTTTTTATGTATATTTTCGTAAAAGTTTGCCAGTAGCCAACCTTTGCTTTGTAATTTCTGCTTCTATATATAAGGAGTTTTTAATATTATGTGATTTTAAAAAAATATTTTATTTTAATAATATTTAATAATATTTAATAATTTAATTTATGTTTTAGAACTTTTTAAAATGCATCAAAATAAATAAACTTATTCAACTAAAAAAAGTTTTTAAACCTTGCGGACAAAACAAAAAAATACTACGGTTATAACGAACTTAGTCTAACTAATTTGGCCGGTCCCGCCGAGTTCGTTATAACCGAACTCCATTTTACTGTGGAAAAAATAGAATAGCATAGAAAAAAAAGACGTTTTAGAGAAAGGTTCCTAAAAGTTTCTTAAGGGGGGTAAGGTTTTAAAAGTTAAAAAAAGTCGTATTTTCATAATTCTTTTTTTAAGATATGAATAATGTTGGATTATTTATTTCATATACACGTTATAGCATAACATTTGAAGAATCTTTGAAAAAAAATTAAACTAAAAATTTTAATAAATAAGTCCGTGATAGGGAATCTCCGGAGGCGTTGTTGTTTTGCAGTGAACATCATAACTCGTTACCGGATCATGTGAAATAAAAAAATCGAAATGCGTTTCAAAGGTGACATGTTTCCTGAGGTAGTGACGAAGAGTTTTTTACAATTTTTTTTTTCAGCATTTTGAAGTGAAAAACGATTTTTGCTATACAATTTCGGAAATTTGTTATTAAAAAATGGGGAAGAAAATGGAATTAAAAAAAAAACTCTTCGTTGTTACCTGATGATTTAAATTTATATAGTGTCTAAAATTTCAAAAGAATCGGTCAAGTAGATTTTGAGTTATGATGTTCACGGACTTCGAACATTTATTTGGGAGAAAATCGGTTTAAAGTTTTTTAAAAACTGATTTATATACCGTATGAGGCCGGTCGCTGGAAACGTGTACCTTCTTAAGTTTCACTCTGATTTACTTAAAATTTTGACGCAACACGCTCGACATGTTGTGCATTCAGAAAGAGAAATGCAAAAAAAGGTTTTATAACCTACCACCCCTTAAGGAAGTGCAAACAGCAATACACCTCCACAAAAGAGACAAAAATATTTCATATTTCATCATACATGTAAACTGAAAAAAGAGAACTACATTTTTGCAAAGTTATCTATGTATAAATCCAAAAAATAAAATATAAGGGCGTATTAGTTTTACTTAAAAAAAAAACATATTATTCCAAATCGCCTTTAATTCTTCGATGATAATTTTAATAAATTATTTAAATTAAAATATTAAAGATACCTATTTACGTAATTTATGTTTGTCTAAATTTTTGAAAGCAATTTGTGCAAAAATTAATATTATGAGTGAAAAAAAAATTATTTTCCCACCTCTCTTCTGAAATTACAATGTAATTTAATTATGCAAAGTTACAATAATTTAAATTTTAAACTTAATATTTCACTATTTTTTCAAGCGCTTTTCAATACAGAGCTTTAAACGAAATCATACACAAAATCCACATTGAAGATCTCTTTTTTCTCAAATATCAAAAAAAAAAGCATACTCTTTGGTAAGTGCTGGCCATCAGAGAACCTGAGCAACAACAAGTAAGAGTGTTAAATTCGGCTGTGCCGAATCTTTGATACCCTCCACCTCGGTTTTAGTATTGATAATCAATGTAAACAAAATATTGGAAAAAGTAAACAATTTGTTAAACTTAATACGAAATTATTTCAGAAAATTCTTTAGGTTGGTTTTCGTCTTTTCTATAATTTCGGATTTATTTCGGTGTTTGCTTTTTGGTCATTGTGGTTGCTGATCGGCATGCATTTAGGTTATATACCAATGTGCATGCGTTTCCGGTTATCTTATATATATTTACGCTGATCCCTGACTCACTGACTGACTGACTGATTCTGTAACGCTGAAATAATACACATAGCACTCCCTACAAAGCTATGCGAAATACACAAACAAAATTTAATCTTTCTCATTTTATACAAACCCACACACAATTTTCTCTCTTTTATGTTACCAACCAGTGCTGCTAATAAAATCTTCTGAAAATCGACAATTTTGGAAACTAAATCGCCAAAATCGTCATTTTTAAAACAAGAAATTGTCAAGAAAATAAAAATAGAACTCTACAAAATATTACAAAAGGAAACAATCAAATTTATTTATGTCATTCATATTACGAATATTATTACAGCATTGGTTATTTATACTGTATTAGTGGTGAAATTTCAAGGAAAAAAATTTAACACACCAATCAACTAAATAATTTTATTGACATGTATCTGTAGCTGAAACATATAATATAGATTTAAAGTATCGCCGTAATTGAAACTTACATCTTAAATAGAGATGCTATTCAAGGTATTTCCGTTTTGAAACGAGTTGACCCAGAATTAAATCTATACATACTTTGTAATTTCCATTTACACTGAACAAAAATTTTCGATAAAAACCCATTAATTGGTAACCTTTGAAGTCGTAATTTTTATACTACTGATAATTTTAAATCTTCAATCATCATTTTTACAAATTTAACAAATCATTTTAACAAATTGCAAAATCGTCGAAATTACAATAAGTTCTCAAAATTGGCAAAATTGCAAAATCGTCGAAATTACAATAAGTTGTCAAAATTGGCAACACTTACTAAACTTATTCGTTTGTCTGTTTTGTTTTTCATCTCAAAATTGTTTTGTATTGTTAAGAGTACTTTCGCTCAGTTCATTGGTGGCCAGCACTTACCAAAGAGCATGCTTTTTTTTTTTTGATAAATATTTGAGAAAAAAGAGATCTTCAATGTAGATTTTGTTGTTGTCCAACGTATGATTTCGTTTATAGCTCTGTATTGAAAAGCCTTTGAAAAATATTAAGTTTAAAATTTAAATTATTGTAACTTTTCATAATTAAATTACATTGTAATTTTAGAAGAGAGGTGGGAAAATAATTTTTTTTTTCACTCATAATATTAATTTTTGCATAATATGCTTTTAAAAAAATTTGGACAAACATAAATTACGTAAAAAGGTATATTTAAGATTTTAATTTGAATAATTTATTGAAATTATCATGGAAGAATTAAAAGCGATTTTTTTTGTTTTGAAGTAAAACTAATACGCGCGCATTTTTTATTTTTTCTTTTTTAGATTTATAGATAACTTTGCAAAAAATGTAATTCTCTTTTTTTTTCAGTTTACATGTATGATGAAATATGAAATATTTTTTCCTTTTTTGTGTACATTGGTGTATTGGTGTTTGCATTTCCTTAAGGGGTGGTAGGTTTTAAAACCTTTCTTTGAATTTCTCTTCCTGAATGCACAACATGTCGAGAATGTTGTGTCAAAATTTTAAGTAAATCAGAGCAAAACTTAAAAAGATACAGCGTTTCCAGCGACCGGCCTCATACGGTATATAGTATACAAATCAGTTTTTAAAAAACTTTAAACCGATTTTCTCGCAAATAAATGTTCGAGGTCCATGAACATCTTCTTGACCGATTCTTTTGAAATTTTAGACACTATGTCTACACAAAAATCATCAGGTAACCACGAAGTTTTTTTTTTTAATTCCATTTTCTCCTCATTTTTTAACAACAAATTCCCGAAATTGTATAGCAAAAATCGTTTTTCACTTCAAAATGCTGCAAAAAAAAAATTGAAAAACTCTTCGTTACTACTTCAGGAAACATGTCACCTTTTAAATGCATTTCGATTTTTTTTTTCACATGGTCCGGTAACGAGTTATGATGTTCACCGCAAAACAACAACGCCTCCGGATATTGGCTGTCACGGACTTATTTATTAAAATTTTTAGTTGAAAATTTTTTCAAAGATCCTTTAAATGTTATGCTATAACGTGAATTCATGTCTTCAAAAAAGAACTATGCAATTAATTATTATTATTAACTTTTAGAACCTTTAAAACCCCCCCTTAAGAAACTTTTAGAAACCTTGCTCTTAAAACGTTTTTTTTTCTATGCTATTCTACTTTTTCTACATTAAAATGGAGTTCGGTTATAGCGAACTCGGCGGGACCGGCCAAATTAGTTCGTTATAGACTAAGTTCGTTATAACCGTAGTATTTTTTGTTTGTTTTGTCCGAAAGGTTTAAAAACTTTTTTTAGTTGAATAAGTTTACTTATTTTGATGCATTTTAAAAAGTTATAAAACATAAATTAAATTATTAAATTATTAAGACTAAAATTACCGAGTTTCTATCAAAGTAAAATATTTTTTTAAAATCATATAATATTAAAAACTTCTTATGTATAGAAGCAGCAAATATAAAGCAAAGGTTGGCTACTGACAAACTTATACGAAAATATACATAAAAGGACCTTTTTCAAAACTTCATTTGAAAATCGAAGTTTTTGGTTTGTATTTTTTACAAGTGTTTTCCAATTTTTATTTTTTTTTTTTAAACATTAAAATTAATTTTTTTTAAATATATAAAATATAGGAAAATTTTGAAATGGGGAAAAAAATTTGTTTGTTAAAGTCAAAATAAACGGGCGCCTAGGCGCCACACAATCCACTAGTATGACATAACTTCTCGTTTAATTTAGTTTTTGCTAATTAAATAGCTCGCAAAGGTAATGGTTGTGTAGGGTGGCTACATGCATTAAATCGTGCTAATTGGAGATGGCTGTATAGTTTCTTTTAACTGGCCTAATATTTCTTCATTGTGGCTATATAGGTCGGATGAAGTAACAAAATAATAACAAAAAAAAAGCTCTCTCAACTTTTTTATTAAAATATTGCCATATTTTGAAAACATAGAGAATAAATTTATGATATTAAACAATTAAATTAGGGATGCCAAACGCAAAAAACCAAAAGCCCCAAACATCTTAAATAAAATAATTTATCTTTATTTTCTGAAAAACTTTTATATATAAATAACATTCTCATCAAATTGCGTTTATTTATGTAGCAATTTTTATGTTCGCAATTCTTAAATATCATTTGAGGTTTTCTAAAATTCATTGAATTTAAATTAATGTTTTCTGTAGTGTAATTCTGTAAATTTCAACGATCCGACAATCGCAAAATATATCGACAGCTATTGTTGTTTGCACTAAGGATTAAGTGATTCACTAAGTACATACATCTTAACGACAGTCGACAAATCTATTTTTCTATTTATTTAAATTGTAAACGAGTGGCATCTCTGTCAAAATAAGCGAAAAACACAAAGAAGAATAGAAAAAAACAAATTACTTCGTGTTTGACAGGATGATTTTATGTTTATGTTTAATATCTTTATTTTTTTACTAATATTTCTGTGTATTTGATTGAAAATTAAATAATGAATTGAATATGCTATTTAATTTTTTTATTTATATAAAAAAGTTTTTTTAATTAAAGCAAAATATTTTCACTATTTTATGATTTTTATTTATGTATGACGGCATTTCAACCTAAAAATTTAAGTTTTTACCGATTGAATAAACAACACAAAAATGGTTGTCGTTTAGATAACAACAACAGCTGACTTCAACAATAGCGAATATCGTTTAAAAATTTTACTGATAATTTTGCTATTTTCTTTTTTTAACGATTCAACTATCGTTAAAAGAAGTTACTGAATCGCGGTACTGAAAAGTTATTAATTTCTCCTGAATGGCAATATTTTTTTTAAATGTAAACATATTTGGTGTTTTTTTTTTTTGGAATTTCAATTTGTGTTTAACGAATAAAATTTATATATTAAAGATGCAATTGATGTCTTCTAAATTTAAAATTATAATTTCCGACGTTTTGATATGATTTTCTGAAATTCAATTAATATTTTCTAATTTATAATTGGAAATTTTAATTCCAGTTTTTATTAGAATTGATATTTTCTTAAATTTGAATGGAAAATTTAAAAAGTGCAATTTTGTATTTATGTGAATAATAATGCTTTAGTAATATTTAAAAATTAGATGTAATCGAAATCAGATATTTTGTAGGTAAAGCAGTATAATAGTTCTATATAACTATGTAGAACTGTTTTGAAAGCAAAAAAACTCATTGATGAACTCGGTAACTCTATTTTATAAAGACAACAAAAAGTTAACATGCCAAACTTATGTTCATATTTGTAAAAGAATAATGAAAAAACGTATGAAATAGAAGACCAGCCCGTGTATACTCTAAACATTGTTCTGTATGATATCTAGTTGAAAATATTGACATTCATGTTAAAATAGAAATAACTATTGCAAAGCTAATTAGAACAAAAATTGCGGCGCCATCTACTGTGGCACACTGAGCGAAATGAAGTTTGATATCTAATTGAAAATGTTGACATTCATGTTAAAATAGAAATAACTATTGCAAAGCTAATTAGAATAAAAATTGTGGCGCCATCTACGGCATAGTCACGCTGAGCAAAATGAAGTGACACTGTTAATGCAAAAGAAATGTATTTTCCCCACAACAAAATATTGCAGAATTTTATGTAAATAAAAAATATACCGATTTATTTCTAACATGCAGTTACTATGGATATACATACATACATATATAGAATATATGTAAATTATTTGTATTATTTAATATGTGTATGTACATATATCTAAATATTACATACAAAAAATACAACGGCAAACTTTATTTTTGTGTTTTTCTCTTTAAATAAATTAATCCATAATTTTTTTTTTTGCTAAATTTACATTGTTTTTTTTTTTTATTAACAACTAGGTATTTTAGCATTATTTGCTTTAAATGTTGGTGAATTTTTACTCCCGTTAGATATATTAACTCGTAGTGTCTGTTTGTCGAACAAATTTTGGATCGATTTTAACCACTTTCCCGTGACCCAATCGATCTGAAATTTTGCAGGCAGGCTCGTGGCAATGACAGAAATGATCTAATAAATTTTTTTAGTGATGCCAAAACAATGGAAACTTTTATATTTTTCTACCAGAGTTGATAAAAAAATGTACAAAAGGTTTGTTTTTATTACATTATTACCACAACGACTACAAAAACAACAAGTCCAGCTATGACAAAAATGCAACATTTAGAATAACAACAACAACAATATGGAAACATCATGTTTTTCGTTTTTTTTTTACTTTTTCAGAGATTTCCCTGGACCTGTTCCATCGATTTTAATGATTTCTGAAATAGAAATCTTCCCATGAATTTGTTGAATCATTCTCACTAAAAATTATCACCCTAGCTGTCTTATTGAGGGCGTGATCGTGACAAGAACAACATAGAAAATTATATTTTTTCAAGAACAATTTTAAACAGCAAATTTTTCAGGATGTTTGTGAATCATTTTTTATACCAACGAGCACCCTAGCTGCCCGATTGATGCCGTCATCGTGATTTCCACAGACGGAAAGACGGACAGACGGACATCGCTATATCAACTCCGGTTGTTATAAGGATCACAAATATATATATTTTATGGGGTCCAAAATTTTTTTTCTAATTATTACAAACGGAATGACAAACTTATATGAACACAAATATAAAATAAAGAATGAAATCAAAAACTAATAACAATGCAATTTTGATGTATAAAATATAGAGAAATTACAATACTACTTAGAATAAAAGAAACAAAAGAAAACAAGTAAGAAAATTATAGTCGGTCTAGACCGACTATACGATACCCTATACCATGCGTTTAGAGATCCTATCTCTCAGGCCCAACTAACTGGATATAGAAAATAAGCATAAACCAAATTTGAGTGGGATTTTTATTAATTTTTTCGGCTGCAGATATGAAAAATTTCATATCGGATGCTATATCTATATGGGGACTAGGCCCAAAAATGGACCGATCCTGACCATGTTTGGTAAAGTCTCTTGTATTTTGCAAAAATATATACAAACAAAATTTGAGAAGAATCAGTGCAATATTTTTGTTTTTTGATAGATTTAAGTGAAGATCGGGAAGCAGCTCTATATGGGGCCTATGACTAAGAGTTGTCCAATAGGAATCATTTTTGGACTACTGAGGAATGGATGTAATATATACATACAAACCCAATTTAACTAAGATTTGTATGATAATTTGGATCTTATGGCAATATATGTTGATTTCATAGGGGTCATTTGTATGGGAGCTAGGTCTGAACATGCACTGATTCTCACCAATTTCAATAGCGTTCATCCTATGGCCGAAAAAAGGTTACGTACCAAATTTTATCAAAATATATTCATATTTGCGACCTGCAGTTTGATTACAAGCTTTACATGGACACACAGACGGACGGACGGACGGACGGACATCGTTAAATCGAATCAGATAGTGATTCTGATTCGATCGGTATAATTAAAGATGGGTGTAGGTCAAATATTTTTGGTTGTTACAAACAGCAGCACAAAGTCATTATACCCAAACCACATAGTGGTATAGGGTATAAAGAGGAGAAACAAAAGTATTTATATATTAACTTAAAAGCTATTTTGACAATTGTTAATTTTATGTAATGTAGATGAGGTGTAAAAACAACAATTCCTATTTGTATCGCTCGAAAATTATTTTCTTAAAAAGTGAGACGTTGCTAACTTCTTTAATTGTAGAGGATAAACTATTCCAAAGACGTACCGCAAATATGAAAAACTGCCATTCAGATACCAAAGTATGGTCCCGAAATTGTATTAAATTGTTATTTCTTCGGAGCCTACTAAAACGCAAACGCTTATAAAGATATTCTGGTTCTTGATTTATAATAATTTTGTGTAAAAAAATGAGTGATTTTATTTTTAGTAGGTCATCAAAATTGACCCCATAGATTGTCTTTGAGTAGGAAGAAATGTGATCGAACCTTCTGAGACCAAAAACGTACATTGCGATATTGTTAAACGTGATGTTTAAACTGGTTCTACTCCTAGCGTCGCAACTTGCAAAGATTTTACATGCATAAAGTAATGTCGGTATTAGGTAGATCTTAGCTAGTAGTAAACGAATACTACCTGCGGTGCAATATTGAGTGTTCCAGAGAGTTTGCAACATTGAATAGGTTTTTCCACACGCCGCTGCAATGTGATCTGACCAGGTAAGATTTTTGTTAAAAACAACACCCAGATTTTTGGCTCGTTCGACAATATCAATTTGCTGATAATTTAAATAAATGTTTGGGTTTACTGGTATTCCAGTTAATCTATCAGTAATCTATTCCAGTTATCGCATCAGAACGCACTTGGTTTTTAAAGGGTTAAGGCTGAGACCGTTTGCAACCGCCCTATTTGAGATTCGTTTTAAATCATCATTCAGTTTTCTACTGCAGTCCTCAATTTTTCCTTTTTTGCTGCTAATGTACAGTTGTACATCATCGGCATACATTCTTACATTGCAGTGGATTAACTGTTTAGGGAGGTCAGTAGCATATATTGAGAAAAGGAGGGGACCAAGAATAGAACCCTGTGGAACGCCTCTTGAAACAGGAAGAAACGCTGATGCTGTATTATTTATTTCTACGCATTGAACGCGATTTACTAAATAAGATGTCATCAGTGCAACTGATGTTGGGGAAAAGTGGATCATTTTTTTAAGTTTTTGCAGGAGGACTGTGTGATCCACTGTGGCAAAAGCTTTTGAGTGATCTAACAGCACTAAAAATACCACGCATCCTTCATCAATTTCTTTTCTGATATCTTCAGATACATCGGCTAGAGCAGTAACACAGCTGTGTTTGGCACGAAACCCGGAATGACGGTCAGTGAGTAAATTATTATTGTTTAAATATGACGTTATTTGACTATGAAGCAGTCGTTCAAATGCCTTTGACAGATAAGGTAAAATAGCTATAGGACGATATTCAGTGGCTGACTTTTGAACCGGCAGAATTTTAGCTTGTTTCCATCGTTGGGGAAAAGTGCTCGTTGTGATTATTTTGTTAAAAATGTGTGTTATATATGGCAAAATTAAGGGGAGAAGCATTTTCAAAAAAGTAGGGTGGATACCATCAATACAATATGCATTTGACTTTATCGACTGACAGCTCGTAAGTACGTCCAATTGACGAACACATTCAAATGAGAAAAGGGTTTCGGAGGGACAGGTATCAATATAGTTATTATAATATGTGTGATCAGCTTGAGGCATAGGGATATTAATAAAATTCGCGTTAATTTCATTAGGATTTGATGCTGAATTACATTTCTTTTTATACCCTATACCACTATGTGGTTTGGGTATAATGACTTTGTGCTGCTGTTTGTAACAACCAAAAATATTTGACCTACACCCATCTTTAATTATACCGATCGAATCAGAATCACTATCTGATTCGATTTAACGATGTCCGTCCGTCCGTCCGTCCGTCCGTCCGTCCGTCCGTCTGTGTGTCCATGTAAAGCTTGTAATCAAACTGCAGGTCGCAAATATGAATATATTTTGATGAAATTTGGTATTTGATCTTTCATCGGCCATGGGATGAACGCTATTGAAATTGGTGAGAATCGGTCCATGTTCAGACCTAGCCCCCATACAAATTACCCCTATGAAATCAACATATGTATATTGCCATAAGATCCAAATTATCACACAAATCTTAGTCAAATTGGGTTTGTATGTATATATTACATCCATTAATCAGTAGTCCAAAAATGATCCCTATTGGACAACTCTTAGTCATAGGCCCCATATAGAGCTGCTTCCCGATCTTCACTTAAATCTATCAAAAAACAAAAATATTGCACAGATTTTTCTCAAATTTAGTTTGTATATATTTTTTCAAAGTATAAGTGACTTTACCAAATATGGTCAGGATCGGTCCATTTTTCGACGTAGTCCCCATTTAAATATAGTATCCGATATGAACTTTTTCATATCTGCAGCGAAAAAAATTAATAAAAATGCCACTCAAATTTGGTTTATGCATATTTGCTATATCCAATTAGTTGGACTGAAGAGATAGGGTCTGTTAACCATGGTATAGGGTATCGTATAGTCGGGCTAGACCGACTATAATTTTCTTACTTGTTTAATTTTAGTTGATTTTTTTAATGTAAACAATTTTGGCTTATATGAATATTAATTTCTGTTTAAAGAATAAATTTATATTTTCAAAACTTCAATTGATGTTTTATTAAATTTCATATAAATATGATTTTTTGAATTTCAATTGAAATTTTCTAAATATTAATAGAAATATATTCATATATTTATACCCTATACCACTATGTGGTTTGGGTATAATGACTTTGTGCTGCTGTTTGTAACAACTAAAAATATTTGACCTACACCTATCTTTAATTATACCGATCGAATCAGAATCACTATCTGATTCGATTTAACGATGTCCGTCCGTCCGTCCGTCCGTCTGTGTGTCCATGTAAAGCTTGTAATCAAACTTCAGGTCGCAAATATGAATATATTTTGATGAAATTTGGTACTTAATCTTTCATTAGCCATGGGATGAACGCTATTGAAATTGGTGAGAATCGGTTCATGTTCAGACCTAGCCCCCATACAAATGACCCCTATGAAATCAACATATATTGCCATAAGATCCAAATTATCATACAAATCTCAGTCAACTTGGGTTTATATGTACATATTACATCCATTAATCAGTAGTCCATAAATGATCCCTATTGGACAACTCTTAGTCATAGGCCCCATATAGAGTTGCTTCCCGATCTTCACTTAAATCTATCAAAAAACAAAAATATTGCCTTGATTCTTCTCAAATTTTGTTTGTATATATTTTTTCAAAGTGTAAGTGACTTTACCAAATATGGCCAGGATCGGTCCTTTTTTGGACCTAATCCCCATATAGACATATCATCCGATATGAACTTTTTCATATCTGCAGCCAAAAAAATTAATAAAAATGCCACTCAAATTTGGTTTACGCTTATTTGCTATATCCAATTAGTTGGACCGAAGAGATAGGGTCTCTAAACCATGGTATAGGGTATCGTATAGTCGGGCTAGACCGACTATAATTTTCTTACTTGTTATTTATTGACTTCCTGCATAACAAAACAAAGTCATAATTATAGTGCAGGAGTATATACTTATGTATAAGAATTTACAATTGATTATGAAGTATAATATAACATAATTAATGTACAAGTAAACAAAAATCCTAAAAGGAACAATTAAATATAAAAATAAAAATGCTAAATGAAATTTAGTAAAAATACAAATAAAAGGAAAGATAAATTTTACTTTTACTCCATAGCTTATTTAATATTTAGGGCGTTCATAGTGATTCAGTAGGCCAATTATTGAAATATTACTTTTGTATTAAACAAAGGAGACCAAACATTTTTTTTTGGCTTAGTATTAAAATTCCTTAAAAAGAAAATTCCAAGTTGCAAATATAAATACATTAACACCATCGTGAACACCACAGGTAATTATTATGTACTTTATAAAATGTACTTTGCAATATTGCATTTTTAATATTCTTTTGTTATTTTAAATAAATAAATCAAAGAAAAACAAGTAAGAAAATTATAGTCGGTCTAGACCGACTATACGATACCCTATACCATGCGTTTAGAAACCCTATCTCTTAGGCCCAACTAACTGGACATTGAAAATAAGCAAAAACCAAATTTGAGTGGGATTTTTATTAATTTTTTTGGCTGCAGATATGAAAAAGTTCATATCGGATGCTATATCTATAAAGGGACTAGGTCCAAAAATGGACCGATCCTGATCATGTTTGGTAAAGTCTCTTGTATTTTGCACAAATATGTACAAACAAAATTTGAGGAGAATCAGTGCAATATTTTTGTTTTTTAATAGATTTAAGTGAAGATCGGGAAGCAGCTCTATATGGGGTCAAAGGGATCATTTTTGGACTACCCATTAATGGATGTAATGAACGCATACAAACCCAATTTGAGTAAGATCTATATGACAATTTGGATCTTATGGCAATTTATGTCGATTTCATAGGGGTAATTTGTATGGGGGCTAGGTCTGAACATGGACCGATTCTCACCAATTTCAATAGCGTTCATCCCATGGCCGATAAAAGCTTATATACCAAATTTCATCAAAATATATTTATATTTCCGACCGGCAGTTTGATTACAAGCTTTACATGGACACACAGACGGACGGACGGACGGACGGACGGACGGACGGACGGACATTGTTAAATCAACTCAGAAAGTGATTCTGATTCGATCGGTATAATTAAAGATGGGTCTAGGTCAAATATTTTTGGTTGTTACAAACAGCAGCACAAAGTCATTATACCCAAACCACATAGTGGTATAGGGTATAAAAACTCATGTCATGTTCTGTTTCTTCCGTTTGCTAAACCTTCGACTAGTTTTTAAAACAAAACCAATAGAGAATGTGTTCAAGAAAATGTTTAACATTTAAAATAAAATGTATACGGAAAAAAATTAAATGCATTTTAAAATTTCTTGGTTTCAGAAATTCGAAACGAAAAATTTTTATACCCCAAAAAACGTATTAAAAAATTGTGGAAGCAATAAAATAGATCAATGTTTGGATAAGTGCTAATAGGCAAAAGTAATATAAAATATATAAATATTTAGAGTTTTACATAAAAATAGCTTTCTTTTTCAAAATGAATTCCATATGAAGATTTTTAAGATATATATATATGCAATGCATATAACAATATGATAAACTACTAACATATTTATTAATAAATTTCTCTCTTTCTTTAGAATATTGAAGTCGAAGGCAAATAATTTGATATAATTTTCATGATCATGGTGTTACCTGGAAAATTCAGCTGTGAGAAGACTTAAAAAAGTTTCAAGAATATGGTTATAGAATTATTTAAAATTATATATTAAAATTAATAAAATTGACCCTATAGAGAGACCCTACAAAACCTTTCAATATATCAAGAATCAAAACGTCAATGGCCAGCATTTAGTAGTTGTTTTAAGAAACATGATAAGAGATCATGTATTTAAAGGAATTATGTTTCATTTGTAAAAAGATAGAACACATCACTCTGGTAGGTAAATCAAAATCTATTTCTTAAGTTAAGTAAGTTCAGTACAAGAGGATAATGCAATATTGTCGTATGATGCCAACGACAATGTTGGGATAATAATAGATATTAAAATAAATAATTAAATAGTCAAGATAATCAATTTGAAACTGGAGCTATGCGCTCAGTTATTGGTTTGGATAGTTACAAAATCCTTGAATATTCCAGCTCTAAAACCAACATCAGTTACACTGTTCGGTTATGGTAATACTCATATTCATGTTTTGGGTTCAATAGAAGTTAATGTTGATAATTAAGATGAACATAAACGTTTAGACCTATGTAATGGTGCGGTGTTGGTGGAATTTCCGCTTCCGTTTCCCTGAGCCTTTGCTGGTCGCACGTGCTGGCGTGGGGCCTAGCTCGCCGGATGGGTGGGGTTTTGCTCAGGCCCAGGGAAACCGCACTACAGATGTTCACGTGCGATTTTTAAAAAACTGAAAAAACGGTCGCTAATGGGACGGATGGCCATACTTACCTTGGGATTGGGTACGAGGTGTTCTGCCCCTTTTGCCCTCCCTACCTTGTTACCTATGATCCATCTTATTTGGAGGTGACCCACTTAAATGATAAGAAAAATTTTGGTTTGGTTTGGTTTCCTACATTGGGATATATAATAAATTTATTTAACCTTCATTTTAAGGTTTTTTGTAATTTTAGATTAATTGTAGCGACATTTAACTATAATAAAATTTCTTTTAGCAATTTTAATTGTAGCTATATTTAACTTTAGGAAAATTTTAATTTTAGAAAAATTTTAATTTTAGAAAATTTTGTTTAATATAATTTTATAAAAAATTTTAAGTTAGAAGGCAATTTTCAATTCAATGTATTTTTTTTAGAAATTTTTCATGTCATTGTAATTTTAAATCAATATATATGTATTTTTTTTTTTTTTAATTAAATTTAGTTTTAATTTTAGCATTAACAAAAAAAAATTTTTTTTTTTTTAAATATGGTACCATTTAGTAAATTCTCTTAAATTTCTATAATTTTAAATTTAGGTTAATTTTAAATTTTCAAGTAATTTTAAATATATAAAAATTTTGGGGATTTTAATTTAGTGATTTTAAATTTAGAAACATTTGCTTTACAGCAAAATTTTTATTTTAGCAAAATTTTGTAATTTAGAATATTTATACCCTATACCACTATGTGGTTTGGGTATAATGACTTTGTGCTGCTGTTTGTAACAACCAAAAATATTTGACCTAGACCCATCTTTAATTATACCGATCGAATCAGAATCACTTTCTGAGTTGATTTAACAATGTCCGTCCGTCCGTCCGTCCGTCCGCCCGTCTGTGTGTCCATCTAAAGTTTGTAATCAAACTGCAGGTCGCAAATATGAACACATTTTGATGAAATTTGGTATATAAGCTTCAATCGGCCATGGGATGAACGCTATTGAAATTGGTGAGAATCGGTCCATGTTCAGACCTAGCCCCCATACAAATTACCCCTATGAAATCGACATAAATTGCCATAAGATCCAAATTGTCATATAGATCTTACTCAAATTGGATTTATATGCATTCATTACATCCATTAATGAGTAGTCCAAAAATGATCCCTTTGGCCCCATATAGAGCTGCTTCCCGATCTTCACTTAAATCTATTAAAAAACAAAAATATTGCACTGATTCTTGTCAAATTTTGTTTGTATATATTTTTGCAAAACACAAGAGACTTTACCAAACATGATCAGGATCGGTCCATTTTTGGACCTAGTCCCCATATAGATATAGCATCCGATATGAATTTTTTCATATCTGCAGCCAAAAAAAATAATAAAAATCCCAATCAAATTTGGTTTTTGCTTATTTTCTATGTCCAGTTAATTGGGCCTAAGAGATAGGGTTTCTAAACGCATGGTATAGGGTATCGTATAGTCGGTCTAGACCGACTATAATTTTCTTACTTGTTTTAATTTAGAAAATTTTTTTGTTTTTATTATACCCTATACCACTATGTGGTTTGGGTATAATGACTTTGTGCTGCTGTTTGTAACAACCAAAAATATTTGACCTACACCCATCTTTAATTATACCGATCGAATCAGAATCACTATCTGATTCGATTTAACGATGTCCGTCCGTCCGTCCGTCCGTCCGTCCGTCTGTGTGTCCATGTAAAGCTTGTAATCAAACTGCAGGTCGCAAATATGGATATATTTTGATGAAATTTGGTATATAATCTTTTATCGGTCATGGGATGAACGCTATTGAAATTGGTGAGAATCGGTCCATGTTCAGACCTAGCCCCCATACAAATGACCCCTATCAAATCAACATATATTGCCATAAGATCCAAATTATCATACAAATCTTAGTCAAATTGGGTTTGTATGTATATATTACATTCATTAATCAGTAGTCCAAAAATGATCCCTATTGGACAACTCTTAGTCATAGGCCCCATATAGAGCTGCTTCCCGATCTTCACTTAAATCTATCAAAAAAGAAAAATATTGCACTGATTCTTCTCAAATTTTGCTTGTATATATTTTTGCGAAATACAAGAGACTTTACCAAATATGGTCAGGATCGGTCCATTTTTGGGCCTAGTCCCCATATAGATATAGCATCCGATATGAACTTTTTCATATCTGCAGCCGAAAAAATTAATAAAAATCCCACTCAAATTTGGTTTATGCTTATTTTCTATTTCCAGTTAGTTGGGCCTGAGAGATAGGGTCTCTAAACACATGGTATAGGGTATCGTATAGTCGGTCTAGACCGACTATAATTTTCTTACTTGTTTAGAAAAATTTTTATTAAAATTTATATTTGGTAAATTTTATTAACGTAGAAACATTTTAGTTTAAATTTATATTTAGAAAAAATTTTGATTTATAATTAGAAAAATCTTTAAAGAAAAAAAAATAATTTTAATTTATAAAACTTTTATTTAAATTTTAGTTAGCAAAATTTTTATTGTCTTAGAAAAAATTTTATTTTTTTTTTTTTTTATTTTAAATGATATTAATCTTATATAAATATAAGACTAATATATAGTATAAGGATACTAGCATCAGCTAACAAAAAAAAAAATGTAATTTTAGCACAATCTTAATTTTAGCTTAATTTTATGTCTAACCAATTTCATATTTAATTTAAATTTTATAGTTAGGCAAATTTATTTATTTAGTTAAAACACTTTTATTTTCTTAGAAAAATATTAGTTTTAGTACAAATTTTACTGAACGGTACTGTACTAACCAGACGATGTTTTAACTTATATATGTTCACCTTGATTGTGTTGACCTTTTCTCCTTGATGTTTATTTTATTGTTGTTTTTGATAAAGTTCTTCCTGCTGTGGTGATTATTGTTAGCTTTTGTTCATATATGTTGTTGTATTTGATTGGGGACAGCGGCAGTTTAATAGATTTTCTTAAAAATTTTGTTTAATGTTCTCTTTACTTAATATTTTTTTTTGTTTAACACTTGAAATCTTATTTTCTTGTCCCTATTTCTCCAACTTTATTTTTTTGCAGAAACACGATTTTTGTACTCTTTCAGTTCGTGAAGAATTTATATACAAATATCCATGTAAAATATATTTATAAAAATAAATCATTTATATTGGATTAATATTTAATTGATTTTTTTTTTTCTTTAACATCAGATTTTTTTTGTTGTTGTTGTAAATGTTTTATTTAATAAAAACTATGGAAAACATTTCTTTTTATTTAAAACCTTTGCATTCAAAAAAATATAGAGCACTATTTAAGAACTTTACGCCACAAAAGACCGTCATCCACCCGACTCCAGAACTTGCATTTAATTTTGCTTTAATTTTACTTTATTTTATCTTCACATTTCTTAAAATATTTTAAATTTCTTAAAATTTTAAATTTATTTTAATTTCACTTAATTTTAATGTCTTAAACTAAATTTTATTTTTGTAAGAGGGTTTTCCTCAACCTTGCTTCTTTACGGTCACATTTCAACTCCCACAATCAAAATTATATTCTTTCTATTCAACCTATCTTCATTCATTCATTCATCTCAAGATAAAAACCTGTTTAAAAAAAAAAATCATGTGAGTCCGATCACAAGGGAGATGTGTAAACATATAATAATTAAAGAAAACATCAACATCATATTTTCCAGTGCATAAAAAATAAGTCGATTATGCTGTTTTCTGAAATTCAATTGATGTTTTCTGAAACGCAATTGATGTTTTCTGAAATTCAATTGATGTTTTCTGAAATTCAATTAATGTTTTCAGCAATTCAAATGATGCCTTTTGAAATTCAATTGATGTTTTCTGAAATTCTAATTATGTTTTCTGAAATTCAAATGATGTTTTCTGAAATACAATTGATGTTTGCTGAAATACAATTGATGTTTTCTGAAATTCTATTGATGTTTTCTGAAATTCAATTGATGTTTTCTGAAACTCGAATGATGTTTTCTGAAATTATATTGATGTTTTCTGAAATTCTATTTATGTTTTCTGAAATTCAATTGATGTTTTCTGAAATACAATTAATGTTTTCTGAAATACAATTGATGTTTTCTGAAATTCTATTGATGTTTTCTGAAATTCTAATTATGTTTTCTGAAATTCAAATGATGTTTTCTGAAATACAATTGATGTTTGCTGAAATACAATTGATGTTTTCTGAAATTCTATTGATGTTTTCTGAAATTCGATTGATGTTTTCGGAAACTCGAATGATGTTTTCTGAAATTATATTGATGTTTTCTGAAATTCTATTTATGTTTTCTGAAACTCAATTGATGTTTTCTGAAAAACAATTAATGTTTTCTGAAATACAATTGATGTTTTCTGAAATTCTATTGATGTTTTCTGAAATTCTAATTATGTTTTCTGAAATTCAAATGATGTTTTCTGAAATACTATTGATGTTTGCTGAAATACAACTGATGTTTTCTGAAATTCTATTGATGTTTTCTGAAATTCAATTGATGTTTTCTGAAACTCGAATGATGTTTTCTGAAATTATATTGATGTTTTCTGAAATTCTATTTATGTTTTCTGAAATTCAATTGATGTTTTCTGAAATACAATTAACGTTTTCTGAAATACAATTGATGTTTTCTGAAATACAATTGATGTTTTCTGAAATTCAATTGATATTTTCTGAAATCCAATTCATGTTTTCAGCAATTCAAAGGATGCTTTTTGAAATTCAATTGATGTTTTCTGAAATTCTATTTATGTTTTCTGAAATTCAAATGATGTTTTCTGAAACTCGAATGATGTTTTCTGAAATTATATTGGGGTTTTCTGAAATTCTATTGATGTTTTCTGAAATTCAAATGATGTTTTATAAACTCGAATGATGTTTTCTTAAATTATATTGATGTTTTCTGAAATTCTATTTATGTTTTCTGACATTCAAATGATGTTTTCTGAAATTATATTGATGGTTTCTGAAATACAATTGATGTTTTCTGAAATTCTATTTATGTTTTCTGAAATTCAAATGATGTTTTCTGAAATACAATTGATGTTTTCTGAAATACAATTGATGTTTTCTGAAATAATATGGATGTTTTCTGAAATTCAATTAATGTTTTCTGAAATTTTATTGATGTTTGCTGAAATACAGTTTATGTTTTCTGAAATTCTATTGATGTTTTCTGAAATACAATTGATGTTTTCTGAAATACAATTGATGTTTTCTGAAATTCTATTGATGTTTTCTGAAATACAGTTTATGCTTTCTGAAATTATATTGATGGTTTCTGAAATACAATTGATGTTTTCTGAAATACAATTGATGTTTTCTGAAACACAATTGATGTTTTCTGAAATTCTGTTGATGTTTTCTGAAATTCAAATGATGTTCTCTGAAATTATATTGATGTTTTCTGAAATTCAAATGATGTTTTCTGAAATTATATTGATGTTTTCTGAAATCCAATTGATGTTTTCTGAAATTCAATTGATGTTTTCTAAAACTTGAATGATGTTTTCTGAAATTATGTTGATGTTTTCTGAAATTATATTGATGTTTTCTGAAATTATATTTATGTTTTCTGAAATTCAATTGATGTTTTCTGAAACTCGAATGATGTTTTCTGAAATTATATTGATGTTTTCTGAAATTCTATTTATGTTTTCTGAAATTCAAATGATGTTTTCTGAAATTATATTGATGTTTTCTGAAATTCAAATGATGTTTTCTGAAATACAATTGACGTTTTCTGAAATTATATTGATGTTTTCTGAAATTCAAATGATGTTTTCTGAAATACAATTGACGTTTTCTGAAATTATATTGATGTTTTCTGAAATTCAAATGATGTTTTCTGAAATTCAAATGATGTTTTCTGAAATTATATTGATGTTTTCTGAAATTCAATTGATGTTTTCTGAAATTCAATTGATGTTTTCTAAAACTTGAATGATGTTTTCTGAAATTATGTTGATGTTTTCTGAAATTATATTGATGTTTTCTGAAATTATATTTATGTTTTCTGAAATTCAATTGATGTTTTCTGAAACTCGAATGATGTTTTCTGAAATTATATTGATGTTTTCTGAAATTCTATTTATGTTTTCTGAAATTCAAATGATGTTTTCTGAAATTATATTGATGTTTTCTGAAATTCTATTTATGTTTTCTGAAATTCAAATGATGTTTTCTGAAATTATATTAATGTTTTCTGAAATTCAAATGATGTTTTCTGAAATACAATTGATGTTTTCTGAAATTCAATTGATGTTTTCTGAGACTTGAATGATGTTTTCTGAAATTATGTTGATGTTTTCTGAAATTATATTGATGTTTTCTGAAATTCTATTTATGTTTTCTGAAATTCAATTGATGTTTTCTGAAACTCGAATGATGTTTTCTGAAATTATATTGATGTTTTCTGAAATTCTATTTATGTTTTCTGAAATTCAAATGATGTTTTCTGAAATTATATTGATGTTTTCTGAAATTCTATTTATGTTTTCTGAAATTCAAATGATGTTTTCTGAAATTATATTGATGTTTTCTGAAATTCTATTTATGTTTTCTGAAATTCAAATTATGTTTTCTGAAATTATATTGATGTTTTCTGAAATTCAAATGATGTTTTCTGAAATACAATTGATGTTTTCTGAAATACAATTGATGTTTTCTGCAATTCAATTGATGTTTTCTGAAATACAGTTTATGTTTTCTGAAATTCTATTGATGTTTTCTGAAATACAATTGATGTTTTCTGAAATACAATTGATGTTTTCTGAAATTCAATTGATGTTTTCTGAAACTCGAATGATTTTTTCTGAAATTATATTGATGTTTTCTGAAATTCAAACTCGAATGATGTTTTCTGAAATTATATTGATGTTTTCTGAAATTCTATTTATGTTTTCTGAAATTCAAATGATGTTTTCTGAAATTATATTGATGGTTTCTGAAATACAATTGATGTTTTCTGAAATTCTATTGATATTTTCTGAAATTCAATTGATGTTTTCTGAAACTCGAATGATGTTTTCTGAAATTATATTGATGTTTTCTGAAATTCTATTTATGTTTTCTGAAATTCAAATGATGTTTTCTGAAATTATATTGATGGTTTCTGAAATACAATTGATTTTTTCTGAAATTCAATTGATGTTTTCTGAAATTCAATTGAAGTTTTCTGAAACTCGAATGATGTTTTCTGAAATTATATTGATGTTTTCTGAAATTCTATTTATGTTTTCTGAAATTCAAATGATGTTTTCTGAAATTATATTGATGGTTTCTGAAATACAATTGATGTTTTTTGAAAGACAAATGGAAAAGAACATATCATAATTTTTTCACCAATACAATCATAAGTCACACAGCGTTATCTGCTTCAGCTCACACCGATATGATTTACGCTGTTTTTGTGATTGTATTGTGAAATAGAAATTTACCCCCCTGCGCGTATAGATGTTTACACATCAAAAAATCGCCACCATTCCTTGAGACCATTCACACTCATTCATAATACTCTCTAGCATTGAAAACACGCTCACTCATGTATGACTTCGAGAGTACGTGAAATCAATACAAGAACAAAAAAAGTGGTTTGACCAGACTGATTGCAAAGTTTATGATTGAGTGAATGGACATAAAACAATAAAACAGGCGGTTGGTAACAAGAAAACCCAACATCAAGTGTTTTATTAAAGGGTACTGAAAACACAAAACAAACATTTAAACAAATCACATACAGACGAAACGGTATTTTTTTTTTTGCAAAAATTTTACACGGCAAAATACATAAATAACGTTTCGTTTTAATGTGACTTGTATGTACTGTTAAGTACAGTCATCACCAAAAATAAGCGGCCGTCACACCTAATCGATGCAAATTCTAACGAATGTTATAATATTTTCGGTTTAAATTGGTATGATGAATTCAAGATAGTTCAGGTATTCAGAGTAGAAGAAAATTCTATGTTGAAGACTATATGTAACGAATTTAGGGAATTATTTTCAAATGAGCTAGGTTTATGTACTACTATGAAGGCACATATTTATAAGAAACCTAATGCTAGACCAAAATTGTTTAAACCCAGACTCATACCATATTCCATTCAGGACTCATTTAAAAAAGAAGCAGAACGATTAATCGAATTAGATATATGGAAATCTATAAAATATAGCCAATGAGCATCATAAATAGTTATTGCACTGATGTTAAAGTAACAATTAATCCACAAATGGATACACAGCAATTTCAAATTCCACAAATTCGTGACCTTTTTCACAAATTTAAGAAAGGTAAACTGTTTTCTAAGATAGATTTGTCAGATGATATCTACAAATAGAAATGGATGATGAATCGAAATCCCATCTTGTTCATTGTTTCAAAGATTAAGTAAATATTTTGGACATGCCATTAGTAATTCTGGCATATGTATATCCTTGAGAATCAGGATCTGAAGCTATTAAAAATCTGCCTCACCCAAAGAATATAGTGGAACTTCAATCTTTTATGGGTAATGTCAACTACTACTTATTGCTCTTTTATAAAAAAATTATTCAGCAGCCTGTGGTCCTCTCAATCTTCTTCGTAAGAAAATTTTGAACTTTTTTGGGGTGATGAACAAGAACGTGCTTTTCATGAATAAAAAACGTAGTTGAAAGAGTTAGCACAGCTTGTAGATTTTGACGAAAATGTGTCATTAGTTTTAGCTACGAATGCAACCTCATATTGCACCTCATTTTAAAAATTTTTAATTTTTTGGAAAACCACCCCGGACATTTTTGGTGGATAAAGTTTTGGGATGTGTATAGAGTAAAAATGTAAACCCCAAATTCGCTGAACCTGCACGTTTTTTGACCATTTGATTTTTTTTTGCATTTTAAGCATTCATACATTCAAATCTGTGTTCTCTTGTTGAGCTCATTTCAGAAACTAAATTGAGTTTTGAAAAATAGATGAAGCAATAATGTTAAAAAATAATTGAATATAAATAGATATATAACTAATTTTAACACACATGCTATATTTATACCCTATACCGCTATGTGGTCAGGGTATAATGAGTTTGTGCTGATATTTGACATATCTGACCCATCTTTTATTATACCGATCGACTCAGAATCACTTTTTGAGCCAATCTAGCGTTCTCTGTCCGTCCGTCCGTCTGTGTGTCCATGTAAACCTTGTAATCTAACTACATGTCGCAAATATGAATATATTTTGATGAAATTTGGTATATAAGCTTCTATCGGCCACAGCATGAACACTATTGAAATTGGTGAAAATTGGTGTATGTTCAGACCTAGTCCCCATACAAATGACCCCTATGAAATCGACATAAATTGCCATAAGATCCAAATTATCTTATAGATCTCGGTCAAATTGGTTTTGTGTATGTTTATTACTCCCATTAATCAGTAGTTTAAAAATAAACCCTATAGAACAATTCGTAGTCATAGCCCCATATAAACCTGCTTCCCGATATTCACTTAAATCTATCAAAAAATAAAAATATTGCACAGATTTTGGTATTTAATTATTTTTGCTCTTTACCAAATATGGTCAGGAGCGGTCCATTTTATGACCTTGTCCCTATATAAATATAGCATCCGGTATGAACGTTTTCATATCCGAAGGCAAAAAAAGTTAATAACAATGCCACTCAAATTTGGTTTATGCTTATTTTCTATATCTCGGTCAAATTGGTTTATGCTTATTTTCTATATCTCGGTCAAATTGGTCTTGTGTATGTTTATTACTCCCATTAATCAGTAGTTTAAAAATAAACCCTATAGAACAATTCGTAGTCATAGCCCCATATAAAGCTGCTTCCCGATATTCACTTAAATCTATCAAAAAATAAAAATATTGCACAGATTTTGGTATTTAATTATTTTTGCTCTTTACCAAATATGGTCAGGAGCGGTCCATTTTATGACCTTGTCCCTATATAAATATAGCATCCGGTATGAACGTTTTCATATCCGAAGGCAAAAAAAGTTAATAACAATGCCGCTCAAATTTGGTTTATGCTTATTTTCTATAGTCGGTCTAGACCGACTATAATTTTCTAACTTGTTTTTATTTATTTTTTTTATTTTTATTTAGTTTAGTTTAAAATTTGAAAAATTTTGGTATAATGTCAAAACTTAATCATGCAGCTATCATGAAAAGAATAGAGCCCAGATTTATTTGTGTTGCAGAGAAAAACATTGCGTTAAAAATATCGGCGATAAAATGAAACAAAATTTTAGCAAGCAATGGCAGTAAACTTATTGGCGTATAGGATGTTACTTCATTTTCACATTTATTTAGTTTTGCGATCAGTATGATTTTGACATATTTCCATTGCGCTGGGAAATGGCTGAGCCTTAAAATTGAATTAAATATTTTTGTATGAAAAATAATACCCTTTTTTGGCAACAATCTTAACACTCTGGCGCCATATCCTGGAGACTTTGATATATATTTTTTTATTCATAGACGTTTTTACTTCGGACGGAGTCACGTGTTTTATTGGTAAATCCATTTTACAGGGTACATCATGAATGTGTAAAATTTCATCTATTTGATTTTGACAGACAAAAAAAATTAATTAAACGTATTATCTAGATGATTTCGAAACTCACTGGCTTTACTTAAGTCCGATCTATACCAAGAACCATTTGTACTTTTAATTGGTATGCTGTTTTAAATGGGAAGCCTTAGATACTTTGTAGCTTTCCAAAGATTGTAATTATAATTTCCTGTAACATCTAGACTTCTTAGAAAGTCTTTTGTATTTTCATTTTTAAATTCTTTCAAAATTTTCTTCAGATAATTTACTGCTCTATTCAAGTAAGTTTTATCTGAAGGACTTCTAGTGTTTTTGTAAATTTTTCTCAGCTCTTTCTTGTTTCGAATTAGTTGTCCTATTTCAAAAGATACAATTACTTAGTTCCCAGTAATTATACCCTATACCACTATGTGGTTTGGGATTAATTACTTTGTGCTGCTGTTTGTAACTACCAAAAATATTTGTCCTAAACCCATCTTTTATTATACCGATCGACTCAGAATCACTTTCTGGGTCGATTTAGCGATGTCCGTCCGTCCGTCCGTCTGTATGTCCATGTAAATCTTGTAATCAAACTACAGGTGAATATATTTTGATGAAATTTGGTATATAAGCCTTTATTGGGCATAGGATGAACGCAATTGAAATTGGTCAAAATCGGTCGATGTTCAGACCTAGCCCCCATACAAATGACCCCTATAAAATCGACATAAATTGCCATAAGATCCAAATTGTCATATAGATCTTACTCAAATTGGGTTTGTATGCGTTTATTACATATATTAATGAGCTGTCCAAAAATTATAACTATGGGACATTTCTGAGTCATGGGCCCCATATAGAGCTGCTTCACTTAAATCTGTCAAAAAACAAAAATATTACACTGATTCTTCTCAAATTTTGTTTGTATCTATTGTTGCAAAATACAAGAGACTTTACGAAACATGGTCAGGATCGATCCATTTTTGGGCCTAGTCCTCATAAAGATATTCCATCCGATATGAACTTTTTCATATCTGCAGCCAAAAAAATTAATAAAAATCCCACTCAAATTTGGTTTATGCTTATTTTCTATGTCCAGTTAGTTTGGCCTAAGAGATAGGGTCTCTAAACGCATGGTATAGGGTATCGTATATTTGGTCTAGACCGACTATAATTTTCTTACTTGTTATTAATAATTTTGTGTTTTTTGGTGGCAGAGTGGAACATACTATTATAGGTTACAATTAGTGACCTGTGGTCAGAACTTAAATAATCATTATCAGAAATTTACCACAAGTATCAAGGAATACCATTAAAAATAGTAAAATCCATAAGATCTGGTATACTTCTTAAGTCACTTGTCCAATATGTTGGTCTACCAGTTGATAAAGAAGGGTAATGATTTTTCAAGATGCATTTGTACAGCTCTTTTCCTTTTTGAATTTGCCAATCGTGATTCCCACCAGGGGTGTTTAGTATTAAAATCACCCCCTATTGTAAAGTTCTAAATACTGGTGGCACCTTGGTGATAAGGTGTGTATATAGCGTGTGTATCTTATACCACTATGTGGTTTGTGTATAATGCATTTGTGCTGCTGTTTGTAACAACCAAAAATATTTGACCTACACCCATTTTTAATTATACCGATCGAATCAGAATCACTTTCTGGGTCGATTTAGCGATGTCCGTCCGGCCGTCTGTGTGACCTATTAAAAGAAAAAACAATTAGCTAGCGGAAATGAAGATGGTAAATCTCCGGCAGAAATTATTCATGGACGTCAACCTCGTATTTTATTATCACTGTTGAATCCTTCAGTTACTCAATTAAGCAACGATTTTACTGCTTCACCAGTTCAGAAATATTTTAACATTAATGAGATTGTCACATGTAAGAATATTGGAACGGGAGAAAAATGGCTGCGTGGAACTATTGTGAAACGTTTTGGAAATATAATGTACCTTGTTAAAATTACTGCAAGAGTATTAGAAGACATAAGAATCAACTTCTAATTTCAAAAATGAATTCAGAATATGTTTATGTTTATAAAACTGCTTTACATCACATTCTGAATTTCTAATATATATTCCATAAAGCAATCTTTTCCAGTTACTTCACCACTTTCAATACTAGATATAATTTACCTACAACTCCACCTCAGTTATGAAGATTTATTGGATTGAAACGTAAACCATGTAGAATCTATTTAAGCAGCGTTCAGACTTTGTGATTTACTTGTGTTTTTCTTGCAATTTGTACACATCATGTGACCAGTCCCCTGGAAAGTCATATGTAAATTTTTCAATTAGAACAGGGGGCAAACGAAATTCCATATTTTGATTTATTATTTAAAGAAGACGGACAAACGACGGGCCTCGTTTCACTTTTACTCTTAACTTGGGACCATCATTTGTGAATTGTGACAGAGTAAAATTATTTGGAAAATAAATAAATAATTCCGATCGAAAAATTTCGCTAACGAATGTGACGATTGGATCCCTGGTTCTATTTTGACATGGCAAAACATATGCAAGCATTTCGAAAGAACAACAAATTAAATCATATTAAAATCAAAGTTTTTCATTTGTAAATTAAAAGAAAAATAAATTGTTTAATATTAATTAACAAATAAAAAATATATGAAACAAAACAAAGTAGAAAATGTAACAAACAAACAGAGGTTATGCCAGGCGCAATTAAATATGTACATATGGAGGCAAAAATTATGACATACACACAGAATTACATATGGATCGTAAAACTGAATTTACCTTTATTATATATAATTTGAATATCATTATAACATTGAATATTGCGTATTTGCAAATTTTATAAAATTGTTCATTTTGTTATTCTTCATTTTGTCTTCAATAAATTAAAATCATTTTGCATTTATATAAAACGTATTAATTATATATGGGTATTTCCACAGAAAGGTCTACTAGGACAGAAAATTGAAATGTTGATAAACAATTAAATTTTTATAAAATAATGTTTTTGCTGCTTATCTCAGTTGTTATTATAGGAAAATTGACGAGAAAGCTGAAAATATATATTTTTTCTTCCTATTAATGGCATTTTCTTTTCAGTATTTATATTTAGTTTACAAAATTTTTATTATGATGGCACACATCTTATTTTATAGCAACATCAAACTAATGCACAAACACAAAAAAAGATCAAACAAAGCTCGATTAACCGTAAAATTTTCATTTCATTTTGTTCCTGTTCTAGTGTCGCATTCTTGTACTTAAAACTTTGTTATTAGTATTTCGCAATCGTTATAATCAAGTAGACTGACAGTTTAGATTCAATCGAATCTTCTCTCAAAATTATGCAATTAAATTTGATAATAGCAATATGGAATGCCAACGGCATTTCTACTCACTTACATGATTTTGAAGTTTTTCTCAACACAAATTATATCGATATACTTTTAATTTTAGAAACTCATTTTAACAGTAGCTCTTACTTCTATATTAAGGGTTATGATTTAATTAATACCAACCATCCAGACAACCGTTCGTGTATTTTATTAAAAACTTTATTAAATATGAAATAATGCCGGAAGTTAAAAAAGCCTTCGTACAGGCTTCTATCATGGTGACATCTTTGATAATACAGACACACTGTATTGTGTAATGATTACAAAGATTTTTGATGTGTAAACATCTATACGCGCAGGGGCGTAAATTTCTATTTCACAATACAATCGCAAAAACAGCGTAACACATCGGTGTGCGCTGAAGTGTAAATCGGTGTGACTTTATTTGATTGTATTTGTGAAAAAATTATGATATGTTCTTTTCTAAACATTTTCCAATTGTCTTTCAAAAAACATCAATTGTATTTCAGAAAACATCAATTGTATTTCAGAAACCATCAATTTAATTTCAGAAAACATCATTTGAATTTCAGAAAACATCATTCGAGTTTCAGAAACATCAAATGAATTTCAGAAAACATCAATAGAATTTCAGAAAACATCACTTGAATTTCAGAAAACACAAATAGAATTTCAGAAAACATCAATATAATTTCAGAAAACATCATTCGAGTTTCAGAAAACATCAATTGAATTTCAGAAAACATCAATAGAATTTCAGAAAACATGAATTGTATTTCAGAAACCATCAATATAATTTCAGAAAATATCATTTGAATTTCAAAAAACATGAATAGAATTTCAGAAAACATCAATATAATTTCAAAAAACATCATTCGAGTTTCAGAAAACATCAATTGAATTTCAGAAACCATCAATATAATTTCAGAAAACATCACTTGCATTTCAGAAAACATAAATAGAATTTCAGAAAACATCATTCGAATTCAGAAAACATCAATTGAATTTCAGAAAGCATCAATAGAATTTCAGAAAACATCAATTGTGTTTCAGAAACCATCAATATAATTTCAGAAAACATCATTTGAATTTCAGAAAACATAAATAGAATTTCAGAAAACATCAATATAATTTCAGAAAACATCATTTGAATTTCAGAAAACATAAATAGAATTTCAGAAAACATCAATATAATTTCAGAAAACATCATTTGAATTTCAGAAAACATAAATAGAATTTCAGAAAACATCAATATAATTTCAGAAAACATCACTTGAATTTCAGAAAACACAAATAGAATTTCAGAAAACATCAATATAATTTCAGAAAACATCATTCGAGTTTCAGAAAACATCAAATGAATTTCAGAAAACATCAATAGAATTTCAGAAAACATCACTTGAATTTCAGAAAACACAAATAGAATTTCAGAAAACATCAATATAATTTCAGAAAACATCATTCGAGTTTCAGAAAACATCAATTGAATTTCAGAAAACATCAATAGAATTTCAGAAAACATGAATTGTGTTTCAGAAACCATCAATATAATTTCAGAAAACATCATTTGAATTTCAAAAAACATGAATAGAATTTCAGAAAACGTCAATATAATTTCAAAAAACATCATTCGAGTTTCAGAAAACATCAATTGAATTTCAGAAAGCATCAATAGAATTTCAGAAAACATCAATTGTGTTTCAGAAACCATCAATATAATTTCAGAAAACATCATTTGAATTTCAGAAAACATAAATAGAATTTCAGAAAGCATCAATAGAATTTCAGAAAACATCAATTGTGTTTCAGAAACCATCAATATAATTTCAGAAAAGATCATTTGAATTTCAGAAAACATAAATAGAATTTCAGAAAACATCAATATAATTTCAGAAAACATCATTTGAATTTCAGAAAACATAAATAGAATTTCAGAAAACATCAATATAATTTCAGAAAACATCATTTGAATTTCAGAAAACATAAATAGAATTTCAGAAAACATCAACATAATTTCAGAAAACATCATTTGAATATCAGAAAACATGAATAAAATTTCAGAAAGCATCAATAGAATTTTAGAAAACATCAATTGTGTTTCAGAAACCATCAATATAATTTCAGAAAACATCATTTGAATTTCAGAAAACATAAATAGAATTTCTGAAAACATCAATATAATTTCAGAAAACATCATTTGAATTTTAGAAAACATAAATAGAATTTCAGAAAACATCAATATAATTTCAGAAAACATCATTTGAATTTCAGAAAACATTAATAGAATTTCAGAAAGCATCAATAGAATTTTAGAAAACATCAATTGTATTTCAGAAACCATCAATATAATTTCAGAAAACATCATTCGAGTTTCAGAAAACATCAATTGAATTTCAGAAAGCATCAATAGAATTTTAGAAAACATCAATTGTATTTCAGAAACCATCAATATAATTTCAGAAAACATCACTTGAATTTCAGAAAACATAAATAGAATTTCAGAAAACATCATTCGAATTCAGAAAACATCAATTGAATTTCAGAAAGCATCAATAGAATTTCAGAAAACATCAATTGTGTTTCAGAAACCATCAATATAATTTCAGAAAACATCATTTGAATTTCAGAAAACATAAATAGAATTTCAGAAAACATCAATATAATTTCAGAAAACATCATTTGAATTTCAGAAAACATAAATAGAATTTCAGAAAACATCAATATAATTTCAGAAAACATCATTTGAATTTCAGAAAACATAAATAGAATTTCAGAAAACATCAATATAATTTCAGAAAACATCACTTGAATTTCAGAAAACACAAATAAAATTTCAGAAAACATCATTCGAGTTTCAGAAAACATCAAACGAATTTCAGAAAACATCAATAGAATTTCAGAAAACATCACTTGAATTTCAGAAAACACAAATAGAATTTCAGAAAACATCAATATAATTTCAGAAAACATCATTCGAGTTTCAGAAAACATCAATTGAATTTCAGAAAACATCAATAGAATTTCAGAAAACATGAATTGTGTTTCAGAAACCATCAATATAATTTCAGAAAACATCATTTGAATTTCAAACAAGTAAGAAAATTATAGTCGGTCTAGACCGACTATACGATACCCTATACCATGCGTTTAGAAACCCTATCTCTTAGGCCCAACTAACTGGACATTGAAAATAAGCAAAAACCAAATTTGAGTGGGATCTTTATTAATTTTTTTGGCTGCAGATATGAAAAAGTTCATATCGGATGCTATATCTATAAAGGGACTAGGTCCAAAAATGGACCGATCCTGATCATGTTTGGTAAAGTCTCTTGTATTTTGCAAAAATATGGACAAACAAAATTTGAGAAGAATCAGTGCAATATTTTTGTTTTTTAATAGATTTAAGTGAAGATCGGGAAGCAGCTCTATATGGGGTCAAAGGGATCATTTTTGGACTACTCATTAGTGGATGTAATGAACGGATACAAACACAAATTGAGTAAGATCTATATGACAATTTGGATCTTATGGCAATTTATGTCGATTTCATATGGGTAATTTGTATGGGGGCTAGGTCTGAACATGGACCGATTCTCACCAATTTCAATAGCGTTCATCCCATGGCCGATAAAAGCTTATATACCAAATTTCGTCAAAATATATTCATATTTGCGACCTGCAGTTTGATTACAAGCTTTACATGGACACACAGAGGGACGGACGGACGGACATTGTTAAATCAACTCAGAAAGTGATTCTGATTCGATCGGTATAATTAAAGATGGGTCTAGGTCAAATATTTTTGGTTGTTACAAACAGCAGCACAAAGTCATTATACCCAAACCACATAGTGGTATAGGGTATAAAAACATGCATAGAATTTCAGAAAACATCAATATAATTTCAAAAAACATCATTCGAGTTTCAGAAAACATCAATTGAATTTCAGAAAGCATCAATAGAATTTCAGAAAACATCAATTGTGTTTCAGAAACCATCAATATAATTTCAGAAAACATCATTTGAATTTCAGAAAACATAAATAGAATTTCAGAAAGCATCAATAGAATTTCAGAAAACATCAATTGTGTTTCAGAAACCATCAATATAATTTCAGAAAACATCATTTGAAATTCAGAAAACATAAATAGAATTTCAGAAAACATCAATATAATTTCAGAAAACATCATTTGAATTTCAGAAAACATAAATAGAATTTCAGAAAACATCAATATAATTTCAGAAAACATCATTTGAATTTCAGAAAACATAAACAGAATTTCAGAAAACATCAATATAATTTCAGAAAACATCACTTGAATTTCAGAAAACACAAATAGAATTTCAGAAAACATCAATATAATCTCAGAAAACATCATTCGAGTTTCAGAAAACATCAAATGAATTTCAGAAAACATCAATAGAATTTCAGAAAACATCACTTGAGTTTCAGAAAACACAAATAGAATTTCAGAAAACATCAATATAATTTCAGAAAACATCATTCGAGTTTCAGAAAACATCAATTGAATTTCAGAAAACATCAATAGAATTTCAGAAAACATGAATTGTGTTTCAGAAACCATCAATATAATTTCAGAAAACATCATTTGAATTTCAAAAAACATGAATAGAATTTCAGAAAACATCAATATAATTTCAAAAAACATCATTCGAGTTTCAGAAAACATCAATTGTGTTTCAGAAACCATCAATATAATTTCAGAAAACATCATTTGAATTTCAGAAAACATAAATAGAATTTCAGAAAACATCAATATAATTTCAGAAAACATCATTTGAATTTCAGAAAACATAAATAGAATTTCAGAAAACATCAATATAATTTCAGAAAACATCATTTGAATTTCAGAAAACATAAATAGAATTTCAGAAAACATCAATATAATTTCAGAAAACATCATTTGAATTTCAGAAAACATAAATAGAATTTCAGAAAACATCAATATAATTTCAGAAAACATCATTTGAATTTCAGAAAACATAAATAGAATTTCAGAAAACATCAATCTAATTTCAGAAAACATCATTTGAATTTCAGAAAACATATATAGAATTTCAGAAAACATCAATATAATTTTAGAAAACGTTATTCGAGTTTCAGAAAACATCAACTGAATTTCAGAAAGCATCAATAGAATTTCAGAAAACATCAATTGTGTTTCAGAAACCATCAATATAATTTCAGAAAACATCACTTGAATTTCAGAAAACATAAATAGAATTTCAGAAAACATCAATATAATTTCAGAAAACATCATTTGAATTTCAGAAAACATAAATAGAATTTCAGAAAACATCAATATAATTTCAGAAAACATCATTTGAATTTCAGAAAACATATATAGAATTTCAGAAAACATCAATATAATTTTAGAAAACGTTATTCGAGTTTCAGAAAACATCAACTGAATTTCAGAAAGCATCAATAGAATTTCAGACAACATCAATTATGTTTCAGAAACCATCAATATAATTTCAGAAAACATCATTTGAATTTCAGAAAACATAAATAGAATTTCAGAAAATATCAATTGTATTTCAGAAAACATCAATTGTATTTCAGAAAACATCATTTGAATTTCAGAAAACATAAATAGAATTTCAGAAAACATCAATTGAATTTCAAAAAGCATTATTTGAATTGCTGAGAACATAAATAGAATTTCAGAAAACATCAATATAATTTCAAAAAACATCATTCGAGTTTCAGAAAACATCAATTGAATTTCAGAAAGCATCAATAGAATTTCAGAAAACATCAATTGTATTTCAGAAACCATCACTATATAATTTCAGAAAACATCACTTGAATTTCAGAAAACATAAATAGAATTTCAGAAAACATCATTCGAATTCAGAAAACATCAACTGAATTTCAGAAAACATCAATAGAATTTCAGAAAACATCAATTGTGTTTCAGAAACCACCAATATAACTTCAGAAAACATCATTTGAATTTCAGAAAACATAAATAGAATTTCAGAAAACATCAATATAATTTTAGAAAACATCATTCGAGTTTCAGATAACATCAACTGAATTTCAGAAAGCATCAATTGTGTTTCAGAAACCATCAATATAATTTCAGAAAACATCATTTGAATTTCAGAAAACATAAATAGAATTTCAGAAAACATCAATTGAATTTCAAAAAGCATTATTTGAATTGCTGAGAACATAAATAGAATTTCAGAAAACATCAATATAATTTCAAAAAACATCATTCGAGTTTCAGAAAACATCAATTGAATTTCAGAAAGCATCAATAGAATTTCAGAAAACATCAATTGTATTTCAGAAACCATCAATATAATTTCAGAAAACATCACTTGAATTTCAGAAAACATAAATAGAATTTCAGAAAACATCATTCGAATTCAGAAAACATCAATTGAATTTCAGAAAACATCAATAGAATTTCAGAAAACATCAATTGTGTTTCAGAAACCATCAATATAATTTCAGAAAACATCATTTGAATTTCAGAAAACATAAATAGAATTTCAGAAAACATCAATATAATTTCAGAAAACATCATTTGAATTTCAGAAAACATAAATAGAATTTCAGAAAACATCAATATAATTTTAGAAAACATCATTCGAGTTTCAGAAAATATCAACTGAATTTCAGAAAGCATCAATTGTGTTTCAGAAACCATCAATATAATTTCAGAAAACATCATTTGAATTTCAGAAAACATAAATAGAATTTCAGAAAATATCAATTGTATTTCAGAAAACATCAATTGTATTTCAGAAAACATCATTTGAATTTCAGAAAACATAAATAGAATTTCAGAAAACATCAATTGAATTTCAAAAAGCATTATTTGAATTGCTGAGATCATTAATTGTATTTCAGAAAACATCAATAGAATTTCAAAAAGCATCAATTGCATTTGAGAAAACATCAATTGAGTTTCAGAAAACATCATTTGAATTTAAGAAAACATCAATAGAATTTCAGAAAACATCAATTGTGTTTCAGAAACCATCAATATAATTTCAGAAAACATCATTTGAATTTCAGAAAACATAAATAGAATTTCAGAAAACATCAATATAATTTCAGAAAACATCATTTGAATTTCAGAAAACATAAATAGAATTTCAGAAAACATCAATATAATTTTAGAAAACATCATTCGAGTTTCAGAAAATATCAACTCAATTTCAGAAAGCATCAATTGTGTTTCAGAAACCATCAATATAATTTCAGAAAACATCATTTGAATTTCAGAAAACATAAATAGAATTTCAGAAAATATCAATTGTATTTCAGAAAACATCAATTGTATTTCAGAAAACATCATTTGAATTTCAGAAAACATAAATAGAATTTCAGAAAACATCAATTGAATTTCAAAAAGCATTATTTGAATTGCTGAGAACATTAATTGTATTTCAGAAAACATCAATAGAATTTCGAAAAGCATCAATTGCATTTCAGAAAACATCAATTGAATTTCAGAAAACAGCATAATCGACTTATTTTTTATGCACTGGAAAATATGATGTTGATGTTTTCTTTAATTATTAGATGTTTACACATCTCCCTTGTGATCGGACTCACATGATTTTTTTTTAAATTCTTTTTGGGTCAAAAATTTATCGTTGGATGTAATTTTAGTGGGGGCTCTAGGCCTATTAATCCAAAGGAAGAGAGTTATATAAATGCATAAGCAATGCGTACTCCTCAGCCTCTACAGGAACACCAACTAATTGGCCGTCCGATCGCTGCAAAATTCCGGATTTGTTGGACTTTGCAATATATGCAGGAATTCCAACTCATCGCTTGGAAATAAAGGATGTAATTGACTTGAATTCTGATCATACTCCAATACAAATAAACTATTCTACCTCTTGTAATGGCACACCAAACTACAACAACATTATAACTAAATATCAAAAAATAACTTTGAATACACGATTGAAAAGTGGAAACTATCTTGATGATGCCGTTGAACACTTTACGAGGATCATTCATGAAGCTGCCTCTCTCTTAACAGCAACAAACGTAGTCGTTCAAAAAAATAATTTTCAAATATCGATAGAAATAAGAAAATGCATATCTGAAAAAAGGAGAGTTCGAAGCAACTGGCAGCTTAGTAGAAATCATATTGATAACTCTTCAATAAGGCTTGTAAGGAACTCAAAAGTCTACTAAATTAACATAAAAACTAGTAAGAAAATTATAGTCGGTCTAGACCAAATATACGATACCCTATACCATGCGATTTAGTCCAACTAATTAGATATAGAAAAAAGCATAAACCAAATTTGAGTGGCATTGTTATTAATATTTTTTGCCTGCAGATATGAAAAAGTTCATGTCGGGTGCCATATATATGTATATGGTGACTAAGTCGAAAAATGGACCGACCCTGACCATATTTGGCAAAGTCCCTTATATTTTGAGGAAATATATACAAACCAAATTTGAGAAAAATCTGTGCAATATTTTTGTTTTTTGATAGATTTTAGTGAAGATCGGGAAGCAGCTCTATTTGGGGCCTTTGAATAATAATTGTCCTATTGGTATTACTTTTGGACTACTGATTAATGGATATAATAAACACATAAATTCGATTGTAAATTCTAGGAAATTTTATATTTTCTTTCAATAAAAACCCTGAAGCTATGCTTCAAAATTCACTCATTTTAAATGGAGAAAGAAAACTCAACACATCAACACAAACACATTAACAAATTTAATAAACACACACATAGCATTGTAAACACATAGCATAGCAACTTTAAACGATCATAACTCCAAAAAAATGTTCCAGACGATGAAAATCAAATGATACATTTTTTGTCAAAATCGGGGTAAAACTGTAAAACTTACATCGGTCACAAGAAATCGCCTTGCATATTAATATTATAATAATGTATTTTGCGTGTGCCGAAAGAAGAATGGAAGCAAAAATGCGGTAATTAGGAAAATTAAGAGAGATCCACTGAAGTATAAGGAATATTGCGATAAAGTAGTTGAGAGGTACTGGCAAAATCTAATCTGTTGAAAGAAAAAAGGAAAAAGATTGCAGATAAAGTTGCGCGATAGAAAGAAAAATGTTAATGGAAAAGTGAAGCCAGAGCATTGTATCTGCAAGCAAACATTGAGAAAAGCAGTAAACTTATTGAAGCTCTATATAAAAAGTATGTTGAATCAGCAAATGCTACAGAATCAATCTGTGGACTCTCTTTGAGAATGGAAACACAATTTAACGTCCCACACTGGGTTAGAATTGCTTGTTTTCTCTGCTGTTTTTGTACTGAAACATAAAAGTCAGATTTGATTGAAATTTTTTGTGCAAAGGCTAAAAAAAGTGAAAATTTCGCCTCGTAAAAATGTATTTATTTGAAAAAGTGATTCAAAAGTAAACAACTTTGCTATGGAACCATCAAGCTCAGGTTATTTTGCAAATATTTCGTTAATATTTGTGTAACAAATTGTGTGTGAAGGTGTTTTAGTTTTTGTTATTTACATTGGAAGTGCAAGAAAAAACTAGAATTTTTATATTTTAAGTGGACATATAGTTATTATTGGTGTACATTAGTGTCGTAATTTGTAGTTTATTTTAAATACGATACATCGCAGTGAAATTAACAAGAAATAATATTTATCTCGCGACTGCTGATGTTGTCTGTGTTTTGTTGTTTTTTATGTAAAAGGCATGCTAAAACTGATTATGAAAAAAGAAAAGCAACTGAAATTTAAAGCGATGGGATTAATATGGTGGGAATACGGCAAGAAGTTTTTCTTTTCCAAAAAGTTGAAAAACGGCCGAAACAATCAAAAATAGATTTTAATTTAATAAGAACAAGTAAGGTAATTATAGTCGATTAAGCCAACTATACGGTACCCTATTCGATGCGTTTAGAAACCCTATCTCTTAGATACAACTAATTAGATATAGGAACTGAGCATAAGCCAAATTTGAGTGGCATTGTTACCAATTTTTTGCCTTGGGATATGAAAAAGTTCATATCGGATGCTATATCTCAATGGGGACCACGTCGAAAAATGGACCGATCCTGAATATAATTGGTAAGGTCACCTATTTTTTGCTAAATCATATACAAACGAAATTTTATAGATTTAAGTGAAGACCGCGAATCAGCTTCATATGGGGGCTATGACTAAGAATTGTCATATAGGGTTTATTTTTGGACTACTGATAAATGGATGTAATAAACATACACAACCCCAATTTGATTGAGATCTAGATGATAATTGGGATAATATGGCAATGTAAGTCAATCTCATAGGGGTCGTTTGTATAGGGACTAGGTCTGTACATGCGTCTGCAAATTGGGAATTGTTTTTTTTTCACTAATTGTAATAGTATTAGCCAAAAAATAACGAAACATTATCTGAACATAGCTTCCCTGAATTGATCCAAGAAAACATGCTGCTCTGTGAGTCGAAGAAGACTTCTAAAGGGTGATTTTTTAAGAGCTATAGGAAAGTTTTCCAAAAAAAAACACATGAAATTCAGAAAAATGCGTGAAATCTTTATTTGAATCGATAGTACGGTCCATGTAATTTAATGTTTGAATATTATTTCATGCAAATGTTGACCGTGACTGCGCCTCAAATGCTCCATCCACTTAGTCCAATTTTGGCATACTCTTTCCAACATTTCGGCCGGTATCTCACGAATAAATGCTTAAATGTTGTCTTTCAATGCGTCAATTGAAGCGGGATTGTCTGTATAGACATGAGCTTTAACATAGCCCCACAAAAAATAGTCTAAAGGCGTTAAATCGCACGGTCTAGGCGGCCAATTGACCGGTCCCGAACGTGAAATAAAATGTTCACCGAACTCGCCTCTCAATAAGTCCATTGTTGCGCGTGCTGTGTGGCATGTGGCACCGTCTTGTTGAATCCACATGTCATGCAAGTCAAGCTCTTGCATTTCGGGCAAAAAAAAGTTGGATATCATCTCTCGGTAGCGCTCACCATTCACAGTTACGTTACGATTCGCTTCATCTTTGAAGAAGTACGGTCCAATGATGCCACCAGCCCATAAACCGCACCAAATCGTGACTTTTTCTGGATGCATTGGTAGCTCTTCCAATGCCTCTGGCTAATATTCACTCCAAAATCGACAATTCTGCTTATTTACGTACCCATTGAGCCGAAAATGAGCTTCGTCGCAGAACACAATTTTTCGGTAAAAAAGTGAATCTTCGGCCAACTTTCCAAGAGCCCATTCACCAAAAATTCTACGTTGCGGTGGGTCGTTCGGCTTCAATTCTTGCACCAGCTGTATTTTGAAAGGCTTCACACCTAAATCCTTCCGCAAAATTTTCCACGTTGTTGAGTAACAGAGGCCCAATTGCTGCGAACGGCGACGAATCGATAATTGATGGTCATCATTAACACTGGCTGATACAGCTGCGATATTTTCTTCAGTTCGCACTCTACGTAAGCGTGTTGGTGGTTTAATATCCAACAATGTAAATTTGGTGCGAAATTTAGTTACAATAGCCCGAATAGCCGCTTCAGTGGGTCGATTAAACTGACCATAAAATGGAAGAAGCGCGCGATGAACTTTCTTAACAGAGCACGCATTTTGATAATAAAATTCAATAACTTGCAAGCGCTGTTCGTTTGTAAGACGATTCATGGTTAAATTATAGACCAAACTGAAGATGTTTGACAATGAAACAAAACATGAAACGTGCGTCAGCTGTTTAAACCAGTCTTGCCAAAAAGATAATAGCTAAAAAAATCACCCTTTATATGAGTGAAGATACGAGGGCGGAGCAATAAGTCCGTGACTTTTAGAAAGACACAGTTTTTTTTTTTTTTTGCAAAAAAAAGAAAATATTTTTCAACATAATCTCCTTTTAGCTCAATACACTTAGTCCAACGTTTCTCCAATTTTTGTATCCCTTCCAAAAAATAGGATTTTTCGAGGTCCATAAAGTAGGCATTTGTTTGATCAATAATTTCATCGTTGGCTAAATCTCTTTGCACCGAGCCATTTCTTTAGGTTTGGAAATAGGAAATTGTCACTGGGGTCTAAATCCGGAGAATATGGCGGATGAGGTACCAATTCGTAGCCCAATTTATGGAATTTTGCCATTATCACACGATTACATTTATGGTCATTTAAGTGCAAACGTGGCACCCATCTTGCAGACAGCTTTCTTAAACTCAACTGATTATTTAAGGTCGAAACCACATTGCCATATGAAATGCCTATGGCATCAAAAAATAATGTTTAATGAGCACTCGAAATTCACTTTTTTCCATTTAAAAAAAAACACGAGGTTGTATGTTTTGAACAGCTGTTAAACGCAAAGTAAATGACGAAACTTGCTCAAAATTATAAAGTGGTCTATTAACAGGTGGTACTTGATGGGAGCAGTGTTGCATTTCATATAACTACGAGAGAAGTTCGAAAAGTCACGGACTTTTTGATCCGCCCTAGTATAAGCGTCCAGTCTGCAGGCCGAAATTATACTATCATCGTTGATAGAGAGATTATTCTTATTTGCATTATTTCACCTGTGACAAATATTTGAAACAAAAAAGATCTAAAACGGCATATTAATGTGTTTAAAGTATTTCAATTTGAATTTTTTCAATTATTTATACTTCCTTTCCGGTAAAAAATTTAAATATTACGGAAATTTCCAAAAAAACAACCTTTTTCAACAAAGTCGCTATTTTCTATTACTTGTAAAAAAAATAAAGCTTTTGTTGCATATAATAAAATATTTTCTCAATAATGAATGGCTTTTAAGCGGAAACTATAGTGAACAAGTAAGAAAATTATAGTCGGTCGAGACCGACTAAATACCCTATACCATGCGTTTAGAGACCCTATCTCTTAGGCCCAACTAACTGGATATAGAAAATAAGCATAAACCAAATTTGAGTGGGATTTTTATTAATTTCTTTGGCTGCAGATATGAAAAAGTTTATATCGGATGCTATATCTGTATGGGGACTGGGCCCAAAAATGGACCGATCCTGACCATGTTTGGTAAAGTCTCTTGTATTTTGCAAAAATATACACAAACCAAATTTGAGAAGAATCAGTGCAATATTTTTGTTTTTTGATAGATTTAAGTGAAGATCGGGAATCAGCTCTATATGGGGCCTATGACTAAGAGTTGTCCCAGGTGTCATTTTTAGACTACTCATTAATGGATGTAATGAACGCATACAAACCCAATTTGAGTAAGATCTATATGACAATTTGGATCTTATGGCAATTTATGTCGATTTCATAGGGGTCATTTGTATGGGGGCTAGGTCGGAACATGGACCGATTCTCACCAATTTCAATAGCGTGCATCCTATGGCTAGTGAAAGCTTACATACCAAATTTCATTAAAACATATTCATATTTGCTACCTGCAGTTTGATTAAAAGGTTTACATGGACACACAGACGGACGGATGGACGGATGGACGGACACACGGACGGACATCGTTAAATCGAATCAGTTAGTAATTCTGATCAGTTAGTGATTCTGATTCGATCGGTATAATTAAAGATGGGTCTAGGTCAAATATTTTTGGTAGTTACAAACAGCAGCACAAAGTCATTATACCCAAGCCACATAGTGGTATAGGGTATAATTATAGTCGGTCTAGACCGACTATACGATACCCTATACCTTGCGTTTAGAAACCCTATCTCTCAGGCCCAATTAACTGGATATAGAAAATTAGCATAAACCAAATTTGAGTGGGATTTTTATTAATTTTTTCGGCTGCAGATATGAAAAAGTTCATATCGGATGATTTATCTATATGGGGACTAGGCCCAAAAATGGACTGATCCTGACCATGTTTGGTAAAGTCTCTTGTATTTTGCAAAAATATATACAAACAAAATTTGAGAAGAATCAGTGCAATATTTTTGTTTTTTGATAAATTTAAGTGAAGATCGGGAAGCAGCTCTATATGGGGCCTATGATTGAGAGTTATCCAATAGGGATCAGTTTTGGACTACTGATTAATGGATGTAATATACACATACAAACCCCATTTGACTAAGATTTGTATGATAATTTGGATCTCATAGCAATATGTGTTGATTTCATAGGGGTCATTTGTATGGGGGCTAAGTCTGAACATGGGCCGATTCTCACCAATTTCAATAGCGTTCATCCCATAGCTAATCAAAGATCAAATACCAAATTTCATCAAAATATATTCATATTTGCGACCTGCAGTTTGATTACAAGCTTTACATGGACACACAGACGGACGGACGGACGGACGGACGGACATCGTTAAATCGAATCAGATAGTGATTCTGATTCCATCGGTATAATTAAAGATGGGTGTAGTTCAAATATTTTTGATTGTTACAAACAGCAGCACAAAGTCATTATACCCAAACCACATAGTGGTATAGGGTATAAAAACCACATATTTTAGGGATGGCAAATAGGTACTTATGGACGGCAGAGATATAAAAATAAAATAATAAATACGAAGTTTTTGGCAGTTAATGTAATTATACCCTATACCACTATGTGGTTTGGGTATAATGACTTTGTGCTACTGTTTGTAACAACCAAAAATATTTGAACTAGACCCATCTTTAATTATACCGATCGAATCATAATCACTTTCTGAGTTGATTTAACAATGCCCGTCCGTCCGTCCGTCCGTCCGTCCGTCCGTCTGTGTGTCCATGTAAAGCTTGTAATCAAACTGCAGATCGCAAATATGAATATATTTTGATGAAATTTGGTATATAAGCTTTTATCGGCCATGGGATGAACGCTATTGAAATTGGTGAGAATCGGCCCATGTTCAGACCTAGCCCTCATACAAATTACCCATATGAAATCGACATAAATTGCCATAAGATCCAAATTGTCATATAGATCTTACTCAAATTGGTTTTGTATGTGTTCATTACATCCACTAATGAGTAGTCCAAAAATGATCCCTTTGTTCTCATATAGAGCTGCTTCCCGATATTAACTTAAATCTATTCATCCAATGGCCGATAAAAGCGTATATTCCAAATTTCATCAAAATATATTCATATTTGCGACCTGCAGTTTGATTACAAGCTTTACATGGACACACAGACGGACGGACGGACGGACGGACGGACATTGTTAAATCAACTCAGAAAGTGATTCTGATTCGATCGGTATAATTAAAGATGGGTCTAGGTCAAATATTTTTGGTTGTTACAAACAGCAGCACAAAGTCATTATACCCAAACCACATAGTGGTATAGGGTATAAATATTGCACTGATTCTTCTCTAATTTTGTTTGTATATGTTTTTGCAAAATACAAGAGACGTTACCAACCATGGTCAGGATCGGTCCATTTTTGGACCTAGTCCCCATATAGATATAGCATCCGATATGAACTTTTTCATATCTGCAGCCAAAAAAATTAATAAAAATCCCACTCAGATTTGGTTTTTGCTTATTTTCTATGTCCAGTTAGTTGGGCCTAAGAGTTAGGGTTTCCAAACGCATGGTATAGGGTATCGTATAGTCGGTCTAGACCGACTATAATTTTCTTACTTGTTTTGAGTTGAAATTAATTGAACTTATCTTTATTACAAACATGACAGGAAAATTTATCGCTTTATAAATGTCACATGCTTAATAATACTAAAGTTTATAAAAAAAAACGAATGCAAATATCTGTGGTTTTCTAGAATAACCGCGTATGTCATAAAATCAAAATGTTCAGGGGAGCCAAAAAACGTTATATTTGAAATTATGGGCTCGATAAAAAGATTTTAGAGCTTTTTATTTAACAGTTCTGTAGATATGGGCAATAAATACTTTATATAAAATTTTGAGTCAAAAATCTTCAGAGGAATAGATCCTTGAGAAGGATGAAAAAAAACAATATGTAAATTACACTTAAAGTGTGTGCAGATAAAATAACTTATGTCGACAAACGTCGTTTTCTTTGAACAAGAAAACAACCAATGCAACCACCCATGTAGACATAAGTTGTTGTTGCTTGAAAAATTGATTTTTTTGTTCGTCAACAAAAAGTTAACGGGACTTAGGATCAGAATATAACAACGTATCAAGAATAATAGTGACAACAACAGAAATAAACACACAAATTTTTACAAGTGGTTATAAACTGAAACCTAATCCAAAATTATTTTGAATTTTTTTCATTAATAACAACTTATGTCGCTATGTGTCGTTTTCTGAGAAAATAATTTGTCAGCGATCACACGAAGGTTGACATACGTCATTAGTGCTGCAAATTAATTTAATAAACATTTAAGTTACGTCCTTATTTAAAGAAAAAACTCAGAAATGGTCAATATTAAAAAAAAAAAAAAAAAATTTAACACATGTAAAGAGCGTTAAAAATTAATATATTTGGCATCGTTAACTCGAAACTGACAAAAAAGGACATACGCGGTTATTCCAGAAAATCACAGATATATCAACGTGACAGCTACCAATATGTAGCGACTTTTTTGCAGTTTGTGTAAAAAAGGATCGCTTTAAAAAATTATTTACCAATTCACAAATTTTGGCATTTTCTTAGATGCAGTCGAAATCGTATTCTATTTTTTTTACTTTATTTTATTTTTTCACTTCAATGGCTTGCGAATGTCGCGTTCTTGACCGTGGAAATGTCCATATGTATGTATGCATTATACAGAGAACAACCATACAACCCAAAAATGTTTTATTATGAGCTTTAATATGTAGATGCGATCGCTATTGGAGGATAATTTTAATTTTACAATTCGCCGAACAATCTCACTTAAATTTTGTACTTGCTCATTTTCTATGCGTTTAAATACCCATTTTTCTCAGAGCTCACTGTGTAAGGTATCATATAAAAGACCTTTGTCAACTTTAACCTATTTATTTGGAACATGGAAATATATGGAAATTTTTAAATTCAAATTAGAGCAATTACAAATTGCTTTTGCTAAGGCACAAAGGTTTCTTAATAACTCAGTTTGAAAATATGATTTAGTACAAAGTGACAATTGAAACCAGCAACATCAACATTTTTAAGAACGAATTATATTAAAAATACCACAATTATTTGAAGTATAAACTACAGGGTTTAAGAAGATAACTTGAATGAACGAAATAAGTTTCAGAAGTGTCTCCCAAAATAAAATGTGTCGATAAAATGTTGAAATTCGATTTAGGTGAACCATCGCAATATGCCAAAGAAAAAGCTATACAAGAATTAAGAGAAACACCCAAAAATATTGAAAATTCGTTGAAGGCATTGAAAGAGCTCTTAAAAGGTAAATGTTAAGAGGTATTTTAACAGTGGGGCTGGTACTTATTTTCATAGGGCTGGTACTTATTTGAAAAACTCGTGTAAAATATGAAACATTAAAAGAAAAGAAGAAAATATAAAAAAAAACCTTTAAAATAAAAAGAATCATTAGGTTTTAACAGTTAAAAAGAGTCGTATTCTCATAATTCTTTTTTGATGATATGAATAATGTTGGATTATTTATTTCATATACGCGTTATAGCATAACATTTGAAGAATCTCTTAAAAAAAATTTCAATAAATAATTTTAATAAATAAGTCCGTGACAGCGAATCTCCGGAGGAGTTGTTGTTTTGCGGTGAACATCTTAACTCGTTACCGGATCATGTGAAATAAAAACAAGTAAGATATTATAGTCGGTCTAGACCGACTATACGATACCCTATACCATGGTTAAGAGACCCTCTCTCTTCGCTCCAACTAATTGGATATAAAAAATAAGCATAAAAAAAATTTGAGTGGAATTTTTATTAATTTTTTTGGCTGCAGATATGAAAAAGTTAATATCTGGTGCTATATTTATATGGGGACTAGGTCGAAAAATGGACCGATCCTGACCATATTTGGTAAAGTTACTTACACTTTGAAAAAATATATATAAACCAAATTTGAGAAAAATCTGTAGAATATTTTTGTTTTTTGATAGATTTAAGTGAAGATCGGGAAGCAGCTCTATATGGGGCCTTTGACTAAGAATTGTCCTATAGGGATTTTTTTGGACTACTGATTAATGGATACAATAAACACATACAAACCCAATTTGACTAAGATCTATGTAATAGTTTGGATCTTATGGCAATTTATGTCGATTTTATAGAGGTCATTTGTATGGGGACTAGGTCTGAACATGGACCGAATTTCGCCAATTTCAACAGCGTTCATCTTATGGCCGATAAAAGCTTATATACGAAATTTCATCTGTAGTTTGATTAAAAGGTTTACATGGACACACAGACGGGCGGACGGACGGACGGACATCGTTAAATCGACTCAGAAAGTGATTCTGAGTCGATCGGTATAATAAAAGATGGGTCTAGGTCAAATATTTTTGGTAGTTACAAACAGCAGCACAAAGTCATTATATCCAAACCACATAGTGGTATAGGGTATAAAAATGAAATGCGTTTAAATGGTGACATGTTTTTTTTTTTTTTTTTGGCAGCATTTTGAAGTGAAAAACACGATTTTTGCTATAAAATTTCGGGAATTTGTTGTTAAAAAATGGGGAAGAAAATGGAAAATAAAAAACTCTTTGTAGTTACCTGGTGATTTAGTTATGTGTAGATATAGTGTCTAAAATTTCAAAAGAATCCGTCAAGTAGATTTTGAGTTATGATGTTCACGAACTTCGAACATTTATTTGAGAAAATCGATTTAAAGGTTTTTAAAAACTGATTTATATATGATATACCGTATGAGGCCGGTCGCTGGAAACGCTGTATCTTCTTAAGATTTGCTCCGATTTACTTGAAATTTTGACACAACACTTTCGACATGTTGTGCATTCAGAAAGAGAAATGCAAAAAAAGGTTTTAAAACACACCCTCAATAACTAAGCTAAGCTTTTTGCATAAAATCGTAATTCATCTTATTGTAATTGTGACATTTGCTTCATGAAGGTGTGTGTATGATTATACTGCACGTGTCACACTAGCCTAAGGAAACAGTGCCACATATTTTTCATCGTTATCATTGTTAAAAGATAATCGCCAATAATGATAAAAAATAATCCCAAAAAGGTAACATTAAAAAAAATACTGTTTTAAACATTAAATTTTTCTAAAAGTACCTTCTTAAAAAATACCATTTTTATAAAAAAAAGTTCAGTTTGTTGCAAGTACTCTATTAAAAAACGAAGTTAAGAGAACATTTTTAATAAATTAAATTTATCAAGTTTGTGTTGATGTTTTTAACTATTATTAATACTTTACCATGGCACACCTCTTATATCGTTTGTACCAGTACACGTAAGCTGGTACGCAAACTAAAGGCAGCAATTATACAAATATATACTTAGATCAAATTTGGCATATAAGCTTTTATCGGTAATACTTTTAAGTCTGTATAGGGTGACATTAAATTATTACCTGTTTTTTTTATCATTAACTTAACACATTACTAGCTAATTCAGTTAAAAATATTTAAAAATTTGCTTTTTTTATATTAATATCTGGACATATTTAACAAAGAATCATTTGAATTTTTTTTAATTATCGGATGATTTCTAAGGCTCCAAAGATTTTTAAAGGGAACAAACTTTGGGTAATATACGCCGGCTGTATTTAATAAGAAATTTCATTGGTGTTCTATGAAGTACTTACGGAACTTATAGGTTTTCTACTCTAGTAAGAGAAAAATAATGCAATATTTCAAATAGCAATTAATTATTTTATAAAACCTGGCCAAAAAGAAAAGCAATTAACTTAAAATTTAATTGGTATTCGAAATTAAAGTTTCAGTATCGGTAACAGTTTTAATATTGAGTTTAAGACGCAGGTGGATGGCATCATAGATTTGGCCGAATTTAGTACTTTTACTTGTTTTTAATTATAGCCGCTAAAAACGTTATTTTGGAGACCCGGCCTCTATTTATAACGTTATTGTTATAATTCCCACTTTTTTCATATTTATGAAAAATTCTTTGTACTGTTGATTCAGATCAATCGATATATTGCCACAACTCTTTCCTAATTTGAATTTATCAATAATTATAAATCGAATTTGTTCAGAAATTGGCTTAGCACGAGCCATCGTTTAGCAAGTAATCATAATTTAAGTGAAACAGCATGAAAAAGATCGCGTTTTTAAACTCTTTCTTTTAACTTATACTCTCTGTCTGTCTGTCTGTCTGCCATGGGTGGACCCCATTCCCACTTATCCAATTGATCTGAAACTTGGCCCATAGTCTTGTCGTGACTACAAATTAGTTTTGGGGTAGTCACGCACTATCACGCGTGGTCACGCACAGTCACGGAGTGATCTAAATGTAATTTCCCCTCATCCGATCGATCTGAAACTTGGTCGATATACTTGCTGTAAAGAAAGATTAACTTCGACATAGTCACGCGCAGTCACGCATAGTCACGCACAGTCACGGAGTGATTTAAATCCCATTTTCCCTTATCCGATCGATCTAAAACTTGGTCGATAGACTTGCTGTGAAAAAAGATTAACTTTGACATAGTCACGCACAGTCATGGAGAGATTAAAATCCCACTCCCCCTCATCCGATGGATCTGAAACTTTGTCCACAGACTTGTTGTGGCCAAAAATTAATTTAAAGATAGTCACACACAGTCACGGAGATATTCAAAACTCATATGCATAAGGAAAGAAAGAGTTTTAATAAAAACTTTGTTAGCTTATTTTATTTTACGGTATATTTGCATTTTTTGTTTATATTTTAAATTTTACAGTTCTTCGAAGCCGAGTTTACAACACTGAACTAATCGAATTATTTTTATAAAATATAATGACATATCGGTTAATTTGAGCGTTTAAAACATTTTGTTATAATATGTGACTTTCAAAAACTTCTGGGTGTACGAATCAATAATTGTTATGGCTCGTACTACATTTGCTATTAGAATAGTAAAAACACTACTCTAAATTGATAAGTAAATATTAAAGTTTTGTCCGTTGCAGGAGAACCCACATTAACTGTACCCATTAATAACGATGCCTGGTTATTGAAATTTTTACGAGTATGTAAATTTTATCCAGAAAGTGCCCTAGATTTGGTAAGTTTTTTGAAAATCATTTGTAAATGTTCAAAATTAAGTTTATTTTTCATTTTAGATTAAACGTTTCTACACCTTGCGTTTTAAATATCCGAAAGTAACCGAAAAACTTTTGCCCAGTAAACTTAAGCATTTGTTTGACAATAATATTGTATCAATTGCACCACATCGTGATCAATGTGGCAGGCGTATCATACGTGGTATGCTAGGAAGTAAGTATTTTATTAAAATACCTTAAAATATGTCAGTAATAACAAAAAAAAAATTTTTTTAAATTACAGAAAACTGGAATAATCACATTATAAATAAATTCGAAATGATGAGTGCACTCATTTTATGTTCTGATGCTGTGCAATTGGAACCAGAAACTCAAATAAATGGTGTAGTGTATATAATCGATCTACAGGGCTTTTCATTCTCTAAAACTTTAGAATTTACGCCATCTTACATTAAACTCCAGCTCGATTATATTCAAGGCAATGTTCCTTTAAGAATACAAGGTTTCCATATGGTGAATCAACCGGATATTTTCTGTCCTATTTTTAATTTGGGTAAAAGGTTTATTTCCCCAAAATATGCTAATCGAATACTAATGCATGGCTCCAATTACAAATCATTACATCAGCATATTTCCCCGGAATATCTACCCGAATGTTATGGAGGTACTTTAAAAACAGATATGGCATATTGTCGTGAAACGTATGAGCTATTGTCACACTATGAAACACATTTTGAAACACAACAACAATATGGTTATAAAAAAAAATAGCTATTAAAATTTATTGACATACAGTGAGTGACAATACAATTGAAACATTTAACGAAATATATTTTTGACGACTTGAACAAACATTTGTATGTTTAATGTATATATTTAAAAAAGAAAAAATATTAATATAAAATCGCTTAACTTCGAAAAAAAATAACAAAACCTGCGTATTCCATTTGAAGCTATTGACAAAACATTGGAACCCTTAACTATACAATAATTGAAAACTTTCCCTCTATTTTTGATTTCAATATTTTGTTGTGTGTCGATTGTATTTTAGTACTGTTTACAATGACAAGGCGTAGTGTAAATTAAATTTTTGATGATATTCATTGAAATTTTTTGCCGCTCTGAATTAACTGGCTCTATCAGATCTGTCTTGTTTGTGTTACTTCGTGTACGTATTTTTCGATGAGGCTTGCCAGTAGATTGTAGTCATTTGGGTACAACTTTGGAGGTATGTTTTGGATCATAGTCATGTTGGAACTTCCAGACCAGGGTCACATTTTCATCCGTGTATGGATACATTTCAGTTAGAGTATCTTTTACTACATGGTTGTCGTACAAACGTTCTTCCATCATGACCTCTTAAATTAAACTTGGACTCATCTGAAAAGGGAACAGTATTCCAATTCGGTTTTGACCAGTTGATGTGTTCTTTAGAAAGACGATTTTTCTCTGATATCAGTGGTTTTTTCACAGGACATTTTTTAAACTCTCTTGCTATTAATATATCCTGTCTTTAACTCGTTTTACGGCACCTGTCGCCTAAATGTTGAGTCGTCATCGTACGTCTTTCACGACATTTCTTGATAATTTTTAATATTATGGATTTATTCATAGAATATTTCTCACAAATGTTCTTTTGCTTAAGACCAGCAATAGATTATATATTACTCTAGGTTTTAATGCTGCACAAAACTTTATTATTGTCATTATTTTATAATAATTGATTACATATAAGGTAAAAAACATTGAAAAATACAATTATGTTTAAAAAAAAAGTTGAAAGAAAGCGTCAGAAACTATAAATATTTAAATAACTGTTAAAAATTTACACATTTTCGTTCATACTTTTATTGTTTTGCCCAACTCTGGTACAGAAGTTTAAAATTTCCATTGTTTTGGCATCACTAAAAAAATGTTTTTTACGTTAAAATTTTCCATTGTTTTGGCATCACTAAAAAAATATTTTTTTTTCGTTAATATATTTTTTATTGTATTTTTATACCCTCCACTCCAGTGTGCAGAGGGTATATATAAGTTTGTCATTCCGTTTGTAATAATTAGAAAAAAAATTTTGGACCCCATAAAATATACATATATATTTGTGATCCTTATAATAATAACCGGAGTTGATATAGCGATGTCCGTCTGTCCGTCTGTCCGCCTGTGGAAATTACGATGGCGGCATCAATCGGGCAGCTAGGGTGCTCGCTGACTTAAAAAATGATTCGCTAACATCCTGAAAAGTTTGCAATTTCAAATCGTCCAAATCGGTCGATTAGGGCCCGAGATTTGAATGAAGAACTAAAAAAAGTCTTGAAAAAATATAATTTTCTATGTTGTTCTTGTCACGATCACGCCCTCAATAGGATAGCTAAGGTGATCATTTTTAGTGAGAATGATTCTTCAAATTCATGGGAAGATTTGTATTTCAAAAATCATTAAAATCGGTGGAACAGGTCCAGGGAAATCTCTGAAAAAGAAAAAAAAATTAAAAATATGATGTTTCTATAGTGTTCTTGTTGTTATTCTAAATGTTATATTGTTGTCATAGCTGGACTTGTTGTTTTTGTGGTCGGTGTGGTAATAATATAATAAAAACTAACCCTTTATCAACTGTGGTAGAAAAATTTAAAAGTTTCCATTGTTTTGGCATCACTAAAAAAAATGTACTATATCATTTCTGTCATTGCCACGAGCCTGCCCGCAAAGTTTCAGATCGATTGGGTCACGGAATAGGGGTCCAAATCGATCCAAAATTTTTTCGACAAGCAGACACTACGAGTTAATATAAAGGGAGTAAAAATTCACCAGCATCTAAAGCAAATAATGCTAAAATACCTAGTTGTTTATAAATAGAAAACAATGTAAATTTAGCAAAAAAAAATTTTATGTATTAATTTATTTAAAGAGAAAAACACAAAAATAACGTTTGATGTTTTATTTTTTGTATTTAATATTTACATATACATACATACACATATTAAAGGTGCCATTACACGATGTGTTTTTTACATATGTACTGTCACTTTTTTTTATCCATATGAAATTCCTCATGTCTGTCAAAATTGTCTTTTACATACGATTCATAATTCTTGCTATCACACGTGCATATGTATTTCCGTACGACATAACCTCTAAATGTAAACAACAGCTGATTTAATTTGTGAATTTATAAAAATTTATTGTTAAAAAAAAGTTATATATTTTTTAATTGTTAATTAATACTAAACAATTTATTTTTCTTTCAATATTAATCTTTAAAATTTACTCTGTTTTTCTTTCGCCACAAGCAGTGTTGTATTTTCATATGTTTGTCATGCAGAAATAGAACCTGTTCTAATTGATAAATGTACATGTGACTTTCCTCATGTATTGTACATAAACAATGTTTCATATATATCACACGATGTGTACAACTTTTGTTGTGGGAAAATTTGACAGTACATATGTAAAAAACACATCATGTAATAGCACCTTAAACAATACAAATAATATACATATATTCTATATATGTATATCCATAATAACTGCATGTTAGAAATAAATCGGTATATTATTTTATTTACATAAAATTCTGCAATATTTTGTTGTGGGGAAAATACATTTCTTTTGCATTAACAGAGTGTCACTTCATTTTGCTCAGCGTGACTATGCCACAGTAGATGGCGCCACAATTTTTGTTCTAATTAACTTTGCAATAGTTATTTCTATTTTAACATGAATGTTAATATTTTCAACTAGATATCATACAGAACAATGTTAAGAGTATACACGGGCTGGTCTTTTATTTCATACGTTTTTTCATTATTCTTTGACAAATATGAACATAAGTTTGGCATATTAACTTTTTGTTGTCTTTACAAAATAGAGTTACCGAGTTATCAATGAGTTTGTTGCTTTCAAAAAAGTTCTACATAGTTATATAGAATTATTATTCTGCTTTACCTACAAAATATCTGATTGCGATTACATCTAATTTTTAAAAAATGTTTATAATTACTAAAGCATTATTATTCACATAAATACAAAATTGCACTTTTTAAATTTTCCATTCAAATTTAAGAAAATATCAATTCTAAAAAAACTGGAATTAAAATTTCCAATTATAAATTAGGAAATATTAACTGAATTTCAGAAAATCATATCAAAACGTTGGAAATAATAATTTTAAATTTAGAAGACATCAATTGCATCTTTAATATACATATAAACTTTTTTCGTTAAACACAAATTGAAATTCCAAAACAAACACCAAATATGTTTACATTTAAAAAATGTTTACACTAAAAAAAAATATTGGCATTCAGGAGAAATTAATAGCTTTTCAGTAACTTCTTTTAACGATTGTCGAATCGTTAAAAAAGAAAAGCAAAATTATCAGTAAAATTTTTAAACGATATTCGCTATTGTTAAAGTCAGCTGTTGTTGTTATCTAAACGACAACCATTTTTGTGTTGTTTATTCAATCGATAAAAACTTAAATTTTTAGGTTGAAATGTCGTCATACATAAATAAAAACAAGTAAGAGTGTTAAATTCGGCTGTGCCGAATCTTTAATACCCTCCACCTCGGTTTGAGTATTGATAATAAATGTAAACAAAATATTGGAAAAAGTAAACAATTTGTTAAACTTAATACCAAATTATTTAAGAAAATTCTTTGGGTTGGTTTTCGTCTTTTCTATTATTTCGGATTTATTTCGGTGTTTGCTTTTTGGTCATCGTGGTTGCTAATCGCCATGCATTTAGGTTATATACCTATATGCATGCGTTTCCGGTTATATGACATAACTTCTCGTTTAATTTAGTTTTTGCTAATTAAATAGCTCGCCCTAACCTCCATTGCAAAGGTAATGGTTGTGTAGAGTGGCTATATGCATTAAATCGTGCTAATTGGAGATGGCTGTATAGTTTCTTTTAACTGGCCAAATATTTCTTCATTGTGGCCATATAGGTCGGATGGAGTAACAAAATAATAACCAAAAAGAAAAGAGCTCTCTCAACTTTTTTTTAAAATATTGCCATATTTTGAAAACATAGAGAATAAATTTATAATAATAAATAATTAAATTATGGATGCCAAACGCAAAAAACCAAATGTCCCAAACATTTTAAATAAAATAATTTGTTCTCTTTATTTTCTGAAAAACTTCAAATTGCGTTTATTTATGTAACAGTTTTTATGTTCGCCATTCTTAAATATCATTTGACGTTTTCTAAAATTCATTGAATTTAAATTAATGTTTTCTGTAGTGTGATTCTGTAAATTTCAACGATCCGACTATCGCAAAATATATCGACAGCTATTGTTGTTTGCACTAAGGATTAAGTGATTCACTAAGTACATACATCTTAACGACAGTCGACAAACCTCTTTTTCTATTTATTTAAATTGTAAACGAGTGGCATCTCTGTAAAAATAAGCGAAAAACACAAAGAAGAATAGAAAAAAACAAATTACTTCGTGTTTGATAGGATGATTTTATGTTGATGTTTAATATCTTTATTTTTTTTACTAATATTTCTGTGTATTTATTTGAAAATGAAATAATGAATTGAATATGCTATTTAATTTTTTTATTTATATAAAAAAGTTTTTTTAATTAAAGCAAAATATTTTCACTATTTTATGATTTTTATTTATGTATGACGACATTTCAACCTAAAAATTTAAGTTTTTATCGATTGAATAAACAACACAAAAATGGTTGTCATTTAGATAACAACAACAGCTGACTTTAACAATAGCGAATATCGTTTAAAAATTTTACTGATAATTTTGCTATTTTCTTTTTTTAACGATTCGAGTATCGTTAAAAGTTACTGAATCGCGGTACTGAAACGCTATTAATTTCTCCTGAAGGTCAAAATTTTTTTTAAATGTAAAATTTTTTTAAATGTAAACATAGGTATTTGGTGTTTTTTTTTTTGGAATTTCAATTTGTGTTTAACGAATAAAATTTATATATTAAAGATGCAATTGATGTCTTCTAAATTTAAAATTATAATTTCCGACGTTTTGATATGATTTTCTGAAATTCAATTAATTGTAATTTATAATTGGAAATTTTTAATTCTAATTTTTAGAATTGATATTTTCTTAAATTTGAATGGAAAATTTAAAAATGGCAATTTTGTATTTATGTGAATAATAATGCTTTAGTAATTATATACAATTTTTAAAAATTAGATGTAATCGCAATCAGATATTTTGTAGGTAAAGCAGAATAATAATTCTATATAACTATGTAGAACTGTTTTGAAAGCAAAAAACTCATTGATGAACTCGGTAACTCTATTTTGTAAATACAATAAAAAGTTAATATACCAAACTTATGTTCATATTTGTAAAAGAATAATGAAAATACGTATGAAATAAAAGACCAGCCGTGTATACTCTTAACATTGTTCTGTATGATATCCAGTTGAAAATATTAACATTCATGTTAAAATAGAAATAACTATTGCAAAGCTAATTAGAACAAACGAAAATTGTGGCGCCATCTACTGTGGCATAGTCACGCTGAGAAAAATGAAGTGACACTCTGTTAATGCAAAAGAAATGTATTTTCCCCACAACAAAATATTGCAGAATTTTATGTAAATAAAATAATATACCGACTTATTTCTAACATGCAGTTGTTATGGATATACATATATATGTACATATGTATATTATTTAATATGTTTATATAAATTTATAAATAAATTTATAGATAAAATTTTTTTTTTGCTATATTTACATTGTTTTTTTTTTTATTAACAACTAGGTATTTTAGCATTATTTGCTTTAAATGTTGGTGAATTTTTACTCCCTTTATATTAACACGTAGTGTCTGCTTGTCGAAAAAATTTTGGATCGATTTTAACCAATTTCCCGTGAGCCAATTGATCTGAAATTTTGCAGGCAGGCTCGTGGTAATAACAGAAATGATGCCAAAACAACGGAAACTTTTAAATTTTTCTACCAGAGTTAATAAAAAAATGTACAAAGGGTTAGTTTTTATTATATTATTACCACAACGACCACAAAAACAACAAGTTCAGCTATGACAACAACACAACATTTAGTATAACAGCAAGAATAATATAGAAACATCATATTTTCATTTTTTTTTTATTTGTTCAGAGATTTCCCTGGACCTGTTCCACCGATTTTAATGATTTTTGAAATAGAAATCTTCCCATGAATTTGGTGAATTATTCCCACTAAAAATGATCACTGTAGCTGCACTATTCAGGGCGAGATCGTGACAAGAACAACATAGAAAATTATATTTTTTCAAGACTTTTTTTAGTTCTTCATTCAAATCTCGGGCCCTAATCGACCGATTTGGCACCCTAGCTGCCCGATTGATGCCGTCATCGTGATTTCCACAGACGGACAGACGGACAGACGGACATCGCGCTATAAACTCCGGTTGTTATAAGGATCACAAATATATATATTTTATGGGGTCCAAAATTTTTTTTCTAATTATTACAAACGGAATGACAAAGTTATATATACCCTCTGCACACTGGAGTGGAGGGTATAAAAACTAAAACACCTTCACACACAATTTGCTACACAAATATTAACGAAGTATTTGCAAAATAACCTGAGCTTGATGGTTCCATAGCAAAGTTGTTTACTTTTGAATCACTTTTTCAAATAAATACATTTTTACGAGGCTGACTTTTATGTTTCACTACAAAAACAGCAGAGAAAACAAGCAATTCTAACCCAGTGTGCGACGTTAAATTGTGTTTCCATTCTCAAAGAGAGTCCAGAGATTAGTTATGTATCATTTGCTGATTCAACATACTTTTTATATAGAGCTTCAATAAGTTTACTGCTTTTCTCAATGTTTGCTTGCAGATACAATGCTCTGGCTTCACTTTTCCATTAACATTTTTCTTTCTATCGCGCAACTTTATCTGCAATCTTTTTCCTTTTTTCTTTCAACAGATTAGACTTTGCCAGTACCTCTCAACTACTTTATCGCAATATTCCTTATACTTCAGTGGATCTCTCTTAATTTTCCTAATTACCGCATTTTTGCTTCCATTCTTCTTTCGGCACACGCAAAATACATTATTATAATATTAATAGGCAAGGCGATTTCTTGTGACCGATGTAAGTTTTACAGTTTTACCCCGATTTTGACAAAAAATGTATCATTTGATTTTCATCGTCTGGAACATTTTTTTTGAGTTATGATCGTTTAAAGTTGCTACTAACACATACATAAAATAATACAATGCTATGTGTGTGTTTATTAAATTTGTTAATGTGTTTGTGTTGATGTGTTGAGTTTTCTTTCTTCATTTAAAATGAGTGAATTTTGAAGCATAGCTTCAGGGTTTTTATTAAAAGAAAATATAAAATTTCCTAGAATTTAAAATCGAATTTATGTGATTATTATATCCATTAATCAGTAGTCCAAAAATAATACCAATAGGACAATTATTATTCAAAGGTCCCAAATAGAGCTGCTTCCCGATTTTCACTAAAATCTATCAAAAAACAAAAATATTGCACAGAATTTTCTCAAATTTGGTTTGTATATATTTCTTCAAAATATAAGGGACTTTGCCAAATATGGTCAGGGTCGGTCCATTTTTCGACTTAGTCACCATATACATATATATGGCGCCCGACATGAACTTTTTCATATCTGCAGGCAAAAAATATTAATAACAATGCCACTCAAATTTGGTTTATGCTTTATTCTATATCTAATTAGTTGGACTAAATCGCATGGTATAGGGTATCGTATATTTGGTCTAGACCGACTATAATTTTCTTACTAGTTTTTATGTTAATTGAAGAGTTATCAATATGATTTCTACTAAGCTGCCAGTTGCTTCGAACTCTCCTTTTTTCAGTTATGAATTTTCTTATTTCTATCGATATTTGAAAATTATTTTTTTGAACGACTACGTTTGTTGGTGTTAAGAGAGAGACAGCTTCATGAATGATCCTCGTAAAGTGTTCAACGGCATCATCAAGATAGTTTCCACTTTTCAATCGTGTATTCAAAGTTATTTTTTGATATTTAGTTATAATGTTGTTGTTGTTTGGTGTGCCATTACAAGAGGTAGAATAGTTTATTTGTATTGGAATATGATCAGAATTCAAGTCAATTACATCCATTATTTCCAAGCGATGAGTTGGAATTCCTGCATATAGTGCAAGGTCCAACAAATCCGAAATTTTGCAGCGATCGGACGGCCAATTAGTTGGTGTTCCTGTAGAGGGTGAGGAGTACGCATTGTTTATGTATTTATATAACTCTCTTCCTTTTGGATTAATAAGCCTAGAGTCCCTCCATGGATGCTTGGCGCTAAAATTACATCCAACGATAAATTTTTGACCCAAAGAATTAAAAAAATCTTTGTAATCATTACACAATACAGTGTGTCTGTATTATTAACGATGTCACCATGATAGAAGCCTGTACGAAGGCTTTTTTAACTTCCGGCATTATTTCATATTTAATAAAGTTTTTAATAAAATACACGAACGGTTGTCTGGATGGTTGGTATTAATTAAATCATAACCCTTAATATAGAAGTAAGAGCTACTGTTAAAATGAGTTTCTAAAATTAAAAGTATATCGATATAATTTGTGTTGAGAAAAACTTCAAAATCATGTAAGTGAGTAGAAATGCCGTTGGCATTCCATATTGCTATTATCAAATTTAATTCCATAATTTTGAGAGAAGATTCGATTGAATCTAAACTGTCAGTCTACTTGATTATAACGATTGCGAAATACTAATAACAAAGTTTTAAGTACAAGAATGCGACACTAGAACAGGAACAAAATGAAATGAAAATTTTACGGTTAATCGAGCTTTGTTTGATCTTTTTTTATGTTTTTGCATTAGTTTGATGTTGCTATAAAATAAGATGTGTGCCATCATAATAAAAATTTTGTAAACTACATATAAATACTGAAAAGAAAATGCCATTAATAGGAAGAAAAAATATATATTTTCAGCTTTCTCGTCAATTTTCCTATAATAACAACTGAGATAAGCAGCAAACACATTATTTTATAAAAATTTAATTGTTTATCAACATTTCAATTTTCAGTCCTAGTAGACCTTTCTGTGGAAATACCCATATATAATTAATACGTTTTATATAAATGCAAAATGATTTTAATTTATTGAAGACAAAATGAAGAATAACAAAATGAACAATTTTATAAAATTTGCAAATACGCAATATTCAATGTTATAATGATATTCAAATTATATATAATAAAGGTGGGTTTACATGAAATGATTTTTCCATATGTAAATTCAGTTTTACGATCCATATGTAATTCTGTGTGTATGTCATAATTTTTGCCTCCATATGTACATATTTAATTGCGCCTGGCATAACCTCTGTTTGTTTGTTACATTTTCTACTTTGTTTTGTTTCATATATTTATTATTTGTTAATTAATATTAAACAATTTATTTTTCTTTTAATTTACAAATGAAAAACTTTGATTTTAATATGATTTAATTTGTTGTTCTTTCGAAATGCTTGCATATGTTTTGCCATGTCAAAATAGAACCAGGGATCCAATCGTCACATTCGTTAGCGAAATTTTTCGATCGGAATTATTTATTTATTTTCCAAATAATTTTACTCTGTCACAATTCACAAATGATGGTCCCAAGTTAAGAGTAAAAGTGAAACGAGGCCCGTCGTTTGTCCGTCTTCTTTAAATAATAAATCAAAATATGGAATTTCGTTTGCCCCCTGTTCTAATTGAAAAATTTACATATGACTTTCCAGGGGACTGGTCACACGATGTGTACAAATTGCAAGAAAAACACAAGTAAATCACAAAGTCTGAACGCTGCTTAAATAGATTCTACATGGTTTACGTTTCAATCTAATAAATCTTCATAACTGAGGTGGAGTTGTAGGTAAATTATATCTAGTATTGAAAGTGGTGAAGTAACTGGAAAAGATTGCTTTATGGAATATATATTAGAAATTCAGAATGTGATGTAAAGCAGTTTTATAAACATAAACATATTCTGAATTCTTTTTTGAAATTAGAAGTTGCTTCTTATGTCTTCTAATACTCTTGCAGTAATTTTAACAAGGTACATTATATTTCCAAAACGTTTCACAATAGTTCCACGCAGCCATTTTTCTCCCGTTCCAATATTCTTACATGTGACAATCTCATTAATGTTAAAATATTTCTGAACTGGTGAAGCAGTAAAATCGTTGCTTAATTGAGTAACTGAAGGATTCAACAGTGATAATAAAATACGAGGTTGACGTCCATGAATAATTTCTGCCGGAGATTTACCATCTTCATTTCCGCTAGCTAATTGTTTTTTCTTTTAATAGGTCACACAGACGGCCGGACGGACATCGCTAAATCGACCCAGAAAGTGATTCTGAGTCGATCGGTATAATAAAAGATGGGTTTAGGTCAAATATTTTTGGTAGTTACAAACAGCAGCACAAATGCATTATACACAAACCACATAGTGGTATAAGATACACACGCTATATACACACCTTATCACCAAGGTGCCACCAGCCACCAACATTTTTAAATGTAAACATATTTGGTGTTTTTTTTGGAATTTCAATTTGTGTTTAACGAATAAAATTTATATATTAAAGATGCAATTGATGTCTTCTAAATTTAAAATTATTATTTCCGACGTTTTGATATGATTTTCTGAAATTCAATTAATATTTTCTAATTTATAATTGGAAATTTTAATATCAGTTTTTATAAGAATTGATATTTTCTTAAATTTGAATGGAAAATTTAAAAAGTGCAATTTTGTAATGCTTTATTAATTATAAACAATTTTTAAAAATTAGATGTCATCGCAATCAGATATTTTGTAGGTAAAGCAGAATAATAGTTCTATATAACTATGTAGAACTGTTTTGAAAGCAAAAAACTCATTGATGAACTCGGTAACTCTATTTTGTAAAGACAACAAAAAGTAAACATGCCAAACTTATGTTCATATTTGTAAAAGAATAATGAAAAAACTTATGAAATAAAAGACCAGCCCGTGTATACTCTTAACATTGTTCTGTGTGATATCTAGTTGAAAATATTGACATTCATGTTAAAATAGAAATAACTATTGCAAAGCTAATTAGAACAAACAAAAATTGTGGCGCCATCTACTGTGGCATAGTCACGCTGAGCAAAATGAAGTGACACTCTGTTAATGCAAAAGAAATGTATTTTCCCCACAACAAAATATTGCACAATTTTATGTAAATAAAATAATATACCGATTTATTTCTAACATGCAGTTACTATGAATATACATACATACATACATACATATATATAATATATGTATATTATTTGTATTATTTAATATGTGTATGTATGTATATGTAAATATTACACACAAAAAATACAACATCAAAGGCTATTTTTGTGTTTTTCTCTTTAAATAAATTAATACATAGATTTTTTTTTGCTAAATTTACATTTGGGCAATTCACAACAGGTGTTGTATATTGTATGTTGTATTGAAATACACAATACAATCATTTGTTGTGAACACTCAGTTGTATTTTCATATTGTAAAACGCTTTCTTTTGTAATTTTCGATCCAACGAGGAAAGATCGCTTCGTCGCTTCTGCTATTTTGTATAAGAGAAAACACTTGTCAGTGTTTGCTTTTTGGTCGTGAGATATACCCTAGAGTTTAGTTACGTACCTCTTGCATTTTAATTTATAATGAAAAAAAAAATTTAAATGTTTTGGTTGGTACTGAAAGAGAAAATACATACTAAAAAAATATAAACATTAATTTTTATATAAATAAACTTATCGATGCATTTGCGTTATTTGCATTATTTGCCATATTTTATTTTATAATTATTTATGCTGATAAAATTCTATGTATTTGTTTTTTCTTTTTCAGAAAAACTGGCATTCACTTGGAACTGATATGTTATGATACAATACATATACAACATTTACTAAACATAGCAAATGAAGTTGGATCGTGTATCAGATTTTTCAGTGAAAATTACCAACAACAATTTTACACTATTGTAAAGTGATACACGATACAACAGATACAACGATACATTACCCATTGTGAATTGCCCAATTGTTTTTTTTATATTAACAACTAGGTATTTTAGCATTATTTGCTTTAGATGTTGGTGAATTTTTACTCCCTTTATATTAACTCGTAGTGTCTGCTTGTCGAAAAAATTTTGGATAGATTTTAACCACTTTCCCGTGACCCAATCGATCTGAAATTTTGCAGGCAGGCTCGTGGCAATGACAGAAATGATCTAACATATTTTTTTAGTGATGCCAAAACAATGGAAACTTCCAAATTTTTCTGCCAGAGTTGATAAAAAAATGTACAAACGGTTTGTTTTTGTTATATTATTACCACAACGACCACAAAAACAACAAGTCCAGCTATGAAAACAATGCAACATTTAGAATAACAACAAGAACAATATAGAAATATCATGTTTTTCATTTTTTTTTTACTTTTTCAGAGATTTTCCTGGGCCCGTTCCACCGATTTTAATGATTTTTGATATAGAAATCTTCCCATGAATTTGGTGAATCATTCTCACTAAAAATGATCACTGTAGCTGCATCGACCGATTTGGACGATTTTAAATAGCAAACTTTTCAGGATGTTAATGAATCATTTTTTATGCCAACGAGCACCCTAGCTGCCCGATTGATGCCGTCATCGTGATTTCCACAGACGGACAGACGGACATCGCTATATCAACTCCGGTTATTATAAGGATCACAAATATATAAATTTTATGGGGTCCAAAATTTTTTTTCTAATTATTACAAACGGAATGACAAACTTATATATACCCTCTGCACACTGGAGTGGAGGGTATAAAAATATGTTGTTACTGATTGTCTTCTCTACACTTGGTCGAAATTTCATGAGTGAATTTTTATTGGTTAATGAGATATACACCCCTATTATGTATGTATGTTGCCATCGACGGCACAATAATGGCATTGTCGTATTGTTAGCCACTCGACACAATCTAAAAAAAAAAGTAACAACCACTAAACAGTTTGAATTATTAATTGCGGAACCCAAACAGAAGGGTTTCATAGAAGATCAAGATCCTAATATTTATTTAGCAAGATTGGGTGGACATAACGTCCAGAAATAGTGATGGTTGGCAAAATTCAGCTAGATTCAGCCCTCTCTTTCCCCGTCATTTCAAACTTAATAAAAAATGGGCATATGACTCTTTACAAAACACCAAGTGTTTCCTCCAAATTTATAGACTAATTGGGTTGAGGTAGTCCTAGACAAAAATCCTACGCAACAATTAATTAGTATAAGACTTGTGCCAAGAACCGTAATATTGTTGCCAGTTTTAACGTATTAGGATCTATTTTTTGAAGCTCTATTTTTTCCGAAAATATTCAACAAATCTGTAGTAAAGAAAAATATTAACACTTTCCCGGTTTTTGTAATACTCACAAGTTCTTAGCAAACTGTTTGGTTCATTTACTTGTTATACAGCAAACTGAAAATGTCCAACATTTACCTCACAGCCTTCCTTTGAAACCTAAGGCGTTGATTGCTTTCTTCATCATTAGAACTTCCACGGGAATCGGACATAGAATCTAAAATAAATAGCTGTCAAATACTCCTATGGACGGATGATATTTGTTTCTTTTAAATTATCGATAATATTTCAACAACAACACAACACTTTTAGTAAATGCCGATTTACGTGATGTCGACGTGGGCTCAATGTGACAGCGACTTCGAAATGACAACGACGTCGACAACGACTTACACAATACGGGTGATTAATAAAAAAGTAAAGTTAGATGATTTTTTTTTTAAATTTAATTTTGGTTAAACATTTCATTTCGTAACTTACAAAAGTCAAATAATTGGAAAATTAAAAAGGAATAGAGTTTCAGCAACTTTTTTATAAATGAATGAATTAACGTACATTTTGTTATTAAAAAAAATTTCAATTCTAAAATAAAAGTTTTAGAATTTCACGAAAATTTCAAATTGAAAAATAATTTAATTATTTTACAGCTCTGTTTACTGGTGATGTACAAATGATTGTTGTTGGTGGTATTGGTGTTGTTGTTAACAAAAAAGAAACATTTACTAAATTGAGCATAACAACAGAACAAAAATATTGGAATTTTTTTTATAGAAATTAAAGTTGTAAATACACGAATTTGTTATAAAAAAGTGCTAAAAAAAATGGAGAACACTATAATGAATGAAAAATTTAACCCTTAAGTAAAATACTTCCATTAAAACCTACACTGCTGGTGTCTCTAAACTTTTTATACCCTGTACCACTATGTGGTTTGGGTATAATGACTTTGTGCTGCTGTTTGTAACAACCAAAAATATTTGACCTACACCCATCTTTAATTATACCGATCGAATCAGAATCACCATCTGATTCGATTTAACGATGTCCGTCCGTCCGTCCGTCCGTCTGTGTGTCCATGTAAAGCTTGTAATCAAACTGCAGGTCGCAAATATGAATATATTTTGATAAAATTTGGTATTTGATCTTATATCGGCCATGGGATGAACGCTGTTGAAATTGGTGAGAATCGGTCCATGTTCAGACCTAGCCCCCGTACAAATGACCCCTATGAAATCAACACATATTGTCATAAGATCCAAATTATCATACAAATCTTAGTCAAATTGGGTTTGTATATATATATTACATCCATTAATCAGTAGTCCAAAAATTATCCCTATTGGACAACTCTTAGTCATAGGTCCCATATAGAGCTGCTTCCCGATCTTCACTTAAATCTATCAAAAAACAAAAATATTGCACTGATTCTTCTCAAATTTTGTTTGTATATATTTTTGCAAAATACAAGAGACTTTACCAAACATGGTCAGGATCGGTCCATTTTTGGGCCTAGTCCCCATATAGATATAGCATCCGATATGAACTTTTTCATCTCTGCAGCCGTAAAAATTAATAAAAATCCCACTCAAATTTGGTTTATGCTTATTTTCTATATCCAGTTAGTTGGGTCTATGAGATAGGGTCTCTAAACGCAAGGTATATGGTATCGTATAGTCGGTCTAGACCGACTATAATTTTCTTACTTGTTTTTTTTAAATTTCATTACCTTTATATTGAAAAATTTAAAACTTATTAATAAATTCTTTGGTTTTTAAATCGAAAAATTAATACAGAACATAAGTTTCGATTTACATATATTTTTTAAATTTTAATTAGAATTATTTTGGATTTCATCTTTAATTTTTTTAACATCAAATTGAGTTTTTTTTAATTTTAAATTAAATATTTTTAATTTTAGCGGGATTTTTTTTAATTTCAAATATAACAGAATTTACATTATCAAAAGATATGATTATATTACAATAATTGGTTTATGGAATCTAATATTTCTGTGATGTCTTCATCTTCAAGTTCTTCTTGGCTCTGATATTTTTCTGGTGATAGACTTTTATCAACGACATCGCTCGGTGTATTGTAAGTGTATCAGCATGCATTTTTCAATCTTAAACCTTCTTTTATCCGTATTATAGAACATAACAACTCGTATTTTATTCTGCTTTAAACAAACGTTCAAATTCGACTTTTGAGAAAGACAAAACTAATAAACACAATACAAATATTGATAATTCTGTGGTTTTCTGGAATAACCACGTATGTCCATTTTTGTCAGTTTTGAGTTAATGATGCCAAATATATCAATTTTTAGCGCTCTTTACATGTGTTCAATTTTTTTTTAATGTTGACCATTTCTGAGTTTTTTCTTTAAATAACGACGTAACTAAAATGTTTATTACATTAATTTGCAGCACTAACGACGTATGTCAACCTACGTTTGATCGCTGACAAATTATTTTCTCAGAAAACAACAGATAGCGACATACGTTGTTATTAATGAAAAAAAAATTCAAAATAATTTTGGATTAGTTTTCAGTGTAATACCACTTATAAAAGCTTTTCATATTGTGAATCAACCGAATATTTTCATTCCCATTTTTAATTTTGCAAAAAGGTTTTTTGTCTCAAAATATGCTAATCGTATATTAATGCATGGCTTCAATTACAAACCATTCATCAGCATATTTCCCCGGCATGTCTACCCGAATGTTATGGAGGTACTTTGAAAACGGATATGGCATATTGTCGTGAAACGTATGAGCTATTGTCACACTATGAAACACATTTTGAAACACAACAACAATATGGTTATAAAAAAAAATAACTATTAAAATTTAATGGCATACTGTGAGTAACAATACAATGGAAACTTTTAACGAAATATATTTTTGACGATTTTAAAAGTCAATAAAAAAAATTGGAACAAAAAATTAAAAACTCTTTTATTAATTAAAAAAAATTGTTTTTTTTATTTATTTAAAAAAGAAAAACTATTAACAGAAGATTAACTCCAGAAAAAAATAACAAAACTTTAAGGTATTAATTTTTATACTGTTGACAAAACAATGGATACCTTCACTATACAATAATTCAAAACTTTCCCTCTATTTTTGGTTTAAATAATTAGTTGGGTATCGATTGTTTTTTAGTACGGTTTACAACGACAAGGCATGGTACCAATTAAATTGTTGATGATATCCATTGAAATTTTTTGCCGCTCTGAATTAACTGTTTAATTTCGTGTCCGTATTTCACTATGAGACTGGCAATTCCAAAACACTAACTATAGCAGATTGTAGTCATTCGGTTACAACTTCGGAGGTTTGTTTTGGATCATTGTCATGTTTCCAGATTTTCCTCCGCTTATGGATACATACCAGTATGCTGTGCTACATGAATTGGACCCATTCCTTGGCTCGAAAAGCAACCCCGTACCATAATATTGCCACCGCCAAATTTAAAAATTTTATTTCTATATTTCGGGTCTTGTCTTTTTCAATTTGGTCGACGTACAAACGTACTTCCATCATGACCTCTTAAATTATTATTATATTAAAATTATACGAGCCACACGATTTTTCTCTGATATCAGTTGTTTCTTCACAGGACGATAACAACCAAGATCAGCCTCAATTGCTAGTCCGAAAACAGTTCGAAAACACATTTTTAGTTTCAGGTTGATAAAAACCTCTTTAGGTAGGCATTCTTGGAATTTCTTAAACTCTCTTGCTATTATATTATCCTGCCTTTGACTCGTTTTACAGGCCCTGCAGCCTAAATGAATGCTGGGTCGTCACCGTACCTCTTTCACGATATTTCTTGATAATTTTTTAAATTGTGGATTTATTCATAGTATATTTCTCACAAAATTTCTTTTATTCAAGACCAGCAGTAGAATCATATATTACTCTATTCTTGTCATTATTTTATAAAAATTGTTTATAACATAAAAACATTGAAAAATTCAAATGTGTTGAAAAAACGGTAGAAGAAAACGTCAGAAACTATACATATTTAAATAACGGTTAAGAATTTATACATTTTCTTTCATACTCTTATTTTTTTACTCAACTGTGGTACAGAAGTTTAAAAGTTTCCATTGTTTTGGCAACACTAAAAAAACAGTTTTTTTTTTTTTAATATATTTTTTAATGCATTTTTGTAACAAATTTATGAGGCACTGTATATTTGCGTCATGCTCTAAATTAATAAAGTTTAAAATATTTTCTGACACATTTTATTTAATTATATTGTTAAGTTATACTTTTCAATTAATATTTTTTTTTTTGAAAGCTTAAAAAAGCAAAAATAATAAAATATTTTCTTTAATTCTGATTTCATACAATTCAATCTTAAACCCATTTCGACTACATTAAGAAAATTTATTATATATCTGTTCCTTATAATGGAACTGAATTGTAATGCCAAACGGAAAATACCGATATAAAGATCAATTATATCAAAAAGTTACTAGACATTCGTTTTTCCTAATTCTGAACATGTACGGGTAATCAAAGCAAGTGTACCAAATTTCTTTGTATTTCCCATATTTACTTTGTAACTTAGATTTCGTGGACAAACAGACAGACAGACATTTAAAATTTTTAAGTTCCAAACAGCAGCACAAAACATCTTTTACATGAACACAGAGTTGGTTAGGGTATAATAAGCCCAAACCAAACCCTACAAGAAATGAATGACTGAAACTAACACATAAACAATTTTTGTACTAACACACTTGCGGTTTTTTTTCTACTTGAAAATCATATGACTGTCATTGATGATGTAAATAACCCACATTGCTGATGATTTTTTTTCGTTAAGAAGCAATATTTGTAAATTCCCGGTTATTATTCATTAGTTTTCGTCTTGCGAAAAGTGCGTTTAAAAATTAATTTAACTGTGTGAAATTGTTGAGAAAAACAAAAATATAGACAAAATTATTAAAGTTTAAAGTGAAAAAAGAGTGACCTTAAATTGTTTAAATAAACAAAAATATAGACAAGAAAAATAAAGTTTTATTTGAAAAAAGAGTGACTTTAAATTATTGGAAAAAAACATAAATTTAAAAGAACTAAAAGACATAAAAATTAAAAGATAATTGAGCAATTCCATAAAAATGTCAACTTTTATGAAAAAAAAATATTTTTTCATTCATATGAAGTAAGTTTAAAAATATATTAAAAAATGTTCCAAGTTACATAATGTAATTCCTTACAAGCATTCTAAATAATAAAATAAATATAAAATTTATTTGTTTACTCAATTTTCTTTTAATACATGTTTAAAAAACTTTAGTCATTCCGTCACAGTCATTCCGTCACGTCAAATGACAGTTAATAAATTTGATACTATTACAGGCCAGTTCCTCTAAATTATAATTTTATATTGCTTATATATCATATGTTAAATATGCATTAGTCTAAAATCTGACTTGCTTCTTAATTTACAAAAGTTCCCAGGTTTTAATACCAGGACAGAGTCATGGTAGCAAAAATGTCATTCCGTCACACAATGAGAAATTACTCAAAAATAAAAGAATAAAATAGTGTAAAAATTGTTTCAGAGTTTTTTTTAAATCTCTTAATCATTAAGAATTATTTTCAATTTGTAGAATGAATTTTCAATTCAAAATACCTTTGTAGAATAGCCTTAACTTCAATTCTACAACTCAAAATGTCATTCCGTCACATATGGAATTGCCCAATTATTAATAAAAGGCATTTTATAAACTGCCTTTCAAAAGAAAAAATTATATATGATTCAAATATAAAAAAATATAAGAGATTATGTGAAATGGAATCAACAGATGATGAAGAAAGTGTAAAAAGTGAAAACCACCAAAAATTAGAATGTGAAAATTTTATTTCTGAGCAAATTGCGTCCACATCTGCAGCTTTATGTTCCAATAGGGTTGAATATAGTGAAGATTCAGATTGCGATAGCGCTGGTACTGAGGCAGGTCAAAAATCCATTTTTGTAGAAGCCGAGGGAAAATTCGACGGTGAGGCAAAATGTCAGGAGATAAAATCATGGGCTGTTAGGAATAGCATAACACAAATAGCTTTGGAAGATTTGTTACACACATTAAAAAGGGTAGGAGTGAAAGATTTGCCACTATCGGCAAAAACTCTTCTAAATACGATTAGGAAGAACATTGACATTTCTGTTATTCCTACTGGAGAGTTTTTTTATTTAGGCATACAAAAATATTTTTTATTAGGTGCATTAGATTTTTGGACAGAACAGAAGAAATTTCTGTTGATGTAGGAATTGATGGGCTAAAACTTTTTAAAAGTTCGAACAGAGTTTTGTGGCCTATTGTAGGAGCAATCGTAGGTTTTCCTAATGTGAGTCCATTTTTGATCGCTTGCTTTTCAGGTTTTACAAAGCCCAAAAATTTGGATAGTTTTATAAGAGATTTTTGCGCAGGGGTAAAGGAACTGAAAGAAAATGGTGTTAAAGTAGGTTATAATGAGAAGTTGTTGCGGTTTGATATTCGCTTATTTGTTTGTGATTCTCCAGCTAGGGCATTTGTAACAGGTGTATTGTCACATAATGGTAAGCATGGTTGCTCCAAATGCTGTCAGGAAGGCTTCTATAAGGAGAGGAGAGTGTGTTTTTCAAAAAAAGTTGGTGTTCCAAGAACGGATATGACATTCCAATTCAGATGTGATCCTTCTCACCACAGAGAAGAATTCAGAGAGAAAAGAAGTATTTTAGAAGAATCAGGTTTTGGAATGGTTTCTCAGTTTCCCTTAGATTCTATGCATTTAGTTGATATAGGAGTAAAAAAAAAGATACTAAAACTTTTGGTTTGTAAAGCGAACGTAACAGCAATAAATGAAAAAATTAAATTTATAGTTAATCATGTTTCATCGGAGTTTTGTCGTGTTCTTAGGAGTTTAGATGAGTTAAATAATTGGAAATCTACTGAATTTAGGCAGTTTTTGTTATATACAGGTATTTTCATTCTGAAGGATTGTGTTAGCAGTGATCAATATTACCACTTCTTATTACTACACAGTGGTATAAGGCTTCTGTCCAATAAAAAGACGCATACCAGAGAGGCAGATATTTCTCAAAAAGTTCTAGAAGATTTTGTAAATCATTTCGGAATACTATATGGAGATGAATTAGTCAGCTTTAATATCCATGGGTTATTACATTTAGCAGATTTCGTGAAACAGTTTGGACCACTGGATTCTTTTTCAGCATAAAAATTTGAAAATTATATGCAATATATAAAAAAATGGTTAACAAGCCAAACAAAATTTTGCAGCAGATATGCCTTAGGTTAGAAGAAAGGCATGTACTAAAATCGAGGAATGGTTCTAAATTGGGAAGCTTGTTTTACCAAAAAATTGGGACCCATTAAAATAATAGGTGAAGTTAATTTATCCAGATCGGAAGAGTTGGAATGCAAAATTTTCCAAAAGACTGAAGACTATTTTCAGCAACCGTTTCGGTCGTCCACCGATTTGGACATAGTCGTTGCAAGTGAGCTAAGTGATGAAACTTCTATAGTCAAAAGGGAAGATATAGATTTCAAATATTTTAGCATTCCCCACGATAGCAGTTTTCTTTTTTTTATACCCCTTTTACACCATCTTTTCCATGAAATTTCTATAAATTCACATATTTCATTTCAATTAATCTCGAATTGTAATAACAATTATATAATAATTTTTTTTTTACATGAGCGTTTCACCAAACATTGACCCCATATCCCAAATTACATGGGAAGTAAACGGTAAGCACAGTAATATAAAATCAACCAGATGTATATTTTAACAATTTTTGCTCCTTAGAAATCCAGTCAGTTATACCTAAGATTTCGTATAATTTATCCGACGTAACAGCCGTTCCCAAAATCGATGAGAAAAATGAAAGTTTGTTTAATTAAAAATTAAATTTATAAATCGTGCTGGAATACATTTTATTTTCTTTCAGACATCATAGCGTTATTAAGTAAAATAAATAATCGGCTAGAACAAGTTGAGAAAACTGTGAGTACAAAATCGTAAGTAAAATTTTTAATTCCAAAGTTATTAACACTATTTTCTTTTTACGTTCAAGAAACTCACATTGTGTGCTGGTCAAGCCGCAATTACAGGTAACCAACAGAATATCGCCACGAAGTTGGAAGATATCCAGAGGAGTGTAGGTATATGCTAGTTTTAAATTCATTTTTTACCTATGTTAAAAAAATAAATTTGTTTTCCAGATGGTAACAAAGCCGGAAATGATGGTTCAAAGTAAACTCTTGATGGAGTGTAAAATATCCATCAAGAGGATCGATGAGTATGTGTGTCGTATGTCTGGCAAGACATGCGACCCACTCCAAGATGAAATTGGCAGCATGCTGCCACTGAAAACCCTTACGGCAGTGAAAGATTTAGAGCAGAGGCTGCAAAGGAAAGAAGATTTCTCTGAAGCAATGGTAACAAATTCAAATGTATATATATTTAAAAATTTCACTACCTATTTTCATTTCCAGAAAACCTATTTGCATAGGGCGAAAGGAGCTTCGGAGGAAGTTAGCAGCGTCATCCGTATACTTTTCACGGATGAACTGCTAAGAGACTTTAATTGGGATGGGAGGTGGGAGAAAGGAGCGTTGGCAAAACTTCGCATTTTTAACGAGACTCTGCGCGGTAAGTTCCCATTTTTTCTATCAATAATTAAATAGTTATATTTAATATATGTACAAACATACTTACATGCATGCAAACTTACTTTTTTGTATTATTCAAATTTCAGATGTTTTTCAACAGCAAGACACTTTTAGCTTTGAATAAAGTGTAAGAAGAGCGGTAGAGCTAAGCCACCACCGCGTGAAACAAAAAATATACATTAAAAAATCAAAAAATAGACTGTCATTTTTGATTTTTTTTTAATGTTTATTTTCAATTTTTATTTTTTGAATTTTAATATTTAAGTTCTATTCTCTAATTTATGATTTTGATTTTGTAATTTTTATTTATAATGAATTCTAGTAATTCATCTTAATTTTTAAATTTTGTTTTTTCCTAATTTTTGGTTTTTGAGTTTAATGTTTAACGTTTATTTTTAATTTTTAATACAATAACTAAAACAATAAAAAATAATAGATCGGGTTTCATTATAATCAAGCGTGACTGGTCAACGATGATGTATAATTGCATCAAATATTACCGGTCAACGATGATGTAGATATCCATCAAGTGTGACCACTCATCGCTGACTGCTAAACAGCGGTAGAGTGAGCAGTTCAGATATATATTCTATGGCTTACATACTTTCATAGGTTAGAGTAAGATGCAAAATCACATGTACACAAAAGTTTCGGTCATTTTTGTCATATTGGCCTTAATAAAATGATAGAAACTTTGTTCTACGCGATGACCGAAACTTCAGTCAGTAGTGACTGTCATATCACCGGTCAAATGACCGTCACTGTTCTTGTAGGGAAATAGTGCTATGGTAATGCCAGATCTAATTATGACTGTGAAATATCTTAGTGTTCATTGTTCGTATTCCACATGCAAGAAAAATGTATTTATACAATAATAACCATTTTAATTTCACGTATCTGTGTAAAACACGCTTTTACTAATACTTCTTAGAGTTTTTTAGAACCTTTTTTAATTAAACAAACAAAAGAATAGAATATTTGTATAAAATGCGAATTAAAATTATTTTTAAAGATCATATTTGACTCGGGGGGTTTTGTTTACCTGATTATCAATTATATCAAGAATATGAATATCGACGATTTGATAATTATACTCTATGCCACTATGTGGTCAGGGTATAATAACTTTGTGATAATATTTGTAACTACCAAAAATATTTGACTTAGACCAATCTGTTATTATACCAACCATTTGATTTAGCGATATCCATCCGTCCGTCTGAGAGTCCATCCATGTAAAGTTTGTAATCAAACTATTTTGATGAAATTTGGTATGTAAGTTTTTATCGGCCATAGGATGAACGCTATTGAAATTGGTGAAATTCGGTCCATGTTCAGACCTAGTCCCCATACAAATCTAGCATCCGATATGACCTTTAGATCCAAATTATCATTTAGATCTGAGATCTTTTTTATACCCTATACCACTATATGGTTTGGGCATAATGACTTTGTGCTGCTGTTTGTAACTACCGAAAATAGAATAGGCCCATTTTTCGACCCAGTCTCCATATAAATCTAGCATCCGATATGTACTTTCTCAGATATACAGGCAAAAAAGTGAATAACAATGTCAATAAAATTTGGCTTATGCTTAGTTTCAACAACCAATTTGTTGGACCTAGTCGGTCTAGACCGACTATAATATTCTTAATTGTTTTTTAATAAATTTGAAATAATTTTCTGGTTAAACTATAAAAACTATGACTAACCACACTGCTCATAGGCCTGACTTTAGGTGAGTGTGTTAAAGCGCTGACCAAAAAGTGCAAGTACGAGTGTATGTGAAGGTTCATGGTTCAAAACCTCACGGCCGCCCTAAGTAGAAAAAATTTTCATATGGAAACAATCTATTCAATTAAAACATAACAATTATCACAATGTTCAATAAATCGCTGATGAAGGCTGAAATGCCAGAAACCGGTCCGATTAAGAATACAGTGCAGTTATGAATTTTTGAAATATATGCTTTCTTCTTCTTTACCACGCACCATTTAAACAAAATTAAAATTGCATATTAATTACAGTAGTAATTGCAATATGTCTGAAAAATGACGATAAATCTAACAAATAAAAACTATTAAATCAGTTTAAGTAAAAATTAAATTAAATTATATAGACTTAAATTTTGTTCAATTATCGTTATTTTTGACCTTAAAACACAAAATCAACTAAGTGTTTCTTTTGTAGTTTATCTTAATAGTTATAAAAAATATATACAATATTAATGTTTAAGAAGTTTTTTTGTGTGAAAGTAAGATAAAAATAATTTTTTATGATATATATCTTTGTTTTGCATATTTTTACTAGGAAATTCTATAATTGATATCAACATATTATTAAAACTAAAATACAAACTTTTGAGGAAAAGTTAACATATGTTATAAAAAAGAAAAATATATTTCAATTCATTAGTTTAATAAGTTGTACAATTCATTATGAAAATTATTTAGTTCAATCAGTTAAACAATTCATTTATGAAAATATTAGATTTAAATTTAAATTTCACAAATAGTTAACTTAACAAAAATTCAAATTCAAGTTTTTAGACGATATTTTTTTGTTGATAAAATATATAATAACTGTTTCCACAAGCAAAACATTAATATAAAATAAAAGGTTTAAGTTTTTATTCAACAGGCGCTTTTACTTTAAAAACGATGGCATCATCTACGAATTAAAGTAAATGCATTCAAGTAATGCAAAAAAGAGGATTTAGCTGCATAAATAGAGTGTAAATATATACATTCTCTTTACATTTTCATTTTGTATTTAGTCAAAACAAAATTTGCATATGTTGTTCAATGTGCACCTTTATTTCTGCTGATTTTAATAATTCTTACCATTTCATGTTGAACACGTGAATTAAATTAAAGACTAAACTCTTATAGAAAGCTAGTATTCGTAAAAAAATTAAATAAATAACAAATATTTATACCTATTTTATAGAAAAAAAATCCTCACAAGTTCAAAACGCGATTCTTTGAAAAAAAAAATTACCACAGAAAAATATAAGTGCGTTATTTTTATGCATAATAATGAGCAATTAATATTAAATATACATGACATCATTTAAATAAACAAAAAATAACTTCCATTCAAAGCACTAATTTAATAAACTTTAAGATTAATCTAGTATATCTATGTACATACCATGTAAAGAACTCTGAAGCAGTGATTTGTATCTTGTAATTATAAACCTTGAAAAATAGAAGTCATATTTCAGCAGACAAGTGAAGTAGAAACCATAATTATTTTAAAAAGTAACCGATTTTTATAAGTTTCCTCTAAAAAAGTAAGAATTATAATGTAAATAAGTATACATATATGTAAGTATGTTTGTATTATGCACAGTTGAATATAAAGCGGAACATATAGACGTGAAACATAACGTTGCAGTGTTCACTTGTTTCTAGTGAAATTATTGATGTGTAAACATCTATACGCGCAGGGGGCCAAATTTCTATTTCACAATGCAATCACAAAACAGCATAACATGTGAGCTCACATGTTACGCTGTGAGCCGTAAGACAAATCGGTGTGACTTATGATTGTATTGGTGAAAAATTATGATATAAAATTGTTTCAGCTAATTCAACAACCCGTTGCTGTAAAACGACAAAAATTTCGCTATATAAACGTATAACATATACATAATTCAACAACCCCACAAGTATAACGAGAGTCCCTTTAGTTGTTTGCTATAAGTGATACGTAGATGACACTTTCTATTTGATTTTAAAAAAGTGACATAAAAAAATCTTTAATTACTAGATGTTTACACATCTCCCCTGTGATCGGACTCACATGATTTTTTTGATTGAACCTTTGTGTCAGTGCGATAATTTTAAACCTTTTCTTAACATTAACTAGGTTTTATAATTTTGTTATTGTTTAATAATCTTGAAAAAAATTTAAAAACACCCGGATATTTATCGTATAGACACAAAGATTAACAACGAGTTTGTGGTGTCCGTCTGTTTGCCTTTTGATATCACATGGGTTTATTGTGTTTTGCTTAAAATGTTTGTTAACAAGAAGTTTGTTATAATGGATCTAAAGTTATGAATGAAAATTTTAACAGACCTTTTATGGGAACATTTCATAAAACGAAAAGGTAAAAAATTTTATGAAAAATTTGGGCTAAAGTTGAGTTTATGTTCACCTCCCAAAAACATATATCGCACCTGTACCTCTAAAGTGAGTCAACTCAAAATTTACAAATTTTCAGTAAAGACAAAAAACGTTTTTTTTTAATATTTACTATAAAATTGAAAAACAGTTGTTTGATTGTAAGGAATTGCGAATAATACATATGTATCAACAGTAGTTGTTTTTGCGATTTTCAGTGATCATCAAAAATAGAAAAATCGATGTAAGATTTTTACAGTGGATAGATATGACCACTGTTTTCTTTGCAAAAAGTGAAAATTGAAAAATTTTGAGTTGACTCACTTTAGAGGTACAGGTGCGATATGTATAAATAAGTAAATTGATTAATAATCGTACAGTGAGTCAAATCATATTGACCTTTTGGAGCAAACCCGCCATTTTCGGTGAGCGTGACTAAGTTGAAACTTTAAATAAATTCAATACCAAAGTATATAGGGTGTCCATTTCTCTAAAACACCAATTTGTTCTAATTTGTTCAAGATTAACTTCTCCTTTAGTGATCAGATTTTTTTCTTTTATATTTTTGCATTTTTAATGGAAGAATTTCTAAAAATTTGTTTAATTTATTTTTTAAATTTCCCAAATGATACAATTAACTACGAAAGTTAAATGTTGACAAAATTTCATTAATCTAAACAAATGCTTAGCTCAAAAAACTGCAGCGTAAACACATAAATTATTATTTCGTTGGAAAGGTTAAAAAAACTACTTCCATCTTTGAAGTCATGCCCACTCAAAGCGGCAGATTTCCGCAAAATCTTTATTTAAAAACCGTAGGAGGAAAGGATCCGCAACACATGGCAACATAGGATATTTTAAATGTAATTGCGAATATTTTGGCAATTTGTTTTCGTTGGCAGTCGGATTTTTGGTCAGTTTATAAGATGTAATGAAACATAATTGATAGTCACTGACGAGACGTCAGCTGAGCCAATTTTTTGCTCTCTGTTAATATGACTTAGTGAAAACCAGGCATAATGTTGAAACACAACAAATTGACAAACAATCGATTGATGTTTACAGTATGTAAACAAACCCGCCCGTTGCTCTTTTTCTCATTTGTATACGTATATAATATATGCATACATATATATGCATACATATATATGCATACATATTATGTATGCATATATATGTATGCATACATATTATGTATGCATATATATGTATGTATGCATATATATGTACATATATATCTTTTGTTTTTAACAATGTAATATAATAATGGTAATATGGAATTTATTTTACATATTTAGCGATTATTTCGTCGAAAAAGTAATAAACGATTAAAATCAGTTCTTCGTTGGCCACATGTTAAATTGTTAAAATGTGGCATTCCATGTTATAAGTTTATGTTATTAAACAATTATGTTAAAAATTTCATAATACTTTCTTTCATTTTAAAATTTTTTAACTTTTTAAAAATTTATATTTAAGCGTTTTTTTAAAGTAATTATTGGCCACCTTGTTTATTTATTTATTTTTAGCTCTTGTTTATTGTTAGATTCTTAACTTTTCTCTCTCCCTCTCTTTCTGTATTCTTATAAGTTTTGGAATAAACACAGATACACAAAAACATATATAAAGTACCAGTGACGGGCTTACGACAATTGGACCATTTTTATACCCTATACCACTATGTTGTCAGGGTATAATAACTTTGTGTTGATGTTTGTAACTACCAAACATATATGACCTAAACCCATCTTTTATTATACCAATCGACTTAGAATCACTTTCTGAGTCGATTTAGCGATGTCCGTCCGTTCGACCGTTTGTCCGTCTGTGTGTCCATGTAAATCTTGTAATCAAGCTAGAGGTCGCAAATACGAATATATTTTGATGAAATTTGGTATATAAGCTTATATCGGCCATAGCGTAAATGCTATTGAATCTATAAAAAAACAAAATTATTGCACAGACTTTTCTCAAATTAGTATTTATGTATTTTTGCAAAAAATAAGTGACCTTACGAAATATTGTAAGGATCAGTCCATTTTTCGACCTAGTCCCCATATAAATATAGCATTCGATGTGAACTTTTTCACATTCAAAGGCAACAAAATTAATAACAATTGCACTTAAATTTGGTTTATGCTTATTTTCTATATCCAATTAGTTGGGCCTAAGAGATAGGGTCTCTAAACCCATGGTAAGGGGGTCTAGACCGACTAAAATTTTCTTCCTGTTATTATTAAAATAACTTATTACTGCAAGAGTATTAGGATCCCCAATAATATGTTTGAAATATAAACGTTGTTTCTTATACATATATGGGGATTTCCATGGACACGCACGTGACAGTCGTACGCATTTGATTCGAAAAAAAACGAAGCAAAAGTAATTTTTTTTTGTTCTTCAATTAATTTTCGAATATTGTTTTGGTAGCACTATATTCAGTGTAAACGTTGGGAGCCATTGAAATCTTAGTCGTAAGATATTAGCTAATAAAACGCAGTTCGTTACGCGACAAAAATAGAAGTGGGTTCTGCCTGCATCTATAAAAATGCAAAAAACAGCGAAAAGCGATACAATTTTTTGATCAAAGAAATTTATATATAAAGTGGACTTAAGATACTCAATATTTGCGGCCGCGAAGTAGAAATGGTTTTTTTATTTTTTTTTTATAAGCCTAAACATAAAACGTTACGTGACATGACGTTATGTGACACAAAAAAATTTTAATGTGCAATCAAGAAAATGTTCAGATGTTTTTGATTTTTAGGTTTTATTAATCAAAGATAATGTAACAAAACGTAAATTTCAGTTCAATATAAAATAAAAAGTTAAAAAAATTAATGTTTTAAATGTCTCGTTTCGAAGTTGATGATGTACGTGCAACTTTTATGTTTGAATTTTCGTCGCATAATATGGAATGTAGTTGGTGAATGCCAGGAATATTTGACAAGGTCTTCCACTTTTCTATTAACGGAGTAGAATGTTCTTCAATCTGCTGTGAGGAAATATATACTAACTGAACTCCGTTTATGTTGTTCCGGGCGCATTCGAAAAACGATAATGCATCATGCAAAACAATATTCTTTGTTTTTGTTAACTGCCAAACTTTTCTTTTCACCACAGCTCCAACACCATCGACTGCCCCCTTACCATGAGAAGTTGCAAAGTAGTTCCATTCAAAATTTTTGCAACCGAATCCATTTAAAAATGCAGGTAAGCTCCGAACAATAAATTTATTTTTAAATTGGCAGCTGCTCCCGTCTGAGAATATAAAGATGTTTTCAAAATACCCATTCTTTTGTTGTATCTTTTGTATAAGCTTCGTTATGAAGCAGTGAACATCATATTTGCTGTGGCTTAACTTGTCACTGATGATAGCAAATGATTTAGTTTCACCATATAACCAGGCTACGCATGTAAAAATTGTTACTTGGCCATAGCTAAAGTGTGCACTTTGGACTTCATTCTGACAAACAAGTCGATAATTTTCCGCGAAATCGACTTGCAAGATTAGTTCTCCCGGCTTAATATTTTTCTTTTTAGTGTCAAAGTAATTTTGTTGCGCACGTTTAACAAAAAAATGCAGCTTAAAAGAGGGTAGCTTAACCTCCAACTCATTTAAAAGATCAGAAAAAGGAGCGATAGTGTGTGTCAAAGTTACTCGAGTATCAACTTTCCTCCAATGTTGCCATTTCACATCTTCATCGAATTTTGTCCAAAATTTCAGTGGAACTAAATCATGTTTTATGTCTTGAACACAATTTTTACAAGCGTTTGTCATACAGTTTTCATCCTGTGTGTTACAGCAAGTAGATTGAAGGAAGGTTTCGAAATCAGGAGAAAATTTTGCTACAACTTTAACGCAGCCTTCAAGCAAAAATCCAAAATTTGCATGATACTGGCATACACACATGTTATGCGGCAACTTGTTGGTAAGTTGAATTTGTCTTGGCCGATACTGAAAAAACATCGACTTACTTACACTTTTGTCATTAAATTCATTTTTATATAATTCGAAGGCTTCTGATACGGTCAGCAACATGAACCGCTTTGGAACTACTAGTTTATCAATAATTAGAGTATCTTTCCGCCCTGCAGCTTGGACGCTAATATCATCACACGTGTAGAAGTCCTTCACTGCTTGTAATTGTTGCTGGTATTCCAAAGGCTGATCAAATGTTTTTTCAACATTTATTGAATCGGGGTATTTATTGCATAACGCATTAATAATTTGTTTTTTTTTTTGTAAGTCTACTGGCAAAGCTTTTTCTACTTTTTTCAAAGCTTTTCCCAACGTTTGCTTACATGAGTAAGCACCGAAATTATTTTCTATCGTTGCTTTATTTGCCTTTATTTCACGTAATTTTTTCTGCCTTAGGCGATCTTTTTCTCTTTTTTCCTTTAAAATTTTCACGTTTTTCTTTGACAATTCCAGCAGCTTCTTTCGATGCTTTTGCGCTCTTTTTTTTGCTTTTAAACGATAAGCTTCTAGCTTTAGTGGGTCTTCTTTCAATCGCTCCCTGTACAGCTGTGCTTTGTTCTTCGCATACTCCATCTATGTATATTAAAACATACATAACTTAGAATAATTGTTCTTAAATTTGTAGGAAACTACACTTACAATTGAATTTAGTAGCGTTACGTGACAACTTTTGAAGTTAAACAACTATTTCGTCTTACTTTTTTTACTTCTAAGCTATTTAATTTTATATTTTATACATAAAACTTTCTTTAAATCCGAATTTTTGACCACCGACAACTGGCGACTAAGAAGTTATGCAAACAACTGATACTTTACAGACGCGCATGTGACACAGAAACATCGAAGGAAAGAAACCCAAAAATTTACCGTTTGTCATGGCTTGCTTCATCTCTGTTTCTATTTTCGTATTAGTTTGTTGTTGGTGCAATAATCTTGAAAGAAGATTGCAACCATAAAACACATATATAATAAATAACAACGAAAAGCAAAGCCATCACTAAAAGTCACAAAAAATTAAAACATTAAATTTTTTGAGGTTATGTGCTAATATTTCACAACAAAAACAAAAATATGCTGTAAACTCATTATATTCTTGCAATTCAAATATTTCTTTAACAATATAAAAGAAAAAAACATTTGTTTATCAACTTTTAATTTTTTGGTCGTGGTGTACTTTTTCCTGGAAATGCCCATATGTATGTATATTTATGCGATTTTCTTTTGTTTTTTCGTATGATAAATCATCTGAAGCTGGGAGTTAAAAAACCATAAAAACAAAGATATAGATAATTAATAAGATAAACAGCTCTAACAATTAAAGAAAAACTTGATTTCTACATAAAATATATTTAAATATGTATATGTATCATGGAGGATCAAATATACACGTCAATAACTATCTGTTAATAGACTACCGCTAAATTTTTAGCAAGCTCCATCATTAGGTTAATTATTGGAAAAATGGAAAATTAAAATTTCGGATTTGTAGACATTCAAATTTTTTATATAGGAACCGTACGATTCTTAATACAATAAAGTTAAGAATAATAGGTAATTTTATACATTTTATTAATTAATTTTAAATTAATTTAAGAAATTAACAGAGCGCCATATATTTGTACAATTGTAGCACTTTTACCAGCTTTGGTATTAGTTAATGTAATAAAATATAGGCTGCCACAACTTGTAAAAACTTAACTGTGGGACCTGGGTTCAAATACCATGCAGGGCAAAGAATTTTTTTCATGAATATTTTTTGTTCAATGATTTCTTTTTTACTCCCTTTATATTAACTCGTAGTGTCTGCTTCTCTGCTTGTCGACAAAACTTTGGATCGATTTTTAACCCTTTTCCCGTGATCCAATCGAGCTGAAACTTTGCATGCAGACTCGTATCGACGATAAAACTGATCTGATTCCTGACATATGTAGATATTTTCAGTCGATCAATTATTTAATTACATGATGGTAAATTAATTTACAAATAAAGGGAGTATAATAAAAACTTAGTTTTTATGGGTTGGTTTTATACTCCCTATATTTTAACTCGTAGTGGCTGCTTGTCTGCCGAAAAAACTTTGGATTGATTTTTAACCCTTTTCCCGTGATCCAATCGAGCTGAAACTTTGCAGGCTCGTGGCGTCGATAAAAATTATCTAACAAATTTTCGTTTAAAAAATTTAATTATAGTATAATTTTGGATTTTTCGAAATTTAAACGAATTTCATTTTCAGCCAATCAAGTAATTACATGATGGTAAACTAAATTGAATTAATTTTTAAAAATATGTTTTCTCAAATTTGTCTCTAACTACAAAGAAAAAAAATTATTAAATAACAAAATTTGTAAAAATTATATTTAAAAAATATTTGTCAGAAGTGGGATTCGAACCCACGCCCTCAGAGAGGACCAGAACGCTCACGATTAACCGTAATGAAACGGCAAGATTACTCTTGAGTCTGGCGCCTTAGACCGCTCGGCCATCCTGACTTATGACAGCAGCTAGTTAAATAACAAACACACCGTATACGAGTTTTCTTATTTTAACGTTAACGCCATAATAAATACATATGTATATAATATATACATTTTATTATTGAAAAAAAAAAAACTATAATTTAATTTCAAGCAAACATTTTTTATTACTCTATTTTGTATTATTAATGGTTTGTTTAATATTTAAAATTTTAATAATTATGATGTGGTGATTTTTCTCATTTCCTCTCCCTCTCTAGTATTTAATCATTTAATCTGTATATTGGTATAGAATAAAATTTTGTTTGAGCAATATTTTAATTTTAAGCGGCACGAACTGAACAAAAATGTAAACATGTTTTGACATGACGCGATCAAGCATAACTTGTAGTTTACACGTGAATGCAACATCCGTAAAAGCAAATCTTGTTTTAGTTAAGAGATCTTGGCGAGTTGATGGTGATCAAGAGATTAAGAGACCAACTGAGAATAAATGGGAACAGTCAGAAACGGAGTATTTTTTATTTGTTAAACGATTTGAAAATACCAAATATGTTTTTAATTAAGCCATGTTATTCAGTATGTACGTATACATACATACATACATACATATGTACATATATGTATATATATATATATGTATGTATTGGTCTAAGAATCATTAATGGAAAGAAAAAACTATTTCATTATGATGTATAAACCAGTAAAAAAAATTTTATTTTTAGAATTCCTTCAACGAAAATATAATAAAAATCGGAATTTTACGATTAAAAATCCATAATTGTTACGTTTGTTTCTTCATAATAATGTTTAGCTTAGATAAAATAAATATATTAATAGGAAATCGGCAATTGTTAAATAGCAGTCAAAATGTTTCACTAAATTTAAAAATTTTAAAAAATACATATTATTTAAAAAACATTGAAAACTTGTACAAATTTATTTGTACATACCGAGCCAGACAAAAGTATTCACACAGCGACTTACTTTATTTTTAATCATTCATATTTTTTAAATGAAAGCCGATAGCCCGATATTGTTTTCAACCAAATTATTTATTCATGTATTACTTATTTAAATATAAAGACAAATTAATTCTAAGTATGTTACGCAATAATAAAAAAAATAAATATATAATTCAAAGTACGATTTTAAGCGGACAAAAGTATTCACACAGTTGCAAGTTATAGTTTTAAAAATACATAAATCCATATATATTTTTTTTACTTGGCAATACTTTTTATCATGGAGTATGGAAAAGAACCGATATATTTTGTTATACCCTATACCACTATGTGGTTTGGGTATAATGACTTTGTGCTGCTGTTTGTAACAACCAAAAATATTTGACCTACACCCATCTTTAATTATACCGATCGAATCAGAATCACTATCTGATTCCATTTAACGATGTCCGTCCGTTCGTCCGTCCGTCCGTCTGTGTGTCCATGTAAAGCTTGTAATCAAACTGCAGGTGTCAAATATGAATATATTTTGATGAAATTGGGCATTTGATATTTGGTCAGCCGTGGGATGAACGCTATTGAAATTTGTGAGAATCGCTCCATGTTCAGACCTAGCCCCCATACAAATGACCCCTATGATATCGACATATATTGCCATTAGATCCAAATTATCATACAATTCTTAGTCGAATTGGGTTTGTATGTATATATTACATCCATTAATCAGTAGTCCAAAAATGATCCCTATTGGATAACTCTTAATCATAGGCCCCATATAGAGCTGCTTCCCGATCTTCACTTAAATCTATCAAAAAACAAAAATATTGCACTGATTCTTCTCAAATTTTGTTTGTATATATTTTTGCAAAACACAAGAGACTTTACCAAATATGGTCAGGATCAGTCCATTTTTGGGCCTAGTCTCCATATAGATAAATCATCCGATATGAACTTTTTCATATCTGCAGCCGAAAAAATTAATAAAAATCCCACTCAAATTTGGTTTATGCTTATTTTCTATATCCAGTTAGTTGGGCATCGCTCAGGCCTCTCTAAACGCATGATATAGGGTATCGTATAGTCGGTCTAGACCGACTATAATTATACCCTACACCATTATGTGGCTTGGGTATAATGACTTTGTGCTGCTGTTTGTAACTACCAAAAATATTTGACCTACACCCATCTTTAATTATACCGATCGAATCAGAATCACTAACTGATTCGATTTAACGATGTCCGTCCGTGTGTCCGTCCATCCGTCCGTCCGTCTGTGTGTCCATGTAAACCTTTTAATCAAACTGCAGGTCGCAAATATGAATATATTTTGATGAAATTTGGTATGTAAGTTTTCACTAGCCATAGGATGCTAGAATCGGTCCATTTTCCGACCTAGCCCCCATACAAATGACCACTATGAAATCGACATAAATTGCCATAAGATCCAAATTGTCATATAGATCTTACTCAAATTGGGTTTGTATGCATTTATTACATCCATTAATGAGTATCTAAAAATGATCCCTGGGACAACTCTTAGTCATAGGCCCCATATAGAGCTGATTCCCGATCTTCACTTAAATCTATCAAAAAACAAAAATATTGCACTGATTCTTCTCAAATTTTGTTTGTATATATTTTTGCAAAATACAAGAGACTTTACCAAACATGGTCAGGATCGGTCCATTTTTGGGCCTAGTCTCCATATAGATATAGCATCCGATATAAACTTTTTCATATCTGCAGCCAAAAAAATTAATAAAAATCCCACTCAAATTTGGTTTATGCTTATTTTCTATATCCAGTTGGTTGGGCCTAAGAGATAGGGTCTCTAAACGCATGGTATAGGGTATCATATAGTCGGTCTCGACCGACTATAATTTTCTTACTTGTTTTTAATTAGTAAAGTGTTGTTAAAGAACTAGTTTTTTTAAAAATGGAGCGAAAACAAAAGGAAACCACAGAAGCTGAAAGAAAAATCATATTAGAGCTACATAAACAAAATAAATCGTATGCAGATATTGGGGAAATAGTTGGAAGAAGCCGATTTACTGCAGGCAGCATTATTAAAAGATATAAAGACCCTTCAGATTTTACAAGCATCCATCGTACTGGTCGGCCGTGAAAGCTCAGCGCAAGAGAAGAAACTCAAATCATCAGAAAGATTAAAAAAATCCAAAAACTACCTCCACTGAAGTCGCTGCCGAATGTTTAGAGGAGATTGGCAAAGAAAGTCACCCAAAAACTGTCCGTAGAACTCAGCATCGTGCAGTTTTCAGCTCTCGAATTGCAAGGAAAAAACCAATAAAAAGTGAGGTTAATAAATCAAAACGTTTAAACTTTGCAAATGAGTACAAAAACAAAACCGAAGACTTTTGGGATGGCGTTCTATTCTCCGACGAGAGCAAATTCAATATTTACCAATCGGACGGAAGAACTAGAGCTTGTAGGAAGCCAAATACAGAGTTAGAGAAAAATAATGTGGTAAGTACTGTGAAGCATGGCGGTGGCGAAGTTATGGTGTGAGGATGTATGGCTGCAGCAGACGTGGGAAACCTTGTTTTCATCGACGGTGCAATGGATAAAACGGTGTACCTAAATATTTTGAAGGAAAACTTACTGCAAAGCGTCGAGAAGCTAGGTCTTGGGGACCGTTTCTATTTTAAACAGGATAACGACCCCAAGCATACTGCAAATGAAGTCCGAATGTGGATTATTTATCGTGTTCCTCACATTCTCCCAACTCCACCACAATCGCCAGACATGAACCCCATTGAGCACCTTTGGCATGAATTGGGCAGACGAGTAGAGAAGTACCATATCTCTACTAAGACTCAACTGAAGGAAGTTCTGATGTAAGAATGGCAAAATATTGGACCTGATTATACGAAGAAACTGGTTCACTCAATGCCAAGAAGATTGCTAGAAGTCGTATAAAGGAAAGGGTACTCAACAAAGTATTAAATAATTTGAAATGTTAGTTTTTAAAACTATAACTTGTAACTGTGTGAATACTTTTGTCTGGCTCTGTATATCTAATCCATACACGTTAAGAGAAAGCGATTGCTTGAATTTCACTTCGGCTCCAAAGAAGGGCCAAAAGAAGTTAACATAACCAGTGAACATTGTGAAAAATGACATAAATAACAATATTATAAATTAAAAATTTTTATTAAATCTATTTTTTTTTTACCGATTACATTCTTTTCCTCATAATTATAACGATATAATATATTTTTTTGTTGGGATAACGCTACCACCATTTTATTTCAGGACGAAAATTTCTTTTAAAGAAAATTTGATTTTTAATGAGTTGATACCCTAAAGTTTTAAACTTGAAACGAAAAAATTACAATTTTTTTTAACATATGTCTTTTTCGCAGATTTTCAGTAAATTTATTTAAAGTTAAAAATATTATTTATTTTGAAATTTAGATTTTTAATCCTTGAATTATATTTTAAAAATCATGCAAATAAATTACATATTTTGAAATTTACTTTAACAAAATTTGCAATTATTCGAAATTCGATCCACTTGGTCGCAGTTAAGAAGGGATAAACAGTCCAGCTACATCGTAAATCTTACAAAAAATTTAGTTTTTAAAATGCTTTGTATATTTATTATAACACTTATAGCATGTTCAGACGGCAAAATGAACCACTTTATTCGCTCTCTGAATCACGATTGCGAACCTTGTTGTTCAGACAAGTTTTCTTGTTTCATTTTGACGTTTATATTTTTTTTTGCAAATATTTAACGACATCCTACACTTTACGTTTCACTATTTCATTTTTTCCATTTTTATTTGAATATATATATGTAAATATATACTTTTTATTTGCTAAATGTTTATATTTATTTTATTGCACACATTATTTTTTTCTTCTTTGTTTATATATTTTTGACAGCTAGTTCAGTGGTTTTTAGCTAGATTCAAAATGAACCAAGGTGGTTCGCTCTCAAAATTTTGTATGGCGAATCATGTAAGTTCTATCATGATTGGGGCGCGAACCGTGAATGAGAGAGCGAACCACGAATCTGGCTGTACGTCTGAACATAGCATTAGAGCCGAAGTTAAATTCGATAGGAAACAAATCCCATCCAATGTCACTCCACCCTAATATACATACTTATAACTTTTTTTTATGGAATCATTATAATAGCGTCCGAATAATTGGTCTCAGATTGTCATTCAAGTATTTTAAAAAGTAATTGTAGTGTAGAATTGCTCTCAAAACTTAAAATTTGTATAAAAAATCGGTCGCACAGTTATGTACCATTAGATATAGGAAAACCTAACTCTATTTTGGAGATGAATTCTATCAAAATCGAACAGAAAAATAGATTTAAATAGTTTTGCATATCAAAGATAATTGAAATCGATTTGGAGAAAAAATTTAAGATCTAAAGTTATTTTTTACACCCTTTTATTTAGCCTCTGTCTGATTAGTTAACTCTCTGATTTGTTAGTGGCGGAACTTTGTAACTGAATTTTCACCAACTTTCCGTCTAGTTAGAGCTCTGAAACTTTCAGTATTATTGTAATCGTGATTTCAACATTATTTCTCGGTGTTAACTTAAAAATTTATGAAAGAATGTCTTCGAAATTTTTTCACAAATACTATTCTGAGAATATATTTTAATTTCTGGGACTGTTTAATTTATGTGTAACTGTTTTAAGTATACTACTATTTATTATACAAACTTTTATTTTCCATATGACGATCGCATTTTTAAACCCATATTAGTATGTCTAAAATTACCATAAAGATAATCAAGATAATCGTATATATTAAATTTGGTTTATAATATTTTACTATACCAAAGAAAAATTAGATAACTTTCTTCCCCAACTTCAATTTAGTTTATCACAAGACAAAAAACTGCAATAAATTTTACTCAAATTTGTTTTGTATTTACTTTTGAAAAGCATCACAGACTTTACTAAATATGGTCATGATCGGACCATTTTGGATTTTTTGCATCCAATAGGAAATTTACCATATTTGTGGAAAAACATATATAACTCATGCTTATAACGTATGCGGAATGAAATATGGACTGACTCATTAACAGTAATAAAAACTTTTATTCAGGAATTAAATACTTACAACTAATATATGTTAAAATATATAACTTCAACTTATATTACAAAGAAAAATTATAACCACAGCGATGGGATTTCCTAATATTTCGAGGCACTTTACGCATTGCCTCTTGAATGCCCCGTTTATTCATATTCACCAGCTCTCTTTTAATCTTATTTATAAGGCAGTCCAGGTTTTTTTGGTTTGTATCCCTTTCCGTACACATTTCTTTTCAAATTACCCCAAAAAGTTTGGACTGGCCTCAATTGTGGGACGTTTGGGGGGTTTTGCTCCTTAGGTACAAATTCTATATTTAAATTTGCGAAAGTACACTGTGTAGATCTTGCGTAATCCGATGACGCCAAGTCCGGCCAAAATATGGTTTTGTCATTCTTATGATACTTATCGATAAATTTTTAAAGTATAGCAAGACATTTGTCAATATAAACTTTCGCGTTGACAGCCAAGCCTGATTTTATGAACACTGGTTCGCTGATTCCATATTCACTTTCCGCCAGCCACAATAAAACTTTTTTTGGGAACTTTGTTTTTTATACCCTATACCACTATGTGGTTTGGGTATAATAACTTTGTGCTGCTGTTTGTAACAACAAAAAATATTTGACCTAGACCCATCTTTAATTATACCGATCGAATCAGAATCACTTTCTGAGTTGATTTAACAATGTCCGTCCGTCCGTCCGTCCGTCCGTCTGTGTGTCCATGTAAACGCTATTGAAATTGGTGAGAATCGGTCCATGCTCAGACCTAGCCCCCATACAAATTACCCATATGAAATCGACATAAATTGCCATAAGATCCAACTTGTCATATAGATCTTACTCAAATTGGGTTTGTATGCGTTCATTACATCCACTAATGAGTAGTCCAAAAATGATCCCTTTGACCCCATATAGAGCTGCTTCCCGATCTTCACTTAAATCTATTAAAAAACAAAAATATTGCACTGATTCTTCTCAAATTTTGTTTGTACATATTTTTGCAAAATACAAGAGACTTTACCAAACATGATCAGGATCGGTCCATTTTTGGACCTAGTCCCTTTATAGATATAGCATCCGATATGAACTTTTTCATATCTGCAGCCAAAAAAATTAATAAAAATCCCACTCAAATTTGGTTTTTGCTTATTTTCAATGTCCAGTTAGTTGGGCCTAAGAGATAGGGTTTCTAAACGCATGGTATAGGGTATCGTATAGTCGGTCTAGACCGACTATAATTTTCTTACTTGTTAATATTGGTTACATTATCAGGTGGCCTAGTATTAGGAAACTTAAAATAATATTTTGGTGTTCATTCATGCCCCTCCACTGTAAAATAAGTCTCATCATCCATGATGCAAATGTATGGTGAGTCTGTAGAAAAAAATGTTTGGGACAAAGCTCGTAGTCGATGGTAAATAGCTAGAACTGTTTATCTGAGAAAGCTGGAACGGTTTTTTGTACATTTTACCACGCCCCATATCTGCTATATATTTTTTTTTTATTGTTTTATCGCTGACATTATATTTCTTTGGTAACTCACGATAAGATTTTGCTGTACGTCCCACAATTTCTGCCTTCAATTTAGCCCTAGTTTGGCTGCTCTGTAAAGCACATTTTTTACCGGAACCGCGTTTTGTGTCAAACGATTTTACACTCTCGAAAGCCTTTATTGTTTTATAAATAAAACTTTTTTTGAATTGCATTGCAAAAAAATTACGAAATATTTCATTGTTGGTCATGTGTGAATTATTTTCACAAAATTGAAAAATTAACTTTCGACGTACTTTCTCGTTCAATGACATTGTTACTACAAATTTTAGTTTATTGATCTGATCTCTAAATAAATAATTGCGCGAATATTAACGTTACATTTTTCATATTTTGTTTTGATATTGTAATTTGTTTTATATTTGCAATAATGGTTGGAAATCTGTCCATATTTCATTCCGCATACGTTATTAGGTTTATGTTTATTTCCTTTGTCCATTTATGGACCTAAATCTCTTTTCCGAAACTTATAGTATAGGGTCGGATTTTTAACTCTTTTAAAAAAATCTAGACCTTAATGTGCTTCTTTTTTGAAACGAACCCCCTAAAAATTAATTTATTTATTTATTAAATATTTTTTTTTTTTTTTATTTATTTTTTACATTTTAATTATGATATTTGTTCGGCTTGAGGTCCAAAAAAATTAATAAAAACAATAAGTAATCTTGTTTTTTATTTTTATTTTTATCATTTCCAATATTTTTTTACTACTATAGTTAAAAACAAGTAAGAAATTTAAGTCAGTCTAGACCGATACGATACCCACACCATGAGTTTAGAGAATTGGTCTTGGATCCAATTAATTGAGTATAGAAAGAAAAAAGCATAAATCAGTGTGGAATTTTTATTAATTCAGATCTGAAAAAGTCCATATCGGATGCCATATTTATATGGGGACTAGGTCGAAAAATGGGCCGATCCTGACCATAGTCACTTATTTTTTGTAGAAGCATATACAAACCAAATATGTGGAACATTTTTGTTTTTGATAGGAAGATCAGGAAGCAGCTTTATATGGGATCTATGACTAAGAAATGTAATATGGGTTTGTTTTTAGACTACTGGCTAATGGATCTAACATATACACACAAAAACAATTTTACCGAGATCTATTTGATAATTTGGATATTATGGCAATTTAACTCGATCTTTTAGGGGTCATTTTTATGGGCGATATACGCTTATACACCAAATATAATTTCATATAATTTCTTTTTACAAACTTCTTATTTACCACAGCAATATCGTAGAAATATGGCAACATTGGAGAGAAAATTAATGATAGTTGAATAATGAGAGTCTGAGAGACTCCAAAATAAATATAAAATACATTTTATTTCACTGCGGTGAAAAATGTGTGTGCGAAAAATTCCGCAACGCTCTGAATGTGTTTATACTAAAAGAAAATGGTTTTAGGTTTTTTTCACGCTTTATACAAACTATGATTCTCAAAAATCTCCTGAAAAATAATCAAAAATACATATATCCTTGACGTTACTTCCTTATCGTACAGACCTGTTTTGCAACCTTGCATTCGATTAAGTACATATTGAGCAATGAACCCTTTTAACCCAAAAAAAAAACCCAATTATTAGCTACGTAAATATTGAAACTTCCCTTCGAAAATGCAGTTAAAGCTACAAGTCGAAAAGGTCATTGTCGCTGACTCTAAAATAATTATTTTACACTCAATCTCAAAACACTCTTTAAGTTAACAATTTTCTCTTACTAGCAAAATATTGCCGATTACTACTCTAAACTTGGTTTTAAATTGTGTTGACTGCTGTTGTTGTTGTTTGAGTTGTGAGTATTCTTATTGGCCTTATAAAGTAGAACTCAAGTTTCACGTGTAGTTTTTTTTTTTTAACAATATCGTTTTTTATAGTTAATTTGTTAAATAAAATCTGTAGAGTTTTCGAAATAAGTGCACAGTTTAATCTTTACTTTGACGCTTAACACACACGGATTTAAAAAATAAATATAAATATAATTAATAAAACACGTTTTAAAAACGGTATCCAAAACTTACAACTTCCGACGCGTTAACAAGTTTTACTTTTTATATAAACAATCGTTTTAGTATTTGAAAAATAAAAATAATTGTATGATATTGTGTATATTTAAGAAATTTTCTTCATAATTTTCATTTGTATAATCGATTTTAGAAAAAAAAAAATAATCATGAACCATTGAGATCATTAATATGTATACAAAAAAAAAAATGCTTTTAGTAACAGATTTGTGCATTTTTTTGTGAAAACAGTAAAATTGTAAAGATTTAGCTTTCTAACGAATAAAACAATTAAAATAGTCATTTAAAACGAAGTCATTTAAAACAATATATATATACAATACAAGGAATCTTGTCTTCCAAAAAAAATGTTTTTGGTACAACTTATCCCGAAATTATACTACCTAAGAATGTATTTTATAAAGTAAAACTTGACGAAGCTTTTGAAAATTTTCACATTAAAACTCGAATTTTTTCATACAAAGTTCAAAGGTTTAATGTCAGTTTCAAAAAAATGTGACAATAAATTTTGTATAGTATGTGCTTTGCACTTTGAACGTCCTAGTTCTTATCTAGACTAGATGGATACTTTTTCCTTTAATTCTATTGTTTTTTTGAGGCCATCACCTATTAATATTTGTATACCCCGCAGCACTATGTGTTTGTAACCACCAAAAATATTTGACTAAGACCCATCTTGTATTGTACCGATTGACTTAGAATCACTTTCAAAGTCGATTTAGTGATGTTCGTCCGTTCTTCTGTCTGTCCGTCTGTATGTCAATGTTAACCTTGTAATCAAACTAAAGGTCGAAATATGAATAAATTTTGATGGAATTTGGCATATAAGCTTATAACGGCGATAAGACGAACGTTATGAGATCGATTTTAATTGCCTTAACCTTTTCACCCCTGAGTTTTTTCTAGAAGTCTGGTAGATTTTTTCAATTTTGACCGCAAATTCAGTTAAAAGGCAAAAATATAAGATGTTGGGGATATATAAGATGTCGGAGATCCTTACCATTATCCTGGGATATATAGTCCCAATAAGGTTTTACAGTGGGACATTATATCCCAATAAAGCTAAAATAAGTGAAAAATGGGTTCGATCGATTTCTATTTTTCTTGTTATTTATACTTTTATTTATAAAAAAAAAACAAGGAAAAAATCAGTAATTCAGAACATTAATAAAACAAAAAGAATGAAACTTAACAAATTCAAAATAAAAATATTGGAAAATGGTTTCATCGGTGGAATGGTGCAAAACAGGAGGGACATAGAGCGTTGTTGCATCACGAATTTGGTCCTGGTTTCTTTCCCTATGGAAGTGCATTGAAAGCAATGACGTCGCGAGGTACCGTCATTGGGTAAATGGTTGCCAATATTCGAAAGCTCCTTCTTCGGACGCTTAGAAGACCGACGAGTTTTAAGTCATTTGTGCTTCATTCCCTCCGCTATAAGCGACTCAGCCAGGGGAAGTATAGTTTAAATTAGTGGCAACTTACGCGCAAGACATGCACTTTTTGATAGATTCGTTGCCCAATGAAGTGTTATTGCTCCAATAATCAGCTATAGCTGGAACGTGGTTGTAGTGCATAATTAATGACACTCCAATGAAGATCATAATTTCATATTCATCCGTTAAATTGCGTTTCGAATTTTTCACCCTGTTTAGCTTAGTTAGCCTCTGATTAGTGCATTCGGCAACGCGAATGTACAAATCCTTCCGGAAGACTTCATACTCAATATCAGTAGGGGTCAAATCTAATAATACTTCTGCATCTCTGTCGGCAGGCATTGTATATTTTGGCAAAAATGTATTGTTTTCGTTACATATACACCAGTTACAAATAGCTTGTTTAGTAGCTGCTTCAGGTGCATTCTCACCACCGTCAGCAACATTAGTATCAAGTGTAATAGCAGCATCAATAGCAATCTCATTACCTGCAGCAGCAGCAGTACCAAGTGTAACAGCATCAACAGGGGCAACATCTTCACCGGATTCATCGCTTGAATCGGTTATATTACCTTCTTCTTCGTCATCTGATGGAGTATAGTTGGATCCGGAGTCACTGAAGTCAGTACCATCATTTTCGCTTTCATCGTCCTCTAACAAATTCTCGCAGATTTGCTTATCCGTTAATCTCTTCCTTGCCATCTTCAAAAACAAAAAACCTAAATTGGATTCGTAACGTTATATTGGGATAATAAATCCCACTCAAAAATCTTATTGGGACAATATGTCCCATTAAAAAAAAAATCATTCTAACACCTTACCGTTTGAAATTTTTTTTGCTGCTAAATGTTAAAAACAATATTCCACTTCTTACTTTATGTTATTTTAAAGAATTGTGAATATAAACACAAAAAATGAGGCTTTATTGATAAAAGTATGAGGCTATCAGCGAAAAACACGTGCTCTCACATAAAAAAACTGAATATAATTCACCACAAAGTTTATTAAATTACACCACAAATAATGCTTCAACCTCTTTTGGGATACATTAGACATAAGAACATAAAAGGTAAAAAAAAGTTATGATGTAAAGAACATTGCTGGGACATATTATCCCAGTAGGGGCGAAAGGGTTAAGATCAAAATTATTATATAGAGATCCGTCAAATTTGGTTTGTGTATGTATATTACACCCATTAATCAGTAATCCAAAAATAAATCCTATATGACAATACTTAGTCATAGCCCCCATATACAACAATTAGTTAGTTATATAATGGGTGATTTTTTAAGAGCTATAAGAAAGTTTTCCAAAAAAAAAAAAACATAAAATTCAGAAAAATGCATGAAATCTTTATTTGAATCGATAGTACGGTCCATATAATTTAATGTTTGAAAATTATTTCATGCAAATGTTGACCGTGACTGCGCCTAAATGGTCCATCCGCTTAGTCCAATTTTGGCATACTCTTTCAAACATTTCGGCCGGTATCTCACGAATAAATGCTTCAATGTTGTATTCCAATGCGTCAATTGAAGCGGGATTGTCTGTATAGACATGAGCTTTAACATAGCCCCACAAAAAATAGTCTAAATGCGTTAAATCGCACGATCTAGGCGGCCAATTGACCGGTTCCGAACGTGAAATAAAATGTTCACCGAACTCGCCTCTCAATAAGTCCATTGTTGCGCGTGCTGTGTGGCATGTGGCACCGTCTTGTTGAATCCACATGTCATGCAAGTCAAGCTCTTGTATTTTGGGCAAAAAAAAGTTGGATATCATCTCTCGGTAGCGCCCACCATTCACAGTTACGTTACGATTCGCATCATCTTTGAAGAAGTACGGTCCAATGATGCCACCAGCCCATAAACCGCACCAAACTGTGACTTAATGTCCAACTGTGGTTTAATGTCCAACAATGTAAATTTGGTGCGAAATTTAGTCACAATAGCCCGAATAGCCGCTTCAGTGGGTCGATTAAACTGACCATAAAATAGAAGAAGCGCGCGATGAACTTTCTTAAGAGAGCACGCATTTTGATAATAAAATTCAATAACTTGCAAGCGTTGTTCGTTTGTAAGACGATTCATGGTTAAATTATAGACCAAACTGAAGATCTTTGACAATGAAACAAAACACGAAACGTGCGTCAGCTGTTTAAACCAGTGTTGCCAAAAAGATAATAGCTAAAAACTCACCCTTTATATACATATATGTTCAAAATCAATACTATTAGATTTGGGACTACATTTAGTCAGTGTTCGATTTTTGAAGTTTTAAATTTTTTATAAAAATTTAATATTTTCTTAATTTTTCTTAAAAGAAGCAAACTTTGAAAGCTTCATCAACAAATTTCAACTTTTTAAACTAGTGGCAGGAAATATGTTAACTTAAAACGTAAAATAATTGTTTTAAAAAATTTGTATGAAACAAATATTAAGATTAACTATACACTGACCTCCATAACCCATTTTGTCTCATTTTGTATAAATTAAAAAGTGTTTTTAAGCCCAGTAGAACTTAAAATTGTAAAAAGTAACAAGAAAAATAACATTTTATTCAAAAAAAAAAAATTTAAATAATTTCGGGCATATGGCCAACGTGGCTGTTCTTGACGAAGCGCATTCAGGACGTCCTATTTAGGGCTACTTTTTCGAGCATTGCAGACCGTATATCACGAATAACACGAACAATGTGGCCTCCAAGGCGTCAATTGTTGCTCGTTTATCAACATAAACTAGTGACTAAGTAGCCCCACAGAAAATAATCGAGTGGTGTCAAATCGCACTACCTTGGCCGCCAATTGACAGGTTCATTTCTCGAAATCAACTTATCGTCAAATATTGATTTCAATAAGCCGATTGTTGTGATCGCCGTATGACACGTAGCGCCATGCTGTTGAAACCATATCTCGCTCGGATCAATGTTATCCATATTTTCAAACAAAAAATTATTGATCATGGTGCGGTAACGATCTCCATTGACCGTAAACTGAGCTCAGGCTTTATTTTTGAAGAAATAAGGTCCGATGATGCCACCAGCGTGTAAACCACACCAAACACTGCATTTTTCTGGATGTTATTAAGTCTGTAGGGTTTGTTGTGCATTGGTCTCACTCTATACGCGGCAATTTTGTATATTACTAACCCGTTAGGGAAAAAATTAGCCTCATAGTTGAACGCAATTTTGGGATAAACATCGGGTCATATTCCAACTGATCGTGGATTTAATTCCTGCACCAGCTGGATCTTATACGAATGTAGGCTAAGATCTTTGCGCAAATTTTGCACGTAGTCGACGGACAGAGCCCCAATTCATGTGACCGACGACGAATCCATAAATTTGGATCTTCTTCCACACTTTCGTTTACTTCGGCGATATTCGTGTTGGTGTTATTGCATGATTTAGAAAGTCATTTATAAATTTTGCGAATCGAAAACTGCTTTTCAAAGTGAATTTGAATAATTTGGTAGCATTGCTAAATTGCCAGCGTATATTGAACACAAATGTAAAAAAGTGAGCGCAGTATGTTAGTTCGTTTCTCAGCTAACCCTTTCGTAAGTTCTAACTAAGCAAAAAAACACATTTAATAATTGTCTCTTCTGTGACGAACTGCGTTATGGAATAATATAATTAAAACTTATTTTTAATTTGTTCATAAAAATTTTTGAAACGAACAAACAAAATCTGCTATGAAACCGAGCTCCAGTTTCTAAAAACTATATTCTAAAATAAGAGCCAGTTGCGGAATTAGGGCCTATGTTGAAATATAATTTTGTTAGGAAATTCGTCTTATGCCGTTTTCTTTTCTGACAAAAATGTCGCATTTTATTTGCACTTTTTTCGAAAAGTATATTTTTGTATATATTCTAAATTAAGAGAAACCTTATATTATATATCAAACGAAAGGTCTCAAAGAGCTGTGTTCATAAAATGAAAAAAAATTTGTTTATTATCCTCTTTGAAGTCATAGGGTGAAAACATTCAAAAAAGGGGAACAATGGGGAAATATTCTCACACTATGACCTGAAAGAAGTCAATGGCTGCAATTTTTTGCGATTTATGAGGGGCTGACTCTGAGACCTTTCGATTGATGTATAAGATAAGGTTGCTCTTTATTCAGAATATATAAAAAAAATACACTTTTTAGAAAAAGTGCAAATAAAGTGCGACATTTTTTGTCAGAAAAGAAAACAGCATTAGAAAAAAATTATAAAATATTTTTTTATATTAAAATGTAAAATAAAAGTTATAAAACTCTGTAATCACGAAATTTAAATTTTTTAAGAGAAAAGTTTTATTAATACTTTGTAACGGAAGCCCTTTAAACAGGAAACAATTTTCTATTGTAAACCAGTCATAGATCCAAAAAAAACTGTAATTTCCTAAATAAAATATTTCATAAATCCTGTAATTGTATCAAAATACAAAAGAGCAATATCAAACCTTAATATATTTAACCACGCTCATAACTGACTCAAGAACGCAATATCATTAATATTTAGTTTCATATATTTATCACTTATATTTATATAATAACTACCATCGCATAAATTATACATGCACACATACATTTTCCTAAAAAGTTCTTTGTCTTGAAATGGAAATTTTCTTTAAAAAAGTTCATTTACTTCCGTTAAAAAAGTTTCTTTTCTTACAAAAGTATTTTTCCTTGCAAACGTATCTTTTCTTACACAGTCACATTTTTAAAGTAAATCTCAGAAAATACCATTTCTTAGAAAAGTGCCATTTTTAAAAAGTATATTTTCCGAAAAATGTTCCATTTCTTAAAAAGTACCTTTTCTTGAAAGAGTCCTTTATTTTCAAGAAGTGGTTTCAATAATTTCCGAGCAATCAACAATATAGTCGGCCAAATTTCTTTGAAAGAATAGTGATATAAACGTTTTCATTAAAGAAACACTAATAAAATTATAGTCTGTCTGGACCGACAATACGATATCCTATACCATGCGTCATATGTCCAACTAATTAGATATAGAAAATAAGCATAAACCAAATTTTATTGATATGAGAAAGTTCATATCGGATGCTATATTTATATGTGGACTAGGTCGAAAAATGGAGCGATCCTTACCATATTTGGTAAGGTCACTTATTTTTTGCAAAACACATACAAATCAAATTTGAGAAAAATCTGTGCAATATTTTTGTTTTTTGATAGATTTAAGTAAAGATCGGGAATTAGTTTCATATGGGGGCTATGGGTTTATTTTTGTACTACTGATAAATGCATGTAATAAACGTACACAAACCCAATATGCCGAGATCTATATGATAATTATACCCTATACCACTATGTGGTTTGGGTATAATGACTTTGTGCTGCTGTTTGTAACTACCAAAAATATTTGACCTAGACCCATCTTTTATTATACCGATCGAATCAGAATCACTAGCTGATTCGATTTAACGATGTCCGTCTGTGTGTCCATGTAAAGCTTGTAATCAAACTGCAGGTCGCAAATATTAATATATTTCGATGAAATTTGGTATATAAGCTTTTATCGGCCATAGGATGAACGCTATTGAAACGCCATGTTAAGACCTAGCCCCCATACAAATGACTCCTACGAAATCAACATAAATTGCCATAAGATCCAAATTATCATATAAATCTTAGTCAAATTGGGTTTGTATGTATTAATTACATCCATTAATCAGTAGTCCAAAAATGATCCCTATTGGGCAACTCTTAGTCATAGCCCCCATATAACGCCGCTTCCCGATCTTCGCTTAATTCTACCAAAAAAACAAAAATATTGCACAGATTTTTCTCAAATTTGGTTTGTATATATTTTTCAAAATATAAGTGACTTTACCAAATATGGTCAAGATCGGTCCATTTTTCGACCTAGTCCCCATATATATGTAGCATCCGATATGAACTTTTTCATATTTGCGGCAAAAAAATTAATATCAATGCCACTCAAATTTGAGTTATGCTCATTTTCTATATCGAATTAGTTGGACCGAAATATAGGGTCTCTAAACCATGGTATAGGGTATCATATGGTCGGTCTAGACCGACTATAACTTTCTTACTTGTTTTTATATTTGGCTATTTAAGTCGATTTCATAGGGGTCATTTGTATGGGGACTAGGTCTGAACATAAACCCATTTTTACCAATTTCAACAGCGTTCATCCTATGGATGCTTATATACCGATGGAAGCTTATATACCAAATTTCATCAAAATATATTCATATTTGCGACCAGTAGTTTGATTACAAGGTTTACATGTACACACAGACGAACGGATGCACAGACGGACGGACATCGCTAAATCGACTCAGAAAGTGATCTGAGCTGATCGGTATAATAAAAGATGGGTCTAGGTCAAATATTTTTGATAGTTACAAACATCAGCACAAAGTCCCTAACCACATAGTGGTATAGGGTATAAATAGTATGAAGGTTAACATTTGTATACCCCATACCACTATGTGGTCATGGTATAATGACTCAGAATCACTTTCTGAGTCGATTTAGCGACGTCCGTCCGTCCGTCTGTCTATAAAGGCTTATTTAAATAAAAAATTAAATCCACCTGATACATTCGAATAGGTTGTTTTTAATATCTAAAAAAATATTCCATTAATAAATTACAAATAATAAAATTGCATCTCTCGACATGTTTTTAAAAATCTACATTTCAATGATTATACATATAGTTTTTTTTAATTTAAAACGTTAAGACAGCTAAATTGAATAATTAAATACATATTACACGTATATTTTATTATCTTAATATTATTAAGATACTTAAATTTATAGAAAAGTGTAGACTAAGCAAATAAAACATTATTAATATGTATTTAAAAAGAATTGCAATTAACCCTGCAGAGTCAAGGTTTCGCATAATAATCTGTAAACTTGAATTAAAACAAAAACAAAAACAAAAAAAAAAAAATGCACAGATCTGTTGATAAACTTGTTTTGATATTAAAAACAAGAAATACATAAAAGGTTGAGTCTATAAAACAATTAAAATAACAGTTAAACAAAATAAATTTTCATTACTCAAAACACAGAAAAATTAAAAACAAATAAAAATTTCCAAACTATAAAATCTTATAGAAATATAAGAAATAAACACTCACATTTAATTGGCTGCTAAATTTAAATACAATATAACAACACTCAGTACCACAATAACACAAACAAAATGAGTAAGTAAAAACCCTGAATAATTGAGGTCTTTTAGTAAAAAATTTCCAACTAAATTAATTAATTATTACTTGAAAATATCTAGTAGTTCTATTACAGCTTTTTTTAATATTTTAATTGGTGTTTATTTAATCCTGTAGATTTACTTTAAAATCCTACACACGCAAAAAAATATTATCTAAAAACTTATGTATATTACAAAGTATACCTCAAAGGAAATTTTTTTTAGTTCTATGAAAAATATCTTTTAAAATTGAAAAGTAATGTGCTTCTTAAACGCTTTATTTTAACTCATAACATACTGCCTGATAATGCCGCTAACTAAATCGTTAATCATACTCTGTGAGGAATTTTTCAATGTTTGTTATTATTATTATTCATTAAACACTACATATTTTACTAAATTTATATTTAAATTTATTTTTGATTTCTTCTTAAAACTTAAAATCAATTCAAAACTTTGTAATACAAACACTAAACATTGCGTTGCTTTTAGTGCTAATTTATATTTAGTGGAAGTTCCAAAGATGTTGCGATTAGCATGGTAAAAATTCTTGCCAACCAGAAGGAAGGCCTAAAAATCGTCCACATTAATGCACAGAGCTTATTGAATAAAATTGATGAATTCAGACTTATTTTCGAAAGCTCTAATGTTGATATAGTTTGTGTCACTGAAACTTGGCTTTCTGACTCATTGCCAGATAGTCTTATATGTTTAAGTGGGTATAGAGTGTTCAGATTTAACAGAAAATCAGGAGGCGGAGGTGGAGCAGCCATTTATATTAAAACAAGTAAGGAAATTATAGTCGGTCTAGACCGACTATATGATACCCTATACCATGGTTTAGAGACCCTATCTTTCGGTCCAACTACTTCGATATAGAAAATAAGCATAAACCAAATTTGAGTGGGATTTTTATTAATTTTTTTGGCTGCAGATATGAAAAAGTTCATATCGGATGCTATATCTATAAAGGGACTAGGTCCAAAAATGGACCGATCCTGATCATGTTTGGTAAAGTCTCTTGTATTTTGCAAAAATATGTACAACCAAAATTTGAGAAGAATCAGTGCAATATTTTTGTTTTTTAATAGATTTAAGTGAAGATCGGGAAGCAGCTCTATATGGGGTCAAAGGGATCATTTTTGGACTACTCATTAGTGGATGTAATGAACGCATACAAACCCAATTTGAGTAAGATCTATATGACAATTTGGATCTTATGGCAATTTATGTCGATTTCATATGGGTAATTTGTATGGGGGCTAGGTCTGAACATGGACCGATTCTCACCAATTTCAATAGCGTTCATCCCATGGCCGATAAAAGCTTATATACCAAATTTCATGAAAATATATTCATATTTGCGACCTGCAGTTTGATTACAAGCTTTACATGGACACACAGACGGACGGACGGACGGACGGACGGACGGACATTGTTAAATCAACTCAGAAAGTGATTCTGATTCGATCGGTATAATTAAAGATGGGTCTAGGTCAAATATTATTGGTTGTTACAAACAGCAGCACAAAGTCATTATACCCAAACCACATAGTGGTATAGGGTATAATGATAAAGTTGAGTACATATTTGTCGAGATATCATCATTTGGTAAAAAAATGTTGGTTGGCTGTGCTTATAGGCCTAATAAACGAATTAATTTCTCTAACTTCATTACAACGCTAAAGACATTTACCATGCCATACAATGATGTTGCAATTTTAGGTGATTTTAACTCTAACATTCTTGTGGAATCATCTCTTAAGGATAACATGGCATCTCTAGGACTTACTCCAATAAATACAACTATTCCCACACACTACACAAACACATGCAGTACACTACTCGATCATATATACGTAGGAGACATGTCAAAAGTCAATCTATACGACCAAATTTCTGCATCATGCTTCTCTAAACACGATTTAATCTTTACAACATATGAATTTCTTCTTCAACGTGAGGATCAGTATTACTCTTTTCGAGATTTTAATAACTTGAATTACAACGTATTGTATGCGAATCTCTCACAAATCAATTGGAGTAGCATTTACTTTATGACCTCGGTTGACGAACAATTGTCTTTTCTAGAAGACAATGTACTATAATTATATGATGAAACTGTCCCTTTGAGAACAAAAATAATTACGGCGAGAAATAAACCTTGGTTCACCTCCAGTATTCGGCAATCAATTGAACGTAGGGTTTTAGCTTATTCCAGGTGGAAACGTTTTAGAACATTACAACTTAAGGCTGAGTTTCGTTCTGCTAGAAAAGACGTTAATACTCAAATAAGAAATGCAAAATCTGTTTTTTTCTCAAGACGATTTATTTCCGCTATTGATTCTAAACACACTTGGAAGACTATTCGAGAAATAGGAATTGGTAATGTTGAAAAGAATAATAATTGCCCTATTGATGCTAATGAACTCAATAGGATTTTTACGGATATACCAACAATACCAACAAATAACCACTTCTACAACAACAATACATTTGTCAACAGTAGCAACTCCTTTTCCGAAGACAATATGTTCGAGTTTTCTTGCGTCAGCCAATCTGAGGTTCTTACTAGCTTCTTGACAGTTAAGTCCAACGCTTTTGGATTTGATAACATACACCCAAAATTCGTTAAAATTTTGTTACCATCTCTTTTACCATTTTTTACTAATTTTTTCAACACCATCATTACATCAGGCTGCTTTCCAATGAAATGGAAGCATGCAAAAGTTATTCCACTTCCAAAGTCTACTACAGAATATCGTCCGATTGCGATACTATGCTTCCTTTCAAAAGTTCTAGAAAAGCTTCTGCACTCACAAATAAGCGCATACGTACACAGAAATTGTCTTATTAGTGATATGCAATGTGGTTTCCGTCCCAATCATAGCTGTGTGACTGCCTTGGCTGATGTGTCAGAAAATATAAGACGTGAGTTAGACTGTGGAAAAGTAACCTTTTTGGTGCTTCTTGATCATTCAAAAGCCTTCGAACCGTTTTTTCAATTTTGCGCCAACATCAACACATTTAATTTCATCATACCTTACAGACCGTACTCAATCAGTGTTCGTTAACAATACATCATCGAATCCAGTGTCACTTATGAGAGGTGTACCACAAGGATCAATATTGGGACCACTTTTGTTCTCCATATATGCAAATGACTTGCCGCAACAAATATCCCATTCCAGTGTACATATGTATGCGGATGATGTACAGTTGTACCTAAGTGGCTCAGTTAATTCAATCAACGCAAGCGTGGGAAAACTCAACCAAGATCTGGACACCATATATCGTTGGGCTACTGCTAATGGCTTATGTCTGAATCCTAAAAAATCAAAATGTTTGGAAAGGAACCATAACCCCGCATATCAAACCTGAAATACTTATAAATGGTCAGAAAATTTAAATTGTACAATCAGCGAAAAATCGTGGATTAGTCTTCAACAAAAACTTAACCTGGTCTGATCATATAAATTCACTTGTATGTCAAACTTATGTGAAATTAAGAACGCTTTGGGCAACGCAGGTATTTACACCTTTAAGGGTCAGGATACTTCTGGCAAAGACCTATCTTATTCCGGGACTTACCTATGGTTGTGAACTCTTTTCTTGTTGCGACTCTATAAGCAGAAATAAGCTTGATGTTTTATACAATAACATCATTAGGTATGTTTACGGGTTAAGAAAATACGACCATGTGTCTGCTTTCGCAAAAAGCTTATATGGAGTATCTTTTGAAAACTTACTTAAGATAAGCGTACTAATACTCATACATAAAGTTATTTATACAAAAAATCCGCAATATATGTATGCCAAAATTCAGTTTGCAAGATCGAATAGGGGCAAACTAATCATCATATCAAGACATCGACATTTAGTTTCGGAATGGCAGTTCTTTATCCATGCCGCTCGTCTTTGGAATACAATTCCACATGAACAACAGCTTAATAGCAATGCAATGCATTTTAAAACTTTTTTGTTTAATTTTTCCACTTAACCATTTTCCATAGATTATGTGATATATGTAATCTTTTATTTTTATTTTTTTTATTTTTTATTTTTATATTTTTTGTATCTATGCTATTTCTGTTCGTAAATAATTATACTTACTTTTTATATAAACTTTATTATTATTACTACTACTATACATATAAAATTTTTGAGATTGTTGATCCCTTATCCACATATAATCCTGTACTATAATTAAAAGACTTGGTCTTGTTGTACAGGATATCAATAAATAAATAAATAAATAAAATAAATACTCTCTGTCTGTTTGTCTGTCGTGGGTCAACCCCATTCCCCCTTAACCAATTGATCTGAAACTTGGCCCATAGTCTTGTTGTGACAGATTAATTTTGGGGTAGTCACGTATAGCCACGCATGTCACGGAGTGATCTAAATGTCATTTCCCCTCATCCGATCGATCTGAAACTTGGTCTATACACATGCTATGAAAAAAAGATTAAACTTAACTTAGTCACGCACAATCACGCATTATCACGCACAGTCATGGAGAGATTTAAAATGGATTTCCCCTCATCCAATCAACCTGAAACTTGGCCGATATACTTGATGTAAAGAAAGATTAACTTCGACATAGTCACGTACAGTCTATTGATCTGAAACTTGGTCGATAGACTTGCTGTGAAAAAATATTAACTTTGACATAGTCACGCACAATCACGCATAGTCACGCACAACACGGAGAGATTAAAACCTCACTTCCCCTCATACGATCGAGCTGAAACTTTGTCCATAGACTTTTTGTGGCCAAAGATTGATTTTAAGATAGTCACACACAGTCACGCATAGTCACGCACTTTCACGGAGTGATTTAAACCCCTTTCCCCTCATCCGAACGATCTGAAACTTTGTCCATAGCTTTGTTATGACCAAAGAATCTGAAAGAGAGCGCACAATAGATCTACTTGGTCGCAGTGGAGGAGGGAAAACACTCAACCCAACAACATCGTAAATCGTAAAAATGACCAAAGATTAATTTTAAAATAGTCACACAAAGCCACGCACAGTCACGGAGAGATTCAAAACTCATTTGCATAAGGAAAGAAAAAGTTTTAATAAAAACTTTGTTTTTATGGGTTAGATTATTTATTGAAAGTTATTGTTTTCTAACTTAATCTAATAATTTCCGACCACTCATAGTTGTTCTTGAATAGTATATATATGAAAATTCTACTGCTGAATTCTAAGATTTATATCGTTAAAACGAAAAGTCTAGGTAGACCAGGTTTTGAGCTAATAATTCTATTTAGTTTGATTTTGGGTGTATAACTTGTAAATAAGAGTTTTATAAGAGATGACGTGACTTGTACAGTATCGCATTTGACCACACTGTAACTACCTTCATGTTTAAGCTACTTTATATGGCTTTAGTTTATATCATTTGTCAATTTACATTCCATTTTAGAGAAGTTTTACTTTTATTCTTTAACTCGAAAGAAAAAGTGCTGCTGAGAGTCATCTATTGCTGTCAGTAGTTTAAGGTGAATATACTCCTAAGATTAATACAAGCAAATTCCAGTTATGACTTCGACGCGGGACACCCTGGACAAGTAAAAAGTTAGAATTGGCGTGTTTATATATATATGTCCTTTATTTATTTAAATATCAATAGAAATACATTTCTGAAAACTACAAATACTTAATAAAGTTCAGAGTGAACATAGGGCGTCAACGAATTTTCTCCATCTGATTCTATCTCTGGCAATTGTTTTTGTTTGGTTCCAGGATATACGAGCTAGTAGACATTCTTGTTTAAGGCATCGAAGCCAGGTGTTACGGGGTCTACCTAGGCGGCGTTGTCCTTGAGGGTTCCAATCTAGGGCTATTCTGGCAATTTCTGTTTGTGGTCTTCGCAATATATGACCTATCCACGTCCACTTTCGTTTGCGAATCTCTATGTGAATTGGCAAGGAGCTTGCCCTTTGGAGCAGGGCATCGTTTGAAATTCTGTTTGGCCAGTGGATGTGAAAAATTTGTCTCAGACATTTGTTAATAAATGTTTGAATTTTTTTAATGGTATCTTGCGTTAAGCTCCATGTAGTGCAGCCATAAAGCAACAAAAGACTTTACACTACAGTTAAAAATACGTACTTTTGTTTTACGAGAAATATTATTTCTTCTCCAAATTTTGGTTAAAGGAAAGAAAGCCACTCGTGCTCTATTTATGCGATCGGCTACGTCAGCATTTGACCCACCGTCCTTAGTTATCTTGCTGCCAAGGTAGCAGAAAGCATCTACATCTTCAATGGTCTGACCGTTTATAACTAACGGTGTGGCGATATCTGTGCCTATGCGCATGAGCTTTGTTTTGTTTATATTAATACTTAAACCAACTTTTTTAGCGTTTTCGGATGGTCTGGAAAGTTTTGCTTCGATATCCGAAAAACGATGTGCCATTAAACATATATCATCGGCATAGTCTATGTCATATAGAAATTCGGATAAAGTCCATCTGATACCGAAAGGTGCATCTCTGTTGGTTTTTTTCCATTACGCAATCAAGAAGTAGCAAAAACAACGTTGGAGAGAGGATGCATCCTTGTCGCACAATGGCCGACTCTCATTTCCATTAAAACATCCTACATTGTGCATCCGTATATAGTTTACGTATCATGTTAACTATTTTTTCAGGAATTCCTTTGTAGGTTAGCGCCGACCACATGGAGTTTCGGGATATAGTATCAAATGCCCGTTCAAAGTCGACAAAAAGTAAATAAAGAGGAGTATTATATTCAGCAGATTGTTCGATAATTATGCGCAAAGTATTGATGTGATCAGCACAGGATCGACCTTGTCTAAATCCTGCCTGCTCAGTATGCAAAATCTGACCCACAACAGGAGAAATTCTTTGCAGTATAAGGGTGGCCATAACCTTGCCTATGGCGTTAAGAACATTATGCCACGCCAATTTTTACATTGGGTCAAATCTCCTTTCTTGGGTAGTGTGACCACTGTTCCTTCCTTCCATTCATCTGGTATGTGGTTAGATGTCCAGGCTTCATGGATAATAGGGGTAAGAAACTGAGCTAAAGTACCAGCGCCATATTTCAAAAGTTCAGCAGGAATGTTGTCTGGACCTGATGCTTTATTGTTTTTAATTCTATTTAACGCATCTTCAATTTCTGAGCATGACGGTGGACCTGTAGATATGTCCCTCCTGGGATTGCGACGAGTTGTAAAAAATCGATCGTCGTCTTGAGTCTCGCTACTAGTTGATGAAGCTTGCAGTGAAAATAAATCGCGCCATCGCTCAAGTTGTTGTTCGGGTGCTGTTATTTCAGATCCATCGACTGCTTTTACAATCGCGGTGCCTCTTATATTATTTCCACTTAGCTCTTTAATAGCTGAATATACACCACGCAAGTTACCTGTATTTGCGGCTTGCTCCGCCTGTTCAGCAATGCCGTTATAATATTTTTCGCGATCAGAACGAACCAAGTTACGAACTCGACGTGCAGACTGCCGATATTGGGATCTAGATTGCTGTTTTTGTGCGTGAGTTTTAGCATTTATGCGATCATTGTGAAGTTTTTTACGGTTTTGTATCTCCATCCAAGATTCATCGCTAATCCACGGCTTAATCTTGCTACTTTTTAATCCAAACACTGATCTAGCAGTTTCTTTACAAACTGACGATACGTCTGCCCATGTGTTTTGATGTTGGTTCATAAGCAAAGCAGTCCTTAATTTGTTGTTGTATAACAGTGCAATATTACGGTCAAGGAGCCGTGCTGTATTGTATTTATCGGGCCTATACCTAGTTTTGATTGCAGCTGGTCGCAAACGAAGCGTAGCTACGAGTAATCGGTGATCACTGCCGATATCCGCTCTTCGTCGGGTCTTTACATCCATTAAGGATCCCAAAAATAGCTTACTCATCAGGACATGATCGATTTGGTTACGTGTACGGCCAGCATGACAAACCCACGTATACTTGTGTATGTCCTTATGTGGGAACTTTGTACCACCGATAAATAATCGGTTTCGAGCACAAAAGTCAATCAGTCTGTCTCCATTGTTGTTTCTCACCATACCAAGACCATGTATACCCATGACTGACTGTAAGTTATTATTGTTGTTGCCTACTTTCGCATTAAAGTCTCCGATAAATACCTTTATATCGCCAGAAGGTATCTTGCTGACAACAGCATCTAGTTGATCATAAAAAACATCCTTAACACTATCGTCGTCGGGTTCCGTTGGGGCGTAGCATTGAATGATCGAAATCTTGCGAAACTTTGAGTTTATTCTCGCAATGATAATGCGATCGGAGTTAGCATTATGTTCCAACAAAGCGCGACTCAAACTTGGCGTGTTTACTCAGTGAAAACTCGCGTTAAACGCAAGAAGACCTCATAACATGAAAATCAGCAATTTTTAAGCTCATAAAATCATTAGGTTTCATCCAAAAGCAATGAAATTTGTTACCAATACGAGTTAATGCCCAGAGACGTTGAAAAGCGATTCTACAGAAATGCGGTTGTAAAAGAACTGGTATTTCCATCACTGTGAAGTGGATTCATTGCGGTAACACGAAGCACAAGAAATCGTAACTGAAGCGCGGCCAGCCGAGAACATTAACGCAAGGCAATGATTTTTCTTTAGTCTGATCATAAACTTCATTAAAAGACTGAGAATGGAAAATATGGTAAAAACATGAATTATCAATATCTGCCAGAGATAAATAAACGATCTATAGATTGGTCTTAAATTCTAGCATGTGGGCGTGAAGAAAATTGTGTTAGTGCTGGCGTATGCACAGTTTGCCGAGTTTTAAGTTCATCCCATTTTTAGTTCGACGAAAACTACAAAATAAACCACCTCTTAGTGAAAATCGTAATTCTCAGCGTCTACAATTTGATAAAGATATGATGGCGAAACAAAATTCTATATCAGTATATAACTACTACTTCCATGACTTAACGGAGGGAAGGACGAGTCCTGGTATGAGATGCCATTTAATTATGGAGCTTCCGATTTGGTTTTCGAATCAGCAAGAATGACTGGAGCTTTATACAAAAGAATATTGAAAGGCGCAATCCACAATTTAATAATTTATTTGGACCTAAAGCATGCCCCTACCACTACGATAATGCTCCGATTCATACCGTCAGAGGCGTATAACTGTGGATTTGTAATCAAAATTTAGAACTTATGAATTAGCCCCCATATCCACTAGACCCAAATATTATAGATATTATCTGGTGGTGGATTGTGAGAAAAGAGTATAAGGGCAGCAGGCAACTTTAAACAATGGAAGCTTTACTTTTACTTTTAAGCTTAACTTTTCTTAATTACTTGGAGTCACTTTACTGCTCAAGGCCTAACCGAATAAGTGAAGTTATTTCTAATGCGGTACTATCCATTACTGAGGACGTCACTTTATTTTGTTTTAACGTTTATTAAACAAACAAAAAGTATTTCACTAATTTTGTATAGATTTATATTACTGTTTCTTATTCAAGTGACCATTAAAACTGGTCCTTGTCGGTCTGGACCGACTATACGATGCTTTACACCACGCGTTTAGAGAACTAATCTTAGGTCCAACTAATTGGATATATAAAAAAGCATAAACTTAATCAGAGTGGATTATTTATTTTTATTTTGTTTGACTGCATTCAAATTTCATCAAAATGTATGCATATGGGCAACTTCAAAAATTTACGGCACCTAGACAATTTTTTTTTTAGTTTTTTTTTTGTCTGACATCAATGTCGATTTGCGTGTGTATAAACCGATATTTGAGCATATGAAATCCGTTCGCGTTAATAATTTTTATTCAACGGCGCAAATTTTACGGCGGTTTAAAGTTAAAAATTAAAAAAAAAAATATTAAAATTACAGTTTTTGTTAAAATTGAAAAACGATAACGCGTGTGGATAATACCCCTTAAGGGCTTTTTTAGCACACTAAAATATTTGTAAAAGCTTCAATACTTTTTAAAATACACTGAAAAAAATAAATAAAAATAATTTTTTTGATCGTGTATGCATATAAAAATTTATTTAAAATTGTTAAACATTTTACAAAATTACGGCTAGTATAAGATATAATTTGCAATATTTTGGGAAAAACTATTTGCCTATCACTAATGGTTTAAGATATATAACCATTTAAACTTTACCACTCATGATTATTTTACCAAATTATATATTAAGATCAGTAACACCTTTAAAATGGTTAGTTTTTTCTGAGTTTAGTATAATATTAATATATATGTCAATACTTACTGAGATATTTATTTTTATTTCTGGTTTTCGCGGTAATATGTTTCAATTGTTTTGTTGAAATTTGTTAAGGTGGCCCTCGTGAATATTGTTTAAAAATATAGTCTCACTTTCTAGGGGTTAAAAAAATGCGTTTTTTTTTTGTAAATATTAATATTGGACCGATTATAAAATACTTGTTGGAATTCTGGGTTACTTATTAACCCGAATTCAAAAATAATTCTTTTAAATCTTCAAAATCAAATAGTTCATAAAAGGATGCTTTTTGAGGTTAGAAACATTTTGTTTCCTCCATAAAATTTTAAATCCTTAAATTTTTTTGGTGCGTTTTCGATTTTAGTATCAAGCTCAGTAAAGCCTTTCATTCTATATACGTCTGAGCGGAATTGATACAGCGCTTTAGTTGTCACAAAGCGAAATGTGTTTGGAAAAAACTGCCGCTGCACACGCCAGGATTAAAAAAAAATATTTTTTTTTGCACTTTATCAGTTTAGTCCATCGCGAAGAATTTATTTAAATACCTAAACATGTTCCCATGGCATGTTTTGATATAAAAAAAGCTTTAAAAAAAAATTATTTTTTTGCAAAAATTTTCAAAAGTTCATAAAATTTATGCGTTTAAAAATTTTAAAGTGCATTTTCGCCTCGGAGGGCAACTTAACGAAGTTACTCACATCACGCAACACACTAGCCAACTTAAAAGACAATTCAGATTGTCAGACGCAAAAAAGTTACATGTTCAAAAAATTTACGCTAATTTCTTTTAAGTTTGTGATGTCCGTGATACGTTATTGGTGCGCTGACACCAACTTGATATACCTCAAACTTTATAAAATTACGCCGTTTATTTAATTCTGCGCTTAAAACTCATTTTTATTAAACGGCGCAAAAACCCTATGTAAAATCTTCAAAAAGTTCAAAATTCGGAAAATTTTGGTTTCACTTCTAAACCACCATGCAACTTTTCACTCAGCAGCGATATAACAAATTTCTTTTTAGTGGATATATCCTCCAAGTCTAGTGACTATATTTTGTATTGATTTGGATCTGAAAGCTAAAAACTATTACAAAGAAAACGGAATGAATGAAAAAACTCTTGCAAGTTTAAAGTCGTTTTTTTAATTTTTCGAATTTTAGATGACCACCAATTCCTAAGGTGAAGACTTTTCAACGTAAAACTTTGCACGTCATATCCTTCAAGTATAGTCATCCAAACCCCGTACAACGTTTTTTTTTCAATTCATAAAACTGAATGAAATAAGAGCCATAGTATGTCGGTTTCAGCAGGTGCTCAAAAAATTTGAAACAGCCCATATATATTTACGACCTGTAGCTTGATTAGAAGGTTTACATGGACACACAGACAGACGGACGGACAAAGTAAATATATAATGTTCTATATCGGGAGTACTGTAATAGTGAAAGCCTTGGAACTTTGATGTGTTTATGAAATAATAATGTGAGTAGTCTCATAAAAAATGGGCGGACCAGTGGGCGTGGCACCCCCTACAAAGTAAATATTAAATGTCATATATCTGGAGTAGCGTAAGAGTTAAAGCCTTAAAACTTTGTCTGAGTTAATGAGTTATTAATGTGAGTAGTCACAAAGAAAATGGGCGGGATCGTACAAGTAGGCGTATCCGCTAGTTTAATATATATATATACATATATATAATATATATCTAGACCTATCTAGTGCCTTTAATTTTAAGAGCAGACATTGCCAATTTCTGGAATATTTAAGGTTTGAACTTTGGCGATACCTCTTTTTATATTTAAGATCATCTAAGTGCATATTTTCATTAGTGGGCCGGTTATTCTTCAGAAGTTATTTCTGTGGTTTTCTAGAATAACCGCGTATGTCATAAAATCAAAATGTTCAGGGGAGCCAAAAAACGTTATATTTGAAATTATGGGCTCGATATAAAGTTTTTAGAGCTTTTTTTTTGGGTCGAAAATCTTCAGAGGAATAGATCCTAGAGAAGGACGAAAAAACAATATGTAAATAACACTTAAAGAGTGTGCAGATAAAACAACTTATGTCGACAAACGTCGTTTTCTTTGAAAAAGAAAACTAGCAATGGATCCACCCATGTAGACATAAGTTGTTGTTGCTTGAAAAATTGATTTTTTTGTTCGTCAACAAAAAGTCAACGGGACTTAGGATGAGAATATAACAACGTATCAAGAATAATAGTGACAAAAAATAACAGAAATAAACACACAAGTTTTTATAAGTGGTTATAAACTGAAAAATAATCCAAAATTATTTTGCATTTTTTTTTCATTAATAACAACGTATGTCGCTATGTGTCGTTTTCTGAGAAAATAATTTGTCAGCGATCAAACGTAGGTTGACATACGTCGATAGTGCTGCAAATTAATTTAAAAAACATTTAAGTTACGTCGTTATTTAAAGAAAAAGCTCAGAAATGGTCAGTATTTTTTTTTTAAATTTAACACATGTAAAGAGCGTTAAAAATGAATATATCTGGCATCGTTAACTCAAAACTGACAAAAACGCGGTTATTTCAGAAAACCACAGATTTATTTTGGTTTTGTGAAAATAAAGCTCCAAAAAATGTAAAGAAATTCTCAAAAATCCTTTGGGCTGTAAGAATTCATATTCCGCTTTAAGAAATTATTATAAAAAAAAAAAAAACATTTTTGGTAAAACGTGCTAATGTATTCTCGGTTTCGTAAGAGTTGCCATACATACTACATATTGCACTTTTTACATATATTTGAAATGATGCTTTGAAGCGAAATTTTTTGTTTGTTAGATTTGAAGTCTTTTTTTCAGGCATATTGCAATTAATACTGTAATTAATATGCAAATTTTAATTTTGTTTCAATAGTGAGTGGTAGAGAAGAAGAAAGCATATAGTTCAAAAATTCACAACCACACTGTATTGTTAATCGGACCGCTTTCTGGCATTTCAGCTTTCCTCAGCGATTTATTGAACATTGTTATAATTGTTATGTTATAATTGAATAGATTGTTTCTTTATGCAATTTTTCTCCTTAGGGCGGCCGTGAGGTTTGAACCTGAACCTTCACATACACTCGTACTTGCACTTTTTGGTTAGCGCTTTAACACACTCACCAAAAAGTCGGGACTACGAGTAGTGTGGTTAAGAATCAGTTTTCATACCATACAGCTTTTACTTCGTATTAATTACAGAAGATACGGCTCTGTCCAAACAAACAATCGTTATTATACCCTATACCACTATGTGGTTTGGGTATAATGACTTTGTGCTGCTGTTTGTAACAACCAAAAATATTTGACCTACACCCATCTTTAATTACACCGATCGAATCAGAATCACTATCTGATTCGATTTAACGATGTCCGTCCGTCCGTCCGTCTGTGTGTCCATGTAAAGCTTGTAATCAAACTGCAGGTCGCAAATATGAATATATTTTGATGAAATTTGGTATTTAATCTTTCGTCGGCCATGGAATGAACGCTATTGAAATTGGTGAGAAGCGGTCCATGTTCAGACCTGGCCCCCATACAAATGACCCCTATGAAATCAACATATATTGCCATAAGATCCAAATTATAATACAAATCTTAGTCAAATTGGGTTTGTATGTATATATTACATCCATTAATTAGTAGTCCAAAAATGATCCCTATTGGACAACTCTTAGTCATAGGCCCCATATAGAGCAGCTTCCCGATCTTCAATTAAATCTATCAAAAAACAAAAATATTATATTTTTTCAAAATACAAGAGACTTTACCAAACATGGTCAGGATCGGTCCATTTTTGGGCCTAGTCCCCATATAGATATAGCATCCGATTAAACTTTTTCATCTCTGCAGCCGAAAAAATTAATAAAAATCCCACTCAAATTTGGTTTATGCTTACTTTCTATATCCAGTTAGTTGGACCTGAGAGGTAGAGTCTCTAAACGCATGGTATAGGGTATCGTATAGTCGGTCTAGACGACTATAATTTTCTTACTTGTTTTTTTTTTGAATTTTTTTTTAATATTTTTGCATTTATACTACTAATTTCCACTATTCTCAGTTTCGTAAGAGTTGCCATAAATACTACATATTGCACTTTTTACATATATTTGAAATGATGCTTTGAAGCGAAAATTTTTGTTTGTTAGATTTGAAGTCATTTTTTCAGACATATTGCCATTAATACTGTAATTAATATACAAATTTTAATTTTGTTTCAATAGTGAGTGGTAAAGAAGAAGAAAGCATATAGTTCAAAAATTCACAACCACACTGTATTCTTAATCGGACCGCTTTCCGGCATTTCAGCTTTCCACAGCGATTTATTGAACATTGTTATAATTGTTATGTTATAATTGAATAAATTGTTTCTTTATGCAATTTTTCTACTTAGGGCGGCCGTGAGGTTTGAACCTGAACCTTCACATAGTTGGATATGTTTTCTGGAATCCAAATTATTCTCTTTTCTTAATCTTTCTGAATGCTTTTCTTGATCAAACCTTCAGTTCTAAATACTTTCGCAGATGACAGCAACATTTGTCTGTCATTAATTTTAATTCAATTTTAGTCCAAGCCTTTTGGAGGTTGGGGACAAAAGCCGGACAATGAATGACAGACTCAATCAAAACCTGTTAATAATCTCCGGGTGGGGTAAATCGAATAGGGTTGATTTGAATGCGCAGAAAACTCAATGTTGTTTGTTGACCCATAGGGTCATGGATTCAACAATGTTATCTGTATATATGGGTAGTATAGGTATTGAGGAATCAGATACTCTTGATGAATTCAATGTGATGTTCGTTGGAACGAGCCTGTTTTTCAAGTGTCGAAAGAAGCATTCAAGTGTCTTGGTTTTCTAAAACGGTGCAAAAATTACTTCACTCCTTCTGATCTCCTTAAAATCTATACCCCTTATATGCGAGGGAAAATGGAATACAGCTCCCATATATGGGCAGGAGTATTTAAAATCTATTTTGGAGCTACTGAACTATACTGAACAATGCTCATTAACGATAGCACGGTATCTAACTCTATTGACTCGTTGGAACATCATCGAAATGTGGACTGTTTAACACTGTTGTATAGATACTACGATGGGAAATGTTCTTCTGAGATTAGCGAACTCACTCCAATTGCCCGAGTTTCAGTTTCTACCCGCTAATCTAGTAGATCACATTACTTTGTAGCCTATTGTCTAGTTGACCGCACAACGCATTACAGAAAAAATTCCTTTATCAGTCGAACTAGCCGTATGTGGAATAAACTTCCCATACAAGTCTTTCCTGACAGTTGCAATTTAATAAAATTTATGTCAAATATCCACAAACACTACTCGCTCTTTCCTCATTCCCATAACCTATTTTCCCGAGATTTTGCCCCTAAGTGTTGGTTAATAATAAAAAAAAAAAATGGACACGTTATGTTGAGGATCTACCGACTATGGTACATGGCTCAGTGATGCATACGAATTTAACTTTATATTTTATATTTACACTCTTTACACTTCTTTGATGCAGTTGAAATTGTGAATTGAAGTGTTTTTGTTAGAATTGGAGCGTTGTTTTTTTTTTGTTTTTTTTTTTTTAGAACTGACCCCTCTGAGGTCGTCTTAAATTGTCATAAGATCCAAATTATCAATAGATCTCGGTCAAATTAGTTTTGCGTGAATTTACTACATCCATTAATCAGTAATCCAAAAATAAACCCTATGGGACAATTCTTTGTCTTAGTCCCCATATAAAGCTGCTTCCAGATCTTAACTTAAACCTATAAGAGACTAAAATATTGCACAGATTTTTCACAAATTTGGTTTCTATGTGTTTTCGGAAAATATAAGTGATTTTAAAAAATATGGTCAGGATTGGTCCATTTTTGGAATAGTCCCCATATAAATATAGCATCCGATATTAACTTTAACAGATCTGCAGGTAAAAAATTTAATAAATCATCCACTCAGATTTGGTTTATGCTTCTCTTTCCAAACGCAATTAGTTGGACCCAAGACAAATTTTCTAATCGCATAGTATATGGTAATGCATAGTTGGTCTAAACCGACTACGATTTTCTTCCCTGTATTATAATAGGTTTAATTTAGTTCCATTAATTGAATTAGCTGAATAATTTGCATAAAATCTTTGATTAGCAAATGGATTTGGATTGAAAATGTTTTTATGGTAGATAATGATGAACAACTATGGCATTCCAAAATATTTATGAATTACAATAAAAACCATTATTACCTAATAAAGTTTTCTAGTGGTAACGGAGTTCCTACCAATTCTTTTTCCATGTGTACATAAATATATAAAACCCTATCAAACTATTTTAAATTTGCTCAAATTTCTACTACTACTTCATGCGATTCACATAGCAACGAAAAAAATTCTGGAACGGTCATAAAAATTTCCATGGACAGCCTTGCTGCTCTCCAAGCTTAGGAATCGAAAACAGTGAGGTCAAAATGTGTAACGGAATCAAATCCGACAGAACGCCGTGACTCTGCGGTATCTAGGACGTAGTTTGGTCATGGGAAACCAGTTGGCTAAAGAATGTGCCCGGAAAGGCTCCGGATCGGTGGAGTGAACAATTGACACAGATATTTTAATTCCTTTATTTGATCTATCAAACATTATTAATGAGACAGGCTGACTTAAATTGTGCATGAAATTGTCACGACCGAACATTTGCAAGTTTTTCAGATGCTAAGGCCTTTGTAAAATCCAAAGAGAACTAAAATACTGCTTACATCTAGTAAAGAGAGAATCAGCTTACTTGTATAATTCCTCAGTGGACACTGTGCAATAGGACGCATGGCCAAATGCATAGATGTTCCAGGAACCGAGTTCGATAGGAGCTGTATGGATATCTGCGACGAGGAGTCAGAGTAATATCTACTTTGAGGATTGAAGGAACGGCGACTTAGATATCTAGAGCAAAGATTTATTGACAAGCTAGGCTGCACAGTTGATGTACCAGTGGGCGATCTTGTGGACCACATAATGATATCCGGGTGGTTCACGACTACTTTAATTTCTTTCCAAATCCTTTCTTATCTATCTCTCCACTAATGGTATCACAATGAGTCATACGAATTTCGAGCGCACTACCCACTTGGTCTATCAACCTGCAATAACACAACAATCCATCAATTTAAATTGTTTTTGTTTTTTTTTTTTAGCAACAATCTACTTCTATTACGAGTATTAGTAGTTCTATCATGACTTTTTCATATAGGATCGGACATCTTTTTAAATATTTTTAAATTTTTATGTGATCCAAACAAACTTATTGAAGTTGCATTTAACATTTTTGCTATCTAAAAAAAAACACTACTTCGAATTATTAAAACTCATTAAACTTCTTTATGTTTGATCAAACTACTTTTAGTTGCAACAATCTGATAAGAAACTATCTTAACTTTGGTTGATATTTGAATTAGCACTAAAGGCTTCTATTATTTTATTACTTTATATTTTTAACTTTGATCATAATCAGAGTTCAGAAAAAAACACGCACTGATTAAAAAACTCGTACATATATGTAAACAAACATAACTTAGACCAACACACACATATTTTTATTTTCATATCAATTATGTTTGTTTTTAAATTTTCTTCGGTGCCCAACACAATCATGACTGTGTTCGTTTCAATATTTCGTTATTTACACGAACATTTTTGTATCACGTACTTTTTGTTTCAATCACTCATAAACCACACATTTTTGAGTGTTGCTTTATTTGAAGTTCATGTTCTGGTAACGTGAACTGAAAAAAAAAATCAGAACGTGTTTAAAATATAACTGAACTCGAACCTGTTTATTGTACATGTTCTGTTTTTTTTTCAGTACACGTACCAGAACATGAACTTCAAATAAAGCAACACTCAAAAATGTGTGGTTTATGTGTGATTGAAACAAAAAGTACGTGATACAAAAATGTTCGTGTAAATAACGAAATATTAAAACGAACACAGTCATGATTGTGTTGGGCACCGTAGAAAATTTAGAAACGCACATAATTGATATGAAAATAAAGATATGTGTTGGCTGCTTTTGAACAGAACATTGTGTGTTTCATGTGTGTATTTTCTGAACCTTGATCATAATACTCATTTCTAACTTTGAACAGCTGCATTGAACACATTAAACTCTTAAATCCTCCAAGTTCGATCAAACCGATAGATGTTGCGTCAATACCCGTCAATACACAACATTATATACTTAAGTTACAACAAACTTTTCACATTTGATGCTTCGCGGTTTCTATCTAACTTTTGACATAAATACAAAAAGTTGTGAAATTCTTAATAAAAAGCTTTTATATTTTATTTCCAATTTATAGAGATACCTACAATGATAACCGAAATTGATGACGTCCCAGCCGTTATGGTAGGCGACTATAAATTGCAATTCGAATTGGGTGAACCCAGTGCACATTCCAAAGAAGTGGCTCTCCGTGAACTCAGAGAAACCCCCGAAAATATGAAAAACGGACTAGAAGAACTTAAGAAACTGTTGGATGGTAAGTGTTTAAGAACATTTCAGTGTTAATTTAGAAGTACAAAAATGAATGCAATATACTGCACCTGTTCAAATGAAAAAGTGACTTTTATTATAAAATTAAAAAAAGTTTTTTTTATTCTTTTTAATCAATTACATCACCTTTAAAGTAATACCCCCTCCGCTACAATACACTTATGCCAACGTTTTGCCCATTACTCGAAACAGTCTTTGAAGTCGATTTCTAGAATGGCCTTCAAAGCGCACGGCGATTCAGCTTTTACTTCCTCAAACGATTCAAAACGGTGTCCCCAGAATGATAAATTTTATAGGTAGAAGTCATACGGTGTTAAACCAGGTGAATACGATGGTTGCGGAATGATATGAGTCGAATTTTGTGCTAAATGGTCTAGCAAAACCGATGCACGGTGCATTATCATGATGCAAAAACTAATAGTGGTCTGCCAATAATTCTAACACTAAATAAAATTTTCCTTGTTAACAGTTTGACAGGGCGGATGGAATTCATAACGCACCACACCAATATAATCGAAGAAAACTATTAACATGACCTTAATATTTGAACAACTTTGAGGTAATCTTTCCCTTCTAGCTTCACAATTTCCACGAAATTCTCTTGATTTTTCGATCATTTCGAGATGGTAGACATAAATCCAAGTCTTGTTTCAGAGGTATTAATGCGACGCGATTTTTCAAAAAATTTTGTTTTTTTTGAAAATTTATTTTTTTAGGGCCCAAAACATCTCTTAAAATGGAAATGTCAACAGTAGCAGCATTATTTCTATTTGTCAATCTATGATTTTTCAGCACAAACTCTTTGTTCAGTTCATGTTTTTTCTCGTCCGTGGATCTCTTTCATCTCTTCGACGATGTGTCTGACTTTTTGGAACAGCTTACAGTTTCAAAAAAAATTTTCGACATAGATTGATCGCCGCAGGCCTTGTGCAACATCCTAAACATTTCTGCAACAGATATTCACTTCGTAAACAAAATTTAATAGAAGCTCTTAATTCCACAAGATCTGACATTTTCACCTAAAGTTGTTTTCAAAAACTAGCATCACTGTTGAACCAAATAAGATAATGACATGAAATATGGTACAGATTTCAGAAACAGTGTTATCAGCTTGAAGAAAATTTACCTATTTATTTGAACGCAGTATTAGTTGTTGTCTATATTGGTTGTTATCTGGGGCAATTTCCAAAGGTTGCAAATCTTTTGAAAAATATTTTAAGGAACCTTCTCGCATTCAATTAGTTGTTTACTACTTATATGTTTTTACAAAATTTCATGTCATTTTAAATGAGCACCTTTGGTTAACTTTTCGTGACCCTTAGTTTGTGTCTCTATAATACCTATTACGCTTTAATAATATAAGTTAAACGTAATATTAACAACTACATATGCATTTATGACTTTATCATCCAAATGACAAACACGTTTTCAATATCAGCATCTGATTTAGAGAACTACAATGTAAAATTTTTCCGAGTGTTTCGTAGTTATACAACCATATGAATCATTTTAACTCAATTGTTTATAAATTTAACAATGCGAATACTATTGACAATATGCACTTTTAAAACAATAAATTATATTTGACGTTGTGCAATGTTACTAATTACAAAATAATGACTCAGCAAAAATATTCGCAAATTTAATACATAGTAATATTTCTAAATGCTCGTAAATGTAGATACGAGTACTTCATCAACTGAGAACGTATGAAAGCCTATGCAATACTATGCATGAAATCATTTACTTAAAAAAGTGACTTTACTTAAAAAGTTCGCTTTCTTAAAAAAAAAGTAGATTTTCTTAAAAAGTAAGTTTTCCTAAAAAAAATTTCTGCTTAAAAATATATATTTTATAGAAATGTACTCTATATAAAAAAGTACCTTTTATAAAAAAGTAGCTTTTCTTAAAAAAGTGCCTTTTATAAAAAAGTACCTTTTCTTGAAAAAGTAAATTTTCTTTAAAAAGTGCCTGTTCTTGGATAAAATATTTTCATAATGTTTCAACGGGCAACTTAAAACCGTTTATCTGGTTTTCTGTTTGACGTTCATAACAAAAATATTTAAATCTATTCTAAAATCAAATTAAACACTTTGAAGGTTTCTCTAACTTACTTCAGACATTAACTGTCATTAAAGTTTGACGAGTTGCTAAAAAAGGTCAATAATAATTAAAAAAAAAAAAAAATAAAATACAAAACTAACAATCAGACCTCTATGACTTTTAAATTTTAACAAATAGTGAGAATTAACTTTTAGTTATTTTTTTAAAAAAATGCCGCAAAATAATTAAATTTAAAAAAAGTAGGTAAAGTCATTAATACTTAAATTACATTTAAAACGTAAGGTGTAAAGTGCAAAAAACAGTCAATTGTTGGCAACTGAAATTTGATCTTAGGTAAAACGTCACACAAGAGTCAAGTTTTTATAAATAAAACATTTATTTATTACTCATCTTTATAAAAAAATTTTCGGTTGATTTCAAGCCGAAAAATTAAGTTCAAGGTTGTTTAAACAACAACAACTACAAAAATAACATTTTTCTTCTTCTTAATATGAGTATGTTTTTACTAGTATGAGAATCCGCTCAGCACTCTACAAGGTATATTCAATAATTTTGTGAATTTTACGATAAATATTTGATCAATAGAGATATTTGATCTAGTTTTAACAGTTATTTTATTGTTTCTTTGTCTTCTGTTGCATATTCAAATGAAGGTTTTTGTTTTTTGTTGCTACTGCTTATGAAACGAGGTTTTATATAGATTTGCTGAAGACTGCATTTATGAATAAAAACTTATTTTCAAGTTTAGGGTTTTTATTAATTTTTTTGCAGACATTAAATTTCTTTATATTTCTTCAAGATCATTGTTAGCTTTTGAAACAATAGCAAAACGTGCTTTTGTGAAAATTACAGTTGTTAAAATTAATAATCACCCCTGTTCTTGAAACCACTATCACAAAAAAAAAACTCGTAAATGAAAAAATTCATAAATCTACGAGTTTTTTGCTGTTCTCTAATTTGAATAAGAATATTTTTTCTCGTTTTAATTCACATAGAAAAGGCTTTGTGAAATCAAAACAAATGCCCTTTTTTTCTACTAAGCAGGTCTTAAGAGATAAAAAAAATAATTGATATTTAAACTCTAACATGTTTTTTATTGAACCTTGTCATTATTGTAAAAAATTAGACATTAATTTTATGAAAAAAAAATGATTTTAAAAAACCTCTACATTTTGCGCTGATTTAAAAAAAAAACTCGTAATGAGTGGTCGATGTTAATAAAACACACTTTTGGAGATGATGTTGTTCTATAACTATAATAAAAACTTTTTATTTGCATAATCTATTTTCCTTTATAATTTTTTCAATTATAACATAGATTCTTTATGTACTAATTATTACGAATAAAGAAATTTAAAATAATATTTCACTCAAATCACATATTTTTATTTTTTTTTTTGCATATGACTGCCACAACTTTGTTTACGTTCGAAACAGAAGTGATGCCAGTCAAATCCAATTTATTTGAATTTCGAATTTTCTTTGGTGATGCCTAACTTATTTAAAAAAGAGAAGTCATTCTTAATTGAATAATATTGAAGAATAAAAACAATTAAATGAACAAGTAAATTGTTATTTTAAAAGAAAATATTTTTTTTTTACTTTCTTTATAATCTTAAGGAAAAACATGCAAAAATTACTTAAAGTTTTTTTGTGAAAGTGACTAAAGAACCATATGGCACCTCGGTTTCTAGATAAAATATGGTTCTGAAGCTAAACCATATGTTTCATGTCATTTGATAATAAAAAAATATGATTTCGAAAAATACTTCGAAAATATAAAATTTGTGTTTTCAAGATACCCAAAATTTCAATTTCATGTTATTTCATATTCATTCTTGTTCAAATAACAACGTTTCAAGAACAGGGCTGAATACCTTTGAAATATATTTATTGCCTCCGAAGCTAGCATGTTTAATTATACAAGCAGATTGCAGCGGTTGAAATCCGAGTGCAATTTCTATTCAACTTTATGTTTCAACTTAGCCAATTCACAAACCAACACTTTTTTGGTTTATTATTATTGTGAATGGTGATAACAAACTCATTAACAAACACACTAACAAATTTAATAAACACACACATAGCATATGTATAATTTAAAGTATGTGTTAGTAGCAATTTTAAATGCAAATTACTCAAAATTAACGAAAATATTTAAAAATCTGTAAATCTGGTGAACAGCTAAAAAGAAATATATTTCAAATAATATATGCTTGGTCAAAATCGGGATAAAACAGTAGAACAAAACATCAGTAACAAAAACTCGTCTAGCCTCTTAATATTATAGATATAGAAAAAATTTATAACTCGTTATAAATCATTCGAAAATTTGCGATTTTTTTTACGTTCTTCTTTTTCCACTAATTTTCGAATCTCATTTTTATTGAGGATTGGAAATAAACTCTCAAAAGATATAGAAAGCCAGTAGTGAATAGTACTCTGTTGCCAAGTAAGCAATCTCACTTACTAATCGTATGTAGCTTACCAAGTGTATTGGCAAGTAAGCAGAATTGCTTACTCTGCTTATTGGTTATTCTGTCGCTTATAAAGTTAATTGGTAAGTATGTTTGCTTACACTGGTTTGCTTATTCAGCAGCGTAAATAATTTTATATATAAATGATATGTGAAATAAATGGTAATAATATTGTACCCAAATGGCAAGATTATTTTTCAATTCAAACTTCGTTTGTTAGTTCAGGTGTCTGAGATCTGTGTCAAATTTCATGTCAATATTTTCTTTGGTTCAATAGTGATCAGAGTTCAGAAAAAAACACACACTGAATAAAAAACTCGTACATATATGTAAACAAACATAACTTTGACCAACACACACATATTTTTATTTTCATACCAATTATGTGTGTTTCTAAATTTTGTACGGTGCCGAACACATCATGACTGTGTTTCGTTTTAATATTTCGTTATCTACACGAACATTTTTCTATCACGTGTTTTTTGTTTCGATCACTCATAAACCACACAGATTCGAGTGTTGCTTTAATTGAAATTCGTGTTCTGGTACGTGTACTGAAAAAAAAAAACAGAACATGTACAATAAACAGGTTCGAGTTCAGTTATATTTTAAGTCGTTTTCTAGCTCGTGTACTAAGAAAACATAGAACATGTACAATAAACAGGTTCGAGTTCAACATCAATTCGCGATCTGATACACCCAGATAAAAACGACGACAATTGTTTCAACCAAATTTATTAAAATTTTATTGACCCTTTTTTATGACTTACGTTGCAAATTGTTTACAATTGTCAAATATTTTAAAATTTTATTGGCCATTTTTTGTGATTTACGTTGAAATTATTTACAATTGTTTTTATTGACTGCTTTTTATTTTAATAAAATATGGTAATAAAATACTTAAGACACAAAAACTATTTTGCATCATAAAAGTTACACTTGTTGGTTGTTAGGTTTTTTTGCATTACCCAACCCTATTTTCGCAACCAATTATTGTCATAGACGAAATACCAATTTTGCGGCATAAAAGACACACTTGTTGGTTGTTAGGATCTTTTGCAAACATTTTTTTTTTCTTTTTTGGTAACAAATAACTAGACACAAACAAATTTTGCATCATGAAAAACACAATAACCCACCCCTTAATTTGCGAACCAATTAGTGTCAATGCACAATCCTTTTCTCAATGATTTTTTGGGATTTTTTGCGTAAAAACACAATGAGTGTCAATAAAAAAAACCAAAAAAATATTTTCATATTTTATTGTCCCTTTTTTATGACTTACGTTACAATTGCTTGCAAGTGTTACAATTTCACGCAATTGATTTTGCAATAAATAGCGAGTGCGTGCGTCATTTATTCATTAAAAGTGGTTCAGTTTTCATTAGATCGTGATCTATAAGTGTACTGTGTTATTGTATAAATTGCAAATATTTTGTGAAAATTAAAAAAATTGAAAAGCAATAACAGAAATAAGTTTTGCTATAAAAAATACGCAACTTTTAATAGCGAAACGAAAAAATTTACATGTCTGATTGAAACCTGCAAGAAAGATTTAAGTGCAGTGTGCAGTTTTTGTGTCTTAAGTATTTTATTACCATCTTTTATTAAAATAAAAACCAGCCAATAAAAACAATTGTAAATAATTTCAACTTAAATCACAAAAAATGGCCAATAAAATTTTAAAATATTTCACAATTGTAAACAATTTGCAACGTAAGTCATAAAAAAGGGTCAATAAAATTTTAATAAATTTGGTTGAAACAATTGTCGTCGTTTTTATCGGGGTGTATCAGATCGCGAATTGATGTTTCAATTTTTCGCAGTACACGCGCAAGAACACGAATTTAAAATATAACTGAACTCGAACCTGTTTATTGTACATGTTCTGTTTTTTCTTAGTACACTTACCAGAACACGACTTAAAATATAACTGAACTCGAACCTGTTTATTGTACATGTTCTGTTTTTTTTTTTCAGTACACGTACCAGAACACGAACTTCAAATAAAGCAACACTGGAATCTGTGTGGTTTATGTATGTTCGAAACAAAAACAAGTAAGAAAATTATAGTCGGTCTAGACCGACTATATGATACCCTATACCATGGTTTAGAGACCTTATCTTTCGGTCCAACTACTTCGATATAGAAAATAAGCATAAACCAAATTTGAGTGGGATTTTTATTAATTTTTTTGGCTGCAGATATGAAAAAGTTCATATCGGATGCTATATCTATAAAGGGACTAGGTCCAAAAATGGACCGATCCTGATCATGTTTGGTAAAGTCTCTTGTATTTTGCAAAAATATGTACAAACAAAATTTGAGAAGAATCAGTGCAATATTTTTGTTTTTAATAGATTTAAGTGATGATCGGGAAGCAGCTCTATATGGGGTCAAAGGGATCATTTTTAGACTACTCATTAGTGGATGTAATGAACGCATACAAACCCAATTTGAGTAAGATCTATATGACAATTTGGATCTTATGGCAATTTATGTCGATTTCATATGGGTAATTTGTATGGGGGCTAGGTCTGAACATGGACCGATTCTCACCAATTTCAACAGCGTTCATCCCATGGCCGATAGAAGCTTATATACCAAATTTCATCAAAATATATTCATATTTGCGACCTGCAGTTTGATTACAAGCTTTACATGGACACACAGACGGACGGACGGACGGACGGACGGACGGACATTGTTAAATCAACTCAGAAAGTGATTCTGATTCGATCGGTATAATTAAAGATGGGTCTAGGACAAATATTTTTGGTTGTTACAAACAGCAGCAGAAAGTCATTATACCCAAACCACATAGTGGTATAGGGTATAAATACGTGATAGAAAAATGTTCGTGTAAATAACGAAATATTAAAACGAACACAGTTATGATTGTGTTGGGCACCGTAGAAAATTTAGAAACGCACATAATTGATATGAAAATAAAGATATGTGTTGGCTGCTTTTGAACAGAACATTGTATGTTTCATGTGTGTATTTTCTGAACCTTGGTATTTCCTGAACCTTGATAGTGATGCTTGTTCTTGTAAATAACGAAGAGTGAATTTGGTGATTTTAACAATGTCTGATTTTGTTGAGCAAAGACGGTTCCATTAAATTTTATTTGTGGAGTGAAATTTCTGCTACAGAAACGTTCTGGATATTGCTGAGGGCCTTCGGTAACCAGGCTAAGTCGAAAGAAATTTTTTTTTCAATTTACTAATAGTTATAAGAAGGCAGGGAAATCGTTGAGGACAAAGAGCGCCCGGGTGAGAAAATATATCAACTGGTGGACAAAACATTCATGAAATCAAAGATTTGGTGCTGAAAAATTGACAATTAGAGCTCTTGCTGATACTACTGACTAAAAGATAATAGGACCTCAAACGCGTCAAATCTCGATTGGTTGCAAACACAATATTTTTTTCTGAAAAAGGGCATCGCATTAATATCTCTGAAGCAAATTCTTCTGACTAAGTGAACGAAATTAAACGGCTACGACGCGAAACAGCTGGCCAATCAAGCGAAAATCGTACAAAAAGTGAGGGAAGGCCGAAAAAATCAAAAAGTCGCTCAAAAATCGTTGTATGGTGCATTATTAATTTCTTCCATTGGGCCAATCTTTAGCCAGGAAAATTATTTGAGTGTTATGTATCCTTTCCGTGATTAATGCACCATATCACTCTGTATTGTTTTTTTCGAGAGCATTTCGCATTTAGCACTTTCGGCTATTAAATAAACTCAAAAGACTATTATCAGATTGAGGAGATAAAAACCGAAACGTTGCTTGCTTGAATGACATTCTCGAAATCGACTTTTACAACTATTTTCAGGATTACTAAAAACGTTGACATGAGTGCATTGTAGCTGAGGTGGATTACTTTGCGGGCGATGAAATTAATTTGGCAGATCAAATAAAGATTTTCTCATTTTATAACAAAAGTCACCTTTTCATTTAGATGCAGTATTACTTTAGATTTTCTGAGGAAATTAAATACGGATTACGGATTTCGGATTTTGACTTTGTGACTTGCCTGAAGTTATGGAAAACATAAGAGGGCGAAATCGAGTAATTTACTTGTCAAAAGTGTAAACCGGCAATACTTAAAAACTTTCTAATGCAATTTTAAAATTATAGGATCAGATTCGGGGTTTAATTGAATTTAAATATTGCAAATTAAATTTTATTTTTGGGGATATTTTATTTAAGATCTTAATTTTTATTCATTTAAAAAAAAATAATCCAAAATTTTATTTTTTCAGCTGAAACTGATTTAAAATGTCCCCGAAACGATTTGTTTTTAATTAGATTTTTAAGATGTTGTAAATATTATCCCGAAAGTGCTTTAAAATTGGTAAGTTTTTTGATGTTTTTTCTAAAAAAAAACAAGAATATTTTTCAAAAAATTTTCTCAAAATTTCAGATCAAACATTACTACTCTTTCAAAGTTAAACATGCTGATGTTTATAAGGATTTAATGCCAACCAATGAGAAAAACGTATTTGACCACAATGTAATTATTGTATTTCCCAACCGTGACCAATTGGGCAGAAGAGTTGCTGTTTTAGAGTTGGGCAGTAAGTAGGAGATTTTTTAATTATTTTCCCTATAATTTAATTCATTTTATAATTTTTTTTTTTAGAAAATTGGAAGCACAAGAAAGTCTGTTTGGATGAAGTATTCAAAGGAGCTGTTTTGTATTTGGAAGCCGCCATGTGGGAAGCTGAGACCCAAATAAATGGTGTTGTTGTAATCTTCGATATGGATGGCTTAAGTTTACAGCAGACCTGGCAATTTACGCCAGCCTTTGCCAAACGTATAGTAGATTGGTTGCAAGACGCTATACCGCTTCGCGTCAAGGCCATACACATTGTCAATCAACCCAAAATATTCAACGTAGTATTCTCACTCTTCAAGCCCTTCTTACGCGAAAAATTGCGATCACGTATTATATTCCATGGCACAGATCGTGAGTCGTTGTATAAATATATGGATCCAACATGTTTACCAGCCTCTTACGGAGGTACTCGTAAAGAGCCACGTATTGATGGTGATCAATGGTATAAACTATTGGTACAATGTGAAAAAGAATTTCTTGCCATAAATTCATATGGCTATACCTCAAAGTAACTACCAATGATAAAGAGAGAGACAAAGAGAGGGAGCGTGAGAGCTAAATAGTAGCGTTCCGTTCAACAATTCCATATTATTGCCACTATAAAAACATCGTTATTGTTAACTAATATTATAGAAATTTAACCAAATATTTTTAAAGGTTTAATATAAAGCGCGTTATATTGTATTTATTTTTAGTTTTTCTAACAAAATTTATTTAGCACAAGTTTTTAATTTCACAACACTGGCAACATTGTAGAATAACTTTATTCAATTTCCTCATGTTTTTTGTACATACTATCTATGTATTAATTAGATTATTATTTTTGATTCTCTTTTTGTATATTAAACATTTTTCGTATAACATTATATATACATATATATGCTGGGGCTGTACATACGATTTAAGTTCAGGGATTTAGTTTCTTTTTTGTGTAATTTATACGGGCCTTAATTTTAAGTTTAGATTTTCTTTTATTTAAAACCCATGTCTCGAATAAATTTATCACTAAATACATACAAACGCTTTAATTAATATTATGATCAAAATTTTATATTTATATTATTAAACAAAAATAATTTAATAAATAAATATTAAATCAAAAAAATTTAAGAATATGTTACTTTTGTTATAAAATGAAAAATCTTTATTTATACTTTCAAATCAATTTCATCGGCTTCAATCTCCCTCTGATACACTACATTTATGCCAACGTTTAACCAAACGATTAACCTGATGACGACTTTTAGCTTTAAAAAATGGACACGATTTGGAATATGGAACGTCCGTACGCTTTTAGATAGCACTTGTCTTGCTCAAGTATGCAACGAACTACTCCGTTACAATCTCTTATTCATGGGTCTCTGTGAAACCAGGTGGCCTGACTCTGGTGAGTTTGCTACAGCTAATGGACTTACTTTGATTTATTCCGGTAAACCACCTGAAGAACCAAGATCGAGCGGCGTTGGGCTACTGCTGTATAAAGATGCCCGAAATGCATTAATAGATTGGAAACCGCATTCTGACAGAATCATCACAGCAAGATTTAGAACCCGCGCCAGAAACATTACATGCGTACACTGATATGCACCCCCTGAAAACTCAGAATTGTCTGTGAAGGAAGAGTTCTATGAGCACTTAACAAGAGTAACAACCTCTGTTAATCGTGGTGATATTATGTTGATGACGGGGGATTTTAACGCTCAAGTTGGACCCGACAACAGCGGCTTGGAAAGTGTGATGGGCCGTCACGGTATTGGTAGAATGACCGAAAATGGTGAACTTTTTGCCGAGTTATGCCTCAACAACAATCTGGTTATCGGTGGTACGCTTTTTCCCCATAAACGGGTACATAAATTTACGTGGGTCTCTCCAGACAACAAAACAGAAAACCAAATAGACCACATAGCAATCAGCAGAAAATGGAGAGGATCTCTGCTCGATGTCCGCAATAAACGAGGCGCCGACTGCAATAGCGACCATCATCTTCTAACAGGTACAATCCGTCTGAAAGTTGCTGCCGTAAAGAGTATCAAAAAAGTACAACGAAAATTTGATGTAAAGAAACTAAAAAATCCAACCATACTGAACACCTATTCTGAAGCATTAGAAGCCTCACAAACAAATTCCAAAGTTGGCTGGAAGACGGTAGAAGAATGTTTTACATCGGCTGCTAATGAGCATATAGGATTCAAAACCAACAATAGGAAGCATTGGATTTCAGATACTACCTGGGACTTGATTGCTGGAAGAAGGAATACAAAAGCACAAATAAATACTGCATTGACGCACGATGAAAAACTAAGGTTACGCACAATATACCGGACTATTGATAAGAGTGTGAAAAGAAATGCACGTAATGACAAACGCAGATGGTTTGATGATCTTGCTAGAGAAGCAGAAATCGCATCTGTGAATAACCGTACTAAGGATCTATATAATATAACCAGGAAACTTACTCAGAAGAACTTTACAACGGCAAAACCTCTTAAATCCAACAACGGCGAAATAATTACATCAAAAAGTGGCCAAATGGAATTATGGTTGCAACATTACTCTACTATGTTGTCAGATACAGTACCCATACAGCACGATCCTTGTGACTGCGACCACCACGATATAAGGAATGATATACCTACAGAATGCTCTGATATACCCGAAATTATAGAATCCATAATTGCCCTTAAGAACAACAAGTCCCCAGGTATAGATAACATATCCCCCGAGCTTTTTAAAATAGCACCACAAACAAGCGCCCGTTTTATGTATAAAATTATTGAGGAATTTTGGAGGACTAATCAACTATGTGATGAACTTAAGGAAGGGTTAATCATTAACATCCCAAAAAAAGGAGACTTATCTCAATGTAGAAATTGGCGTGGTATCACACTCATCAATATAGCAAACAAAGTTATAACACAGATTATAAACAAACGACTCTCAGCCGCATTCGTTTCAAATCTTCGCAATGAACAAGCTGGCTTTCGACCCCAAAAATCCTGCATAGACCATGTGAACAGCCTCCGGATTATAATAGAACAGTCCGTCGAGTGGAGATCCCCTTTGTACCTCGTTTTCATTGACTTCGAGAAGGCCTTTGATACCCTCTCACACTCGGCTATTTGGAATGCCCTCACATGTAAAGGCACATCCACCAAGATTATATCATTGATTCAAGCCCTCTATAATAATGTGTGCTGCAGAGTGATGCATGAAGGTTGCGTGAGTGATAGATTTACCGTAAATACTGGCGTGAGGCAAGGCTGCATTTTATCCCCCCTGCTTTTCAACATAGTCTTAGACAACATCATGAATAAAGCAACCCGTGAAGAAAGAGGAATTTCATGGGGATTTCATAGAAGCCTTGAGGATCTCGACTATGCTGATGACATTTGTCTGCTCTCACATAACTACAACGACATGGCGGCAAAGATCACAGCAGTACAGAAAGAAGCAGAAAAAGCCGGTATGAAAATAAATATAGCAAAGACCAAGGTAATGCGCATCAACTCTTCAAACAACAGAACGTTTTCCATAAATGATATAGTGTTAGAAGATGTTTCCAAATTCACCTACCTGGGAAGTTTATTAACAACAACGGGTGGTTCCAGTAATGATATACAGAGTCACATTAATCTTGGTAAGCGATCATTTGGTCTCTTAAATCCCATTTGGCGATCTCCTCACATGTCAAAAAGAACAAAAATTAACATTTTCAATTCTTGCATTAAATCCGTGCTTCTTTATGGATGCGAGTCTTGGAACGCAGCAGTTCGTGATATAAACTCACTGCAAGTGTTTATAAATCGATGTCTACGAAGAATTCTAAGAATATTTTGTCCTCAAACAATTTCGAACGAAAGGCTATGGAGAGAAACAAATCAAACCCCCATTAGTAATGAAATTCTTAGAACAAAATGGCGTTGGATTGGTCATACCTTGCGAAGGCCACTGAATGATACCACAAGAAATGCTATTGAATGGAACCCTCAAGTTAGCCGAAGAAGAGGAAGACCATCACACACATGGCGTCGCCAAATTGAATTGGAAGCTGCCAGAATGTACAAGAGCTGGAACGAGGTTAAGGCACTAGCGTTGGACAGAATTGAATGGAACAGATATGTTATGGCCCTATGCTCCTTATAGGAACGACGGGAATTTATTATTATTATTATTATAATGCCAACGTTTTTTTCGATCCTCTAAATAGTTGTTAAAGCTGATTTCCGATATGGCAGCCTTCAAAGCGTGCACCGATTTGGCTTTTATATCCTCAATCGACCCAATACGATTTCCCGGGAGTGTCTTTTTAGTTTATTGAAGGCAGACGTTGCTAAATAAGTTGAATACAGGGGGTTGTGGAACGATGATATGAGTCGAATGTGGTGCCAAATTGTCCCGAAGGGCCCATGCAGCATTTGACTGTCCATTATCGTGGTGCAAAGACAATAATTCTGTTTTCTTTTTGTAAATAGCTCAACGTAAACAACTCAGAACAGTCAAATAATATTCCTTCTGAAAAGTTTGATTCTTGAACGACTTTCGCGTGATCTTTTCCGTCACGCTTCATATTTTGCATGATATTCGCTTGAATGGTTGGTTGTTTCGGGGTCATCACCCCTTATGATGCGTTTTATTTCGCTCTAGTAATCAAAAAGCATTGTTTTAGAGATACAGTGGCTCCATTTAATAATCGGACAAGATTTTGTTTGATATGTATGTGCTCGAAACTAAAAAAGAATACTAAATATATCTTTTTATTTATTAACACTCTTTATCGTAATCTTTCAAAATAATAAAACAACATCATTGTATTGTAAATATTATATAAGGAAGTACTGCGACCGAATGATCTATTGTACTGCCCTCTGCTAATAGGTTGTGCCTATAAAATCTTATCCAACCCTGAAGCCCTCAGAAAATCGAGGATGTTGGACGGTTCTAGTAATTTTATTTCGCTACCTAGTATTTGGAAAGAATATATGCTTTTTACTTTTATGCATTATCGCTCCACAGTCCCCAAGTATATATTCTGGTGATTCGGCTTCCTCATCACAGAATTTGCACATGAGGTTTGCTACAATTCCTAACTTGCTCAGATGTTCTATGTGCCTACAGTGACCAGTTAGTAGTATTCTTAGTCCGTTCTTTGATAACTCAACACATGAATAATGTGTCATGCGATAACTCCATAGGTCACGATTGGGCGGACCATCATAGAGTACATCCAGTGTAGGATTCTGGGTTTACATCCCCAGGTTCTACCCGCTATCCTTCTAAATATCATTGTAGCACGCTTGGCTTTCTACCTTCCATGTACCTTCCATGTTAACTTCCTGTCTAGTACTATCCCCAGATATTTAACCTCTACCTTTGATTCGATGACTTCTCCCAGAATTTGAATTGTCCTCCATATTGGAAGTTTCCTTTTCCTGGTAAATGGTACAATAGTAGTCTTTGTAGGATTGATGTTCTATTCTGTTGCCCTACACCATTGACATATAATTCTCAACCCTCTTTGCACAATGTCACAAAAAGTCTCCTGTCCGCGTATTCCTGCTTCCGACAGTTTCATTAATAATTCTTCAACAACCAGACTTACCATTAAGGGCGGAAGAACTCCCAGTGGACATCCTCTGGTTGTGTTGACGGCTATGGTCTCCCCTTCTGCTGTTGTTTCTGCTGATCTCGTGTAGAGAACTTCTACCATATATTTTGATGTCACTGAGTCTACTCCTCTTCGGTTTAATGATTACCTCGTGTGAAGTTTTATCAAGGGCTCCTTCTACATCTTGGAAAGCACAAACGGCAATTTCATCTATTGATTTCTGATAGTATCGTTATTAATGGTAACGTTAGATTTTTCATGTTAACGTTAAATTTACAAAGGAAAAGAAAATTAACTCAATTTTTTGTGCCCAAAATGTCAAAAAAAGTACAATTAATATTTTATATATTTTTAAGCGCCCCGGTAGGTGAGTAGGTAGTGTGCTCGCCTATCATGCGGAGGTCGTGGGTTCGATTCCCACCAGAGGCTTTGGTCTGTCGCTGCAAAAACTAGCCAAATGGTCTCTGTCACTCGGCTTATCCCTGGTCCCAAATTAGAATACAAATTAACTTTGTATTGTAATTAATATAAATAAATAAATAATATTTTGTGGCATATCCTTTGTTTTTGCATACCTCAGGTTCTATGGAGTTCCATGCTTCGCGTAAAGCCTTCTTTAGCGTTTTTAATGAGTGTGCTTGTGATCATTATCTTGGTAAAAAAACAAAATTGTTCGCAATGCCCAATTTCTCCGCACTTTGCTTTAAATTTTCTTTCAAAATGTCAAGTAAGACAAATTTGACCATTTTACCATAAATAAAATGCAAATTGCCCACCCCAGCACTCGCCATGCAGCCCCAAACCATAACAGAGCCTCCTCCTTGCTTAACAGTAGCTTTCGTATTTTGATGATTAAATTCTGCATTTGGTTTACGCCACACAAACATCTTCCCATCTGAACCATGCAATTTAAATTTCAAAGAAAAGATAATTTAACATCAAATTACCTTACTGGAAAAATCTTCTTAAGCAAATAGTCTTTATACCCTATACCACTATGTGGTTTATACCCTTTATACCCTATACCACTATGTGGTTTGGGTATAATGACTTTGTGCTGCTGTTTGTAACAACCAAAAATATTTGACCTACACCCATCTTTAATTATACCGATCGAATCAGAATCACTATCTGATTCGATTTAACGATGTCCGTCCGTCCGTCCGTCCGTCCGTCCGTCCGTCCGTCCGTCTGTGTGTCCATGTAAAGCTTGTAATCAAACTGCAGGTCGCAAATATGAACATATTTTGATGAAATTTGGTATTTGATCTTTTATCGGCCATGGGATGAACGCTATTGCAATTGGAGAGAATCGGTCCATGTGCAGACCTAGCCCCCATACAAATGACCCCTATGAAATCAACATATATTGCCATAAGATCCAAATTATCATACAAATCTTAGTCAAATTGGGTTTGTATGTATATATTACATCCATTAATCAGTAGTCCAAAAATGATCCCTATTGGATAACTCTTAGTCATAGGCCCCATATAGAGCTGCTTCCCGATCTTCACTTAAATCTATCAAAAAACAAAAATATTGCACTGATTCTTCTCAAATTTTGTTTGTATATAGTTTTGCAAAATACAAGAGACTTTACCAAACATGGTCTGGATCGGTCCATTTTGGGGCCTAGTCCCCATATAGATATAGCATCCGATATGAACTTTTTCATAGCTGCAGCCGAAAAAATTAATAAAAATCCCACTCAAATTTGGTTTATGCTTATTTTCTATATCCAGTTAGTTGGGCCTGAGAGATAGGGTCTCTAAACGCATGGTATAGGGTATCGTATAGTCGGTCTAGACCGACTATAATTTTCTTACTTGTTTTATTTTTATTTTATTCTCCAATTTTTATTATTTGAGCTTATAAATGGCTTTTTCCTAGCAACTCTACCATGATAGTTGTATTTATGCAATGTATTGCGAATGGTATTTAAGCAAACATCTTTTCCACTTCGATTTTTTAAAGATATTTTCAGTTCCTTTGCAGTTTTAAAATGATCTTGTTTGATTTCGTTGTTTTGACTTTCTCTGCTTTTATATGCTAACCTAAACTCATCACCAATTCAGCGATTTTTCTCACTGGTTTACTTTCTAAATTCAATTTAAGTATTAATTGTCTTACTTCGGTGGTACATTGTTTACCGTTTGGGGCCATTTCGAATATATTTCCATTCAGAACTAGAACTGTCTACCACAAAATGCTAAATGACTAAATGTGGCAAAGAAAATAAGTTTTGAATTGCATATATATAAACTAACGGCATTTTCAACATTTATACTTTCCTTCGTCCGATTATTCGTTGAGCACAAAAAATTTAATTAATTTTGGTGCCCATTATGATCAACTTCCGATTTTCGATTGCTGTCGAATTAACTGATCGGACGAATTTTAATTTGGTATTATGGCGCACATTCGATAAAAATAGCGCTATTGTGAATTTTAATCAATTGGACTATTCACAATAGTGAATATTTATCAGCTGGCACTATAAATAAATATTGTTTGTTTACAAATTTATAAAAGAAAATATTGAATTATTTATTAATTAACATGACCACGACGGAATTATGGTTCTATGATGAGTCTGATGAAGTTAAAAACTTATTAAAAAAAAAACAAATTGACAAATATTTACATTTTCAATAAGTTTCACAATCTGCCATACAGAAAGCAAAATTGTGTTTGATTGAAAATTCGTTGACCAAAGAAATTTTCGACTGTACTGCCAGTACTATGTATTAATGACCACTGTATGTATTAATGTGAGGCTCTTTTCAAAAAAATATATAGTCTGTTTTGAACCAATCGACGAGTTTGGTTTCAACGGATTTTAGCGCATAATTTTTAAATGTCAACAGTATCAGGAAAATCTCTGTTAATGGACAAATTGTCAGCACCAAATCTTTAATTTCCACGAGCGAATGAGAGATATTGACATGAAATTTGGCATACATATATGCCAAAAACAGTACTACCAACCTAGCTTTACCATTATTTTACCATTTTTTTTTTGCTTCCATAAAACTACGAGTAAACCTTTAATCTTGGACAAGTGTGGAATATCGAGAACGGTGGAGTTATTATGAGGTTATTATAACATCAGGAATATGCCCTCAATTTCAATAAATATTTACTATCATTTTGTGGTACTTTGAGACCACGAGTCTGGTTTTAATTTGGCATTAATTTACGTTAATTTAAGATCACTTAGAGCCACGAGTCAGGCCTAAATTTTGAAATAGTTTTACACCATTTAAAACCACAAGCAAGGCTTAAATTTTAATTTTTTAAACCACCATAAAGGCTTTTACAAATACACGAGTCTGGCTTCAAATATGAGATTTATTTACATATACAAAGGAGTCTGGTTTATATTTCGATATACGTTAACCACCATTTGACTATTAAGAGTCAGGTTGTAATTTAATTTAACATTATTTAGGCTAACGTATGCGGAATGAAATATGGACAGATTTCCAACCATTATTGCAAATACAAAACAAATTGCAATATCAAAACAAAATATGAAAAAAGTAACGGTAATATTCCCGCAATTATTTATTTAGAGATCAGATCAATAAACTAAAATTAGTAGTAACAATGTCATTGAACGAGAAAGAACGTCGAAAGTTAATTTTTCAATTTTGTGAAAATAATTCACACATGACCAAAAATTAAATATTTCGTCATTTTTTTGCAATGCAATTCAAAAAAATTTTTATTTATAAAACAATAAAGGCTTTCGAGAGTGTAAAATCGTTTGACAGAAAACGCGGTTCCGGTAAAAAATGTGCTTTACAGAGAAGCCAAACTAGGGCTAAATTGAAGGCAGAAATTGTGGGACGTACAGCAAAATCTTATCGTGAGTTAGCAAGGAAATATAATGTCAGCGATAAAACAATAAAAAAAATATATAGCAGATATGGGCGTGGTAAAATATACAAAAAAAAACCGTTCCAGCTGTGTCAGATAAACAGTCACTAGCTATTAACCATCGACTACGAGCTTTGTCCCAAACATTTTTTTCTGCAGACTCACCATACATTTGCATCATGGATGATGAGACTTATTTTACAGTGGAGGGGCATGAATGGACACCAAAATATTATTTTAGGTTTCCTAATACTAGGCCACCTGATAATGTAATCAATATTAAAAAAACCAAGTTCCCAAAAAAAGTTTTATTGTGGCTGGCGGTAAGTGAATATGGAATCAGCGAACCGGTGTTCATAAAATCAGGCTTGGCTGTCAACGCTAAAGTTTATATCGACAAATGTCTTCCTGTACTTAAAAAATTTATCGATAAGTATCATAAGAATGACAAAACCATATTTTGGCCGGACTTAGCGTCGTCACATTACGCAAGAACTACACAGTCTGCTTTGGCAAATTTAAATATAGAATTTGTACCTAAGGAGCAAAACCCCCAAACGTCCCACAACTGAGGCCAATCGAAACTTTTTGGGCTAATTTGAAAAGAAATGTGTACGGAAAGGGATACAAACCAAAAAACCTGTAGTGCGATTCAGTAACTTTTAACGATCCGACAATCGCTAAATATATCGCTAAATATATATTGTGCAAGGTAAGTTAAGTAAAATGTTTATTTATTACTTTTAATTTTGATAACAATTTCTTTATATATTTTTTTAGAATGACAACTACCACAAAAAGAAGTCGCGCCTCAGTGGAACAAATAAACCAATTGGTTGATTTTTTGGTACAAAACGCCGGACTAGCAGGAGGCAAGTTCCAAAAGCTCCACGGAAAAGTCGAATGCGACAAGAAGTGGAGCGAATTGACGGAACTGCTTAATAGTCTTGGCGGAGCAGTGAAGTCTGTGGACCAGTGGCACACGGTAAGTAAATATTGTTTTAATATAAGACATTTTACTAAATTTTTTGTATAATAAAGGTATGGAGAGACTTGAAAAGCCGCACCAGCATAAAAGTGCGGGACAGAAAGAGGCAGCAAGCCCTGACTGGCAACAGGCCGATTAGTCAGGAACCTGTCTCGGAGCTGGAAAGGCGTGTGGTTGCCATAATTGGAAGCGACTACATTGAGGGACATGATTCAGTTTTGGAAAATGTCCCAATGGATGAGGTAAGTTGTTTGAAGTGAATTTTCCTAAATGTGTTGATTTTAATTGTTTCCATTATTAGGAGCTTCAACTTCGACTTGAAGATGGAAGTGAAGACTTCATTTTTGAAATGCGGTCATCCATATGTACGCCTGTAAAGACGATTGAGACGCCCAAAACGGCGAAAAACACGCCCCGAAGAGGCTTTAAAAGGAAGTATGTGGAAGATGAGGCCGATACAAAGGCTAAATTTTTGGAAATCGCCAATAAACAGGCAGATGCTTTAAAGGTATTTTTTTTCCAAATTATCTTTTTGTATTTATCTTTGCATATTTTTTAACAGATGCTAGCTGAGTCAAATGCAGTGATTGCCGAAAGCAGCAAAATGATGGCGGAGGCCATAAAAACTATGGGAGAGGGATTGAGTGCAGTCGGCAAGGCATTCAATAATCTTGCAGTTGCAATCAATGGAATGCAATAATTTGTTTTGTTATGTTTGGTATGTTGACGTGTAAGTATTTTGTTTATTTATTTTTCTTCATTTGGTTTAACTCTTTTCTTTATTAACGATAACATTTTTTTTTTCATATTGATGTATCTTTTTGTGTTAAAAAAACTCTTTTGTTGTAACGAAAATTAAAATGAAATATTTGAAAACTTTTAATGTAAAGCTTAAGCAAGGAAGAGTTTTGAACTAGGCTGTGCCGGATTTATTGTCTTAAAAAAAAAACAATTTTTTGTGATACAAAATATAGTTTATAGTTTTTAATTAAGTTTTTTATAGTTTTTAATTAAGTTTTTTCTAATTTTATGCTTGTGGTTTTTATTTTTAAATACAAAAAAAGTTAAATCGTAATTGTAACTATTACAATTTCACTGTTACAATTGACAATTACAATTTAACTATTATTTTGTGTTTATATTTTAAAATAATAGCCACAAACATAAAATTAGAAAAAAACTTAATTGATTCTATTGTATTGTCCGTCACTATATGTACAATGTACATACATATTTCATATATATATATAATATATTTGATATTTAAATTTTTTTAATCACAAAGTGAATGTTGTTTTTGTTTTATTATTATTTAAATGTATTTAATTTTGTATTTTTATGTTTGAACTAGAATTTTTCTTTTTTTAATTGTTTTTGTTGATTTATTTGAAAATAAAATATTGAATTGAATATGCTATTTCATTTTTATTTATATAAAAAGTTTTTTAAATAAAAGCAAATATATTTTCATTACATTATGATTTTTATTTATGTAAAAAAATTTGCTATAACTCGTTCTTGAACACGTTTTGCTGTCGAGGATGGTGCGCCTTGGGTTACCAAATTACCACTTGTTTGAGGCTCTAATAGTTCATCTTCAGTCCCGTTTCTTTGTACTGCTAAATTAACGTTGTGTAACACAGCGCATGCGTTCACTACTTTTCCAGCAAATCCGGGATCGTACAACAACGTTCTTTGCTGCGATAAGCATCTCCATGTTGCTTTCAGGACACCAAAGAGTCGTTCGATTGGGTTGCGAGCTTTGCACAGTGCCTCGTTGTAGCGAAACTTAGGACTCCCTTCTGGTTGGTTCGGTAGAGGAGTCATCAGCCACGGCTCCAACGGGTATCCAGAATCACCTGTAGATGAGATTTTCGTAGTAATATTAGATGAAAAACTGTGTAATGGACAAATTTTAATTGTTATAAATAAAAATAATTTATTATTAAAAAAACTTACCAATTAAAAACATGTTGTGATCTCCAATTTCGAAATTTCTCTGCATAACTCTCCGCACTGCCGAAGAGCTCCAAATGTAGGAATCGTGCCGCGCTCCCGGATATTTTGCATTTACATTTAATATTTTTAGAGTTGGGTCACATATCTGCAAGTAAAAAAAAGATAAAATTATTGTCGATTCCTTTATGAAATTTTTCTTTTACCATTTGCACATTGATTGAGTGGTAGCCATGATGGTTGACATAGGCCTCCTCATGATTTTTCGGGGCCAAAATCGAGACATGCGTGTAATCAAGGGCCCCGATAGTGCCTCCTACAAAAGGTGAGAGTGCTGAAGCAAATATTGTTTTTGCACCTTGACGTTCCACTTGCGTCATTGAAAACCTCACCTTGGCACAAAACATTTCGGTATTTATTGCATCCGTTACCTGATGTATGCAACGGCTTATGGACGACTGGCTCATAGCAATTCCCCACTGTTCCCCTACAGGCCGTTGGTAGCACCCAGTTGCGTAGAAACGCAGAGCAGTGAGTACCTAGCATTATGAATTTTTATAAATTCCATTGAGGCTTAAAAATAACTCGACTTACCTTTTTTTCAGTTGATATTGCCGTTATTCTGGAACCTTTTAACTTATTATTAAGCTCAATAACAAGGTCTTCGACCAATTCCGGACTTAACCTATAAAGTTTTTTAAACTCCGTTGCTGTTAGATCAAACGGGTTGTCCAAGTCTCGGAGATCACGGCGATTTACTACTGGAGCGTTCAAAACGGGCTCATCTTGCGACAAATCGTACGCTAAATACTCAAACGACATTTTAACTTATTAGCTTTAACTTTTTAACAATTGCATAAACAACACAAAAATATTTGTCGTTTAGATAACAACAACAGCTGACTTTAACAATACCGAATATCGTTTAAAAATGTTAGTGAAAAGCAAAATCGTTAAAATTGTCGTTTACTTATTTAAACGATTCGATTATCGTTAAAACAAGTTACTGAATACCAAAATCGATAAAATTGTTGTTATCTTTTTTTAACGATTCGATTATCGTTAAAAAAAGTTACTGAATCGCGCTGCTGGACTGCTTTATAAATAAGATTAAAAGAGAGCTGGTGAATATCAATAAACAGGGCATTCAGTAGGCAATGCGTAAAGTGCCTCGAAATATTAGGAAAGCCCATCGCTGTGGTTATGATTTTTTTTTGTAATATAAGTTGAAGTTATGTATTTTAACATATATTAGTTGTAAGTATTTAACTCCTCAATAAAAGTTTTTATTACTGTTAATGAGTCAGTCCATATTTCATTCCGCATACGTTACTATAAGTTCATGGTTTTAATTTTAACATTAATTTATCAAATATGTTTCTATTGAACCACACGTCAAGCTTTAATCTCAAACAAAATTTCCCACTATTTAAGAGGTTGCCAGACCATGCAGTGTATATCAGGCGGAGGTACTGGCAATAAAGGAAGTTGCTGACTGGTTGGGTCGGAATATTCTGTCTACAACCGCAGTCAACATCTACTCTGATAGTCATGCCGCGGTAAAATCCTTGGAATCAATGTTCCTGAGAACAAGAACCACCCTTAACTGCCGCACGTCTTTAAACGAGATGGCCAAGCAGTTCGATATCAGACTCATATGGGTCCCAGGCACAGGAATATACCGGGAAACTGTAAAGCTGATGAGCTGGCAAGACAGGGCACCACTTTACGGATTCCAGCGGACTTGGAATGTGTTGGTACACACCTGGAATCGTGCCAGCTGGAACTTCGGCTTCACTCCGCTGGCATAACTGATAACAGTGGGCTAATGGAGCAACGTGAAGGATCACGAAACAAATCTGGCCAGCTCTATCACACCCACGTGGGGAGATTCCAACGGTAGTTGCTGTTATCACTGGGCACTGCCTCATAGGGACTTCTGTCGTAGCTGCACGGTTGTGAAGGAGGTGGGGAGCATAGAACACTTCCTTTGCAATTGCCTGGCGCTCTCCAGAACGAGACTTTGAACATTGGGATCGCCGTTTCTTCACGATCTCTCTGATCTCTCAAATGTGGAAATTTCACATATCAGGAGCTTCATCAGGTTCTACGGTGGGGACTGAGGGGAATACCTATTCGTTCCGTGGTATCACAATGGACCCCAGAGTCTAAGTGTGCTTTTCCTTTGGATTAACAGCCACTTCTAACCTAACCTAACCTAAAGCTTCCATATAACCAGTCTATAAGCTCAGAGAGTTCGACTATATACCCACGAGTCAGGCATAAGCTTCTGCAATATTTTAAGCTGTATATTGGAAAGGATTTTACTCTCTGTATATAACCACGTGGTTTAGCAAAAATTTTACAGTTTAGTATGTTGCATTTTTGTACGACGATTTATCTTCATATTTGGGATATATTTTTATCACGGTTTGGACTTTTTTCTAGGAAATACTTGTGACACGATTCATATTCTTTTATGTTATATACGATTCAGGCTTTAGTTTGGAATAAATTTCTAGTACGGTTTAGACATTTTGGGAATCTAGTCCATGATGTAATAGCTGCATATTCTAAATACGAATTTTTTACAAAAAAAAAATCATGTTTGTTTTACTTTTGAGACTTATAGAATATATTTTTTGTTCCGCATATAATTATGCTGCGATTATTTATGAACCATCATTACTTGGGTTACAATTTAAATATTCTACATTATAATGAACAAATTACTTTTATACTTTTATTATTTTCTTCGTTTATTGTTATCAACTTGTTATAAACTAACGCCCGTATTCATAATCAAATTCTAGCAGTTGGCTAACTTTTTTTCATACAAATTTTGAAATTTTCGTACAAATTTTGAAATTTTCGTATGAAAAAAAGTTAGCCAATTGCTAGAATTTGATTATGAATATGGGCGTTAGTGTTTATATGCCTTTCAATATCATCTCTCTCTTTTTCTTAAAGTATTTTACACTTTTATGCTTAATGTAAATATTATAAACTGCATGCAATGTGAATGTGGGAATGTGTACATTAGATTTCATAAATACTTTTAGTTAATAAATGTCTTAATAAATATTTGCTACAAACAAAACAATAAAAAAATATATATATATAGCTGCCATTTGTATTGAAATAAAATTTGCAAAAAAAAAATAATAATTCGCAAGTTTCATAAACAGAAATTCTATATCGAATGGAAAAGGGTTAAAAAATTGCGTAATTTTTGCTCAAGGTATAAATTTTTAAACATTTAATTACAAGTTATATTTTAATTTTATACAATATAATTCTTTTTAAAAATAATATCATTATAAATTTTGTTGAAAGCAATCTCATTTAAAATTAAGTATTTGCTAAATAAATATACATTTAAAATTTTTTTTTCTTAAAAATTTTTTAATATTTAGCAATTAAATTGACAACTTTAAGATATTGGTTTTTGCAAAAAAGGCACTATAAATTATTGTTTAACAAGCCAAAAAAAAAAATTAAAATAAAAAATGGGTTTAAATGGTTATAAATGGTTTAAAAAATCATTGGGCGTTTAAAATGTTAAAAACTTAAATTAAATATTTGGTGCGTGTTTCACTTAAATAACTAAAAATATATATATAAACATATAAACTGGATACTTTGAAGGTGTTTTGATAAAAAATTAGAAATTTAATAAGGAATGAAGGAAAAAAGTGGGTTTTTATAAAGACAATGGAAAAATGCAGATTTGGGGAAAAAAATTAAATATTTTCTAAGATCAATATGAAGTTTTTGCTAACAGAAATCGAATTTAGAAAAACACTTTTAAGAATACGAAGTTTAAATTCAAATTTGACGAAACCGTAAAAAATTCGTTAAATTTTAAATTTTAGATTTATTATACCATTGTAGAAAACATTCATAAACTTTAAAATAACAATTAGAAATCATAAAACTTAACTTAAACGAACATAAATGTTCACTTAATATTGCTTTTAAAATCACGATTTAGTTTATAAACCCACGTTTTTAATATATAATTTAACCTTCATCTGAGCAATTAAAAAAACAATATTAAAACTTAACGCATGGATAAAAAATGACGAAAATTCTAAAATTTTGTCTGAAATTGAAATAAGAATTAATGAAAAATATGAAAAAAAAAAAAAAATAGAGATTTAATTTAAAAACAGGCTTTAAATCTCCAAAAATTTGCCAATAGAAATTTTTATGCTGGCTTAATACGAGTACATTGATTAAAAATGTAAAAATATTTAGTTAGTTTAACAAGAACCTTAATAATTTTATAATAACCTGACTTTTAAACCAATATTAAAAAATTAGATATTGACTTTATAAAATGAGGTTTTATATCTCAAAAATAATATCTGCTTTAAAATAATACAAAAATTACTAAATGAACCAGGATTAAAATCTTTAATCTTTATAAAATTAAAGCTGAATGTTCATCTCGGCTTTAAATATTTATCATCAAAAACCGACTTCATAAAATCCAAAATTGAATTCAAAAAGAAGCATTGTAATATTGACTGACTTTTAAAATCATTTAATTAAATTGCTGCTATAAAAAAAAACAAAATTTTAATCTTAAGTCCTGCTTTTTTAAAATCAGGATTCAAATCTTAAAAATATTTATTTATTTTGTCTTTAAAAGCAACGCTGGCAAATTTAAAAATCCACATTGCAATTGCTCTAATCTTGATAAAACCATGTTTATAATCTTTAATCCTGACTTTATAAAATCAAAGCGAAAACATTGAAATATTTACCATTGAAAGTCGGATATGTTGATTGTATAAAATCAGGCTTAAAATCCTAATATTGGCTTTAAATATTGTGCATTGAAAACCTACTTTGCAAAACAAAACTGTAAGCATAGATCTCGATTTTTTAAAACTAAGATTAAAATCTTATAAAATTTCACCTTGGCTTTAAAAACGATTTAAAATTTAAAAAAGAACCAGAAGCACAATCTTTAATCTTGATTTTATAAAAACCGAGTAGAAATCTTAATGTTGGGTTTAAACAGTTATCATTAGAAGCCGTCTTTATTAAACCGGGATTCACACTTAAAACTTGACTTTATAAAATAAGTTTAGAAATCTTAATATTAACTTTAGTTATTAAATAATGAAATTCGGCTTTCAAAATAGAATTAAAACCTGGTTATTGACTTCATAGATTCAAAATTGAATTCCTAATACTGCCTTAAAATATTTATCATTGAAAATCGTCCTAATAAAACCAGAATTTAAAACTTAACGGTTTGAGTTAAAAAACTAGAGTTGAATCCTTATTAATGAATTTCGATATTTGTCATTTAAGTCCAACTACATAAGCAAATTATATCTTGATTATATGAAAAGACCAGGATTTGGATAAAAACAATAATTATCGAAATTAGGCTTCAATTAAATATAAAACCACAACTAATTTTCAATACTGACTTTTAATATTGGTCCTTGAAATATGGTTTTACAAAACCAAAATTGATATTTTAATTCTTAATTTCATAAAACCATCTAATTTTGGCTTTAGACGTTAATCTTTGCTTTATAAAACCTCGTTTGAAAAATTAACCTTTGTTAAATATGTTATTGAAATAGGGCTTCATGAACCTAGGATTTATAACTTTAATGTTTTACTTAAACTAGGACTAAAAACTCTGTTGTATTCATAATTAAAATCTTATTATTGGCCGTTGAAGAAACCTAATAAAACTCAATTGAAATCTTACGCCTAGAATATTAAAGCTTGACTTTATAAAGCCGGGATTGAAATCTTTAATATTGTCTGGCCTTTAATATTGTCATTAAACTTGAATTTTAATCCCAATATTGATTTTAAATATTAATTATAGGAAACCTAATTTTTGACTTCAAAAATTCTCTAATTAGGATTTAATTTAAGATTGAAGTCATAAATATAGGTAAAAAAAACACAACAGAAATAAATATTAAAACTTAATTTGAAATAAGTGGGAATTTTCAACTAGACTTTATTAAAACGATTCGAAGGACTAAAAAACCAACATTAAAATTTTGCTTCAACAAATCACGATTTAAAACGCACTACGAAGAATTTAAATATTTAGTAATGTAAATATTGCAAACATAATTAAAGTATGATTGAAGTTCAAAACCTATAATTAAATGAAATTTGTGATTGAAATTTGACTTTATCTGATGTTTAATGCATTACATAAATAGCAAAGATAAAATTTGCTAATTATGACTTTAAAGTCCTTGTCTTAATATTAATATTATCTTTGAAAAGCCTAGAAAAATATTTTAATTCTGTCTTAAAAAACCATCTTTCAGCCCAAGGCCTTTTTCAGCCGCCAATTAAAGTCATAGATTGAATTTATGTAAATCGTTGTGAAAAAACCCAACACTAACAAGTAAGAGTATTAAATTCGGCTGTGCCAAATTTTTGATACCCTCCACCCGTGTTCTAAACACATCATTATAACCAAGTTTGTTAACACTAAGAGGCAAAAAAATACTAGATTTCACATTATCATGGCTAGATATTTTACAGTGATGTTTAAAATTAATAAGATAATTACAAAAATGTTAGGTATTTTCGGGCTTTTTTAATAGAAAGCAATTATTAAATGCAATCACCATAAATGTAAACACGTAAAATTACATTTTTGTTTGTTGCTTTATTTGCGATGTATGTACAAAAAAATGTGTATGCATCAAAAATGTGTATGCATCTCTTATACATATCGATATAGGTTTTGTTATGTATAAACATTTTTCACTATTTTTAGTTTTTTATATGAAATTTTATTGAAGTATCGTTACATTTTCGTACGCCATTCATCGGCCATTGGGCCTAAAAGGCTCCAACCAAGCAGCTGCAGATTATGACGAACTATTGCGGAAAGGAAAATGTTTTTAACAAACAGATAGACAGACGTCCGATAGATAGACTTCTCCTTTTATAAGGATCAATAATATATATCAGGTCTCCGGAATTTATTTCGATGAGTTACACAGAGGTGTGGAGGGTATAAATCTCTTAGTAAAATATAAAGAACTTGTTGAAAATTTTGTTTTAAAAGAACTACAAAAATGATAAATTTTCTTTAGTATAATTCAGATGAAAAATGTTGTTCTTTTAATTTCCTAAATCTGAATATTTCCGAAAGAATTAATTAAAAATATATCGACCACTCCATGAGAGATCGCCCAAAAATTAAATTTTTTGTCCTTAGGTCTTTCAATTTTCATAATATTTTGCAGACAAATATCCTATGGGGCTATTTAGAGATTTTATTTATCAGAACCAAAAAATGCAACAAAAAAATTCGTGATTTTATTCAAATCTCTATAAATCAATCTGGATGTTTTAAAGCACATTTAGTCACTCATGGAATTTCCGATATATTTTTGAAGGAATTTAAAAAAAAATTGATAAAAAAAAAAATATTCTAAAAAGAATTAAGGATTTTTTAAGGAGTTTTAAAATGTCTTTTAAAAGGAATGTTTTCGTGGAATGTTTGGACAGCAAAGCGAAATAATTAGTAGAAGATTCTTTAAAAAGTCTATAGTGTGACAATAATTATACTCGAGACATGCTTACAAATAAAATATAAAAAAAAATCCGGTAATTACAACCAACATGTTTTAGAATATCGCTCAAGAATAATCATTCGAAACAAAAATCGCTTAGCAAACTTAAAGTTGATATTGTGTCTCCTGCGGTTTCGAACTGCGTTTGCCGAATCTCCTAGGCGATGGCGTATGCATTGAATCATCTTCCGATTCTATGTTACCAACAGCTGAAGCAGATGCAGTGCTGCTACCACCACCCGTACAACAAAAGCGATTTTGTGCCAGACGTATTGTTTTCGTTAAGTCAATGGTATCATTTTGTTTCAGCTCAATCTCAGCAATACGTTCCATATGTTTCCATTGTCGTACGGCCAATATGAAAGAGTCATTAACATTGGTGGCTGTCTTTGAGGATGTTTCTATATGGCTGCGTATATGAAATGTTTCACACCATTGTTTCAATTCATCAAATGATACTTGGCGATATTGTTGGGCTAAATCGTTCTTTAGTAATGTTATTTCGAAATGTTAGTAAATTTTATTTTTTAATTTTTAAATTATAAACTTGCCTTATTTCCTACCACAATAAATGGAAATTTATCAGCTTTAACGTCGGCGTAATGCAGAAATTCTTCACGCCATTGTTTGAGTCCGCGAAAACTATCATAATCATCGATGGCGTAACAAAGTAAACAAACATCTGAACCTCGATAGAAGGGAGTGCGTAGAGCACGAAAACGTTCCTGACCAGCAGTATCCCAAATCTAGAATTAGAGAATAAATTAGTAAATTAAGAAATCAAATTGAAAGAATTCATTTGTGTTATTTCAAAGCTATTGAATGAAAGATTTCAACTAGGTTAAGAAGTTTAAACGTGGTTTAATCCTTTCATGCCCAATGTTGCGTACAATGTTATCTGACTGTGTATCACTGTTACTATTTATTTTTGGTATTCACTCAAACTGATCTGCATTTTATTATATAGTTACGTTCATCACTGGCTCGCGGATTCGCTGTGATACCGTAAGTGTATTTTTGATTTAACCCTTTCATGCACTTGTTGTATATGTACAGAGCAGAGCACATTTGTCATTTCTGAATGTAAATTTTTCCAAAAGTAAGTATTAAGAAATGATCTTGTATGCCTTTACTTAAGTTTTGTTTTCTACTTGCACGTAAGCGCAAAGTTTTTACGTTTCGTATTTAATTTTTCATTCGGTGGAGTCGATCAATTTTTTTTTGTGGTAAGTTTTGTGAATAAAAGAGTGGTGGTAACTTTTAATGAAAGCCTTGAGAAAATTCAGTGACAATTTTTGATGTGTAAACATCTATACGCGCAGGGGGTAAATTTCTATTTCCCAATTCAATAACAAAAACAGCGTAACATGTGAGCCGTAAGACATATGTAATAACCTGTTTGTAAATAAAAAATAAAAAATGAAAAATAAAAAATGAAAAATAAGAAAAGAAAAATTAAAAATAAAAAATTAAAAATGAAAAATAAAAAGTTAAAAATAAAAAATGAAAAAAGAAAACCGATAAACGCAAAACGAAAAATGAAAACTGCAAAATAAAAAATGAAAAATGAAAAATAAAATACGAAAAATAAAAAATGGAAAATAAAAAACGAAAAATGAAAAATAATAAATGAAAACTGCAAAATTAAAAAATAAAAATTAAAAATTAAAAATTAAATATTAAAAATTAAAAATTAAAAATTAAAAATGAAAAATAAAAAATTAAAACTGAAAAATAAAAAATTAAAAATAAAAAACGAAAAATTAAAAATGAAAAATAAAAAATGAAAAATAAAAAATGAAAAATAAGAAATGAAAAATGAAAAATAAAAAATGAGAAATAGAAAATGAAAAATGGAAAATGAAATATGAAAAATGAAAAAAATAAAAAATGAAAATTAAAAATGAAAACTGAAAAATAAACAAGTAAGAAAATTATAGTCGGTCTAGACCGACTATACGATACCCTATACCATGCGTTTAGAAACCCTATCTCTTAGGCGCAACTAACTGGACATAGAAAATAAGCAAAAACCAAATTTGAAAAAATTTTGAAAAAGTTCATATCGGATGCAATATCAATATGGGGACTAGGTCCAAAAATGGACCGATCCTGACCAAGGTTGGTAACGTCTCTTGTATTTTGCAAAAACATATACAAACAAAATTTGAGAAGAATCAGTGCAATATTTTTGTTTTTTAATAGATTTAAGTGAATATCGGGAAGCAGCTCTATATGGGCCAAAGGGAGCATTTTTGGACTACTCATTAGTGGATGTAATGAACGCATACAAACCCAATTTGAGTAAGATCTATATGACAATTTGGATCCTATGGCAATTTATGTCGATTTCATAAGGGTAATTTGTATGGGGGCTAAGTCTGAACATGGACCGATTCTCACCAATTTCAATAGCGTTCATCCCATGGCCGATAAAAGATGAAATACCAAATTTCATCAAAATATATTCATATTTGCGACCTGCAGTTTGATTACAAGCTTTACATGGACACACAGACGGACGGACGGACGGACGGACATCGTTAAATCGAATCAGATAGTGATTCTGATTCGATCGGTATAATTAAAGATGGGTGTAGGTCAAATATTTTTGGTTGTTACAAACAGCAGCACAAAGTCATTATACCCAAACCACATAGTGGTATAGGGTATAAAAATGAAAAAAGAAAACCGATAAACGCAAAACGAAAAATGAAAACTGCAAAATAAAAAATGAAAAATAAAATATGAAAAATAAAAAATGCAAAATTAAAAACGAAAAATTAAAAATAATAAATGAAAACTGCAAAATTAAAAATTAAAAAATAAAAATTAAAAATAAAAAATTAAAAACTAAAAATTGAAAATTAAAAATTAAAAATTAAAAATTAAAAATTAAAAATTAAAAATTAAAAATTAAAAATAAAAAGTTAAACATTAAAAATTAAAAATTAAAAATTAAAAATTAAAAATTAAAAATTAAAAATTAAAAAATAAAAATTAAAAATTAAAAATTAAGAATTAAAAATTAAAAATCAAAAATTAAAAATGAAAAATAAAAAATGAAAAATAAAAAATGAAAAATAAGAAATGAAAAATGAAAAATAAAAAATGAGAAATAGAAGCATAGAAAAATAAAAAATGAAAAATAAAAAGTGAAAAATAAAAAATGAAAAATAAAAAGTGAAAAATAAAAAATGAAAATTAAAAATGAAAACTGAAAAATAAAAAACGATAAATTTACCGGTTGAAATAATAAATAATAATAAATATTTTTATATTAGCAGAACCCCTGCAGTTGATTACTATAAGTGATACATAGATGACGCTTTCTGTTTGATTTTAAAAAAGTGCCATAAAAAAATCTTTAATTACTAGATGTTTACACATCTCCCCTGTGATCGGACTCACATAATTTTTTTTATATTTTTTTCAATTACATTATTACATAAGGAAGTGAAATAAAACCAAAGATAAAATATATATGATGCAATTTTAAATTGTTTGAACATTATTTTTCCTTTTTATATAACCAATTCAATATGGAATTAACCACAAAAGAAATAAACCAAATTATTGAGTTCGATTGGGATGACTGGGATGTTGAAGCAGTACCAGAACTGTCACAGATTTTTCTGCTGACGAAGCGAACATTTTAGATAAAAATATGTGAAGATGAAGTTTCCGTAGACCTTGATCTTAACGATTTATAGTAATCCAATTTCTGATAATTCTGGGATGGACACAGCAAAATTCAAAAAACTTGACTTAAAAACTCTGAAATGGAGGGAAAAAGACCTACAATCTCACAAAAAATCATGGATTGGGACTATTGAAAATGATGTACAAGTATATTCCCCATTACAATACTTTAAAATGTTTTGTGATAATGATATAATAAATAAAATGCTTGAAGAGAATCAGTCCGCCAAAGTGGCATTTCAGTTAATATAACTTCAATTCAGTTAATATAACTATAGAGCAGTACTTGGGAATCCTTCTTTGTATGGGGATCGTAAAATATCCAGAAATGAGAATGTTATGACAGACAGAGTTTAGAACTCCATTAATACATGACTGGAAAAAGATTTGAAAAAATAAAACAATATTTACATTTTTGTAGTGTGGCAACAAAAAAAAAGCGTAGAAATTGCCTAAAAGTTCCTGCAGAGCAGCATCAGTGCATGGATAAGCAGATTATACCGTTTAAAGGAAAACAACTATTAAAACAATACTAGCAGATTCCAGCCCTCGAAATTCGAGCGCAAATTCTGGGAAATTTTATTTGTTCATTAAATAAAGACGCTAAAAGTATGCTAATCAATTATAGCCAATTAACAAATCAACACAAACGCATTAACAAATTTAATAAACACACACATAGCACTGTATTATTTTATGTATGTGTTAGTAGCAACTTTAAATGCAATTTACTCAAAATAGAGGAAAAAATTAAAAAATATGTAAATCTGCAAAACGGCTCAAAAGAAATACCTTTCAAATAATATACTTTGGTCAAAATCGGGATAAAACGGTAGAACAAAACATCAGTCACAAGAAATCGCCTAGCCTATTAATATTATAGATAAACCTCACAAATATGGCAGCATATATGACTTCGCAATGTACTCCCGAGAAGGCACTTGTCCTAATTACGGTTTAGGTATTTCGTCAGACATCGTAAATCACATGTTGAAGTAATTACCTGAACAATCAAACTGTGAGGTTTTTTTTGACAATTGGTTCACATCGTTCCATTTGATGATACTCCCAAGGCTAAGGGTTTTATAGGCAACTGGTTCGAAAACAAAACAGTGCAGCTATTCTCTACGGACTACGGTATTGAACCACATTGGGTTGAAAAGGGTCAAAAGTGAGGATTAATTCAAAAATTGAAATTAGTATTTTGTAATAAATTTTTATACCGGGTAACAGAGTATAAAATGAGTCATCACTATCAAAATTATTGTTCTAAGTTGTTTACTTTTCTTGCTATACTCTCTCAAAGTTCAAAAATATTTTTTAATTTTGCTCGAAGCGGTAAAAAGTGAAAAACGAGATATTTCAAGTTTCATTTTTTTTCATTTTTTTTCTAAATTCTAACTTTTTTCAAATGGATGCATCAACTTATTGACTGTATTATTAAAAAAAAAAATTTTAGATAAATGTTTCAGAAATATTTTTAATAATTTTTTGAAAATTGTCCTAAAAAGAGGGTATTTTTTAAAAAGAGATTGAGTTTCAACGTAATTTTAGATGAGATCGGGTAAAATTATTTACATTGTAGTAAAATATGGGATTTCTACTTGTGTATTCCAAAAAAACATGTTGCCAATACTTGCCAACGAATGTAATATTCAAGTTTTTATTAAAAGTCCCCAGTATAAAATTAAAAAAAAAAATGCTTGAAAACACAACAGAAAAAATCTTTTAATTCAGTTGATAGAATGATTGGTAAAGAAGTAAATACAGAAACTTTACAGTTTGGTTTATCTGTACTTCTAGTCGAGATAAAACAAACCGAAATTATTTCTTTAAGCCATGAACAACCGTCCAAAATAACATTATTTTCTAAATGGGGATTTGATGGAAGCTCTGGACATAGTTCCTATAAACAAACATTTCATGGCTTAAATTCTAGTGATTCTTCTGTATTCATTACATCTATTGTACCATTGAGATTAGTTTGCAATGACAAAATAATTTGGCAAAATCCTCGTCGATCTTCCACTAGATTCTGTAGACCTTTAAAAATAGAATTTATAAAGGAAACAGCAACTACTGCAAAACTTGAAAAGGGACGGGTTGAAAACGAAATTGAACTTCTTTTGGATTCTGTAGTTTTATTAGGAGAAAAATCAATAAAAATATATCACAAACTTATGTTAGTAATGATTGATGGAAAAGTTTGTAATGCTATTACGGATACAACATCCACACAAAAGTGCTACATTTGTGGTTCAACAAGCAAGGATTTTAATTCAGTTGATAGAATGATTGGTAAAGAAGTAAATACAGAAACTTTACAGTTTGATTTATCTATACTTCATGGATGGATACGATTTTTTAAATGTCTTCTTCACTTATCATATAAAATTCCAATCAAAAAATGGCAGGCTAGGTCTGATGATGATAAAAAAAATGGTTTCAGTAACAAAATTACGGATTCAAAAAGATTTTAGAGAGAAAACTGGACTGATCGTGGACCAACCAAAGCCAGGTTTTGGAAACTCTAATGATGGCAACACCTCCAGACGGTTTTTTCAAAATGCAGATGTTTCTGCTCAGATCACAAAAGTTGATGCAGAATTGATAGAAAGAATGCATGTGATACTTATTGCTGTATCTTGCGGGCACGAGATTCACGTAGAAAAATTTAGAAAATATACTCAGAATACAGCCAGACATTTTGTTAAGCTCTATCCGTGGTATTATATGCCTCCAACTTTACATAAATTCCTTATTCACGGGCCAGAAATAGTAAGATACACCTTGTTGCCAATAGGTCAACTATCTGAGGAAGCTCAAGAAGCTAGAAATAAAGATTTTAAAAATTACAGAGAACACTATTCTCGTAAATGTAGTCGGGAGAAGTCAAATGAAGATATATTCAATAGGTTACTTCTTAGTTCGGATCCTATAATTACCACTAAAAGCAAAAATTATGCCAAAAAAATATATAATATACCACAGATGGCACTAGATTTATTAATTTTGCCCAAGATTTCTGATGAAGAAGAGATTAATGAAGATATTGATGATGATAATTATGAAGATGCTGATTATATTTATGAAGGTGATGATAATACGGAGGATCCTTGATTCTAATTGTATATATATATATATAGTAAATAAGAATATATATAGTAAAGAAGAAATAAACAATAACAATAAATGCATACAAAATTTTCAATTATAAATGTAGCAATATATTCAATATTAATTGAATTAATTATTTTAAAATTTTTTTTTAATTTTTCTGAAATGGTTGTTTGTTTTGTGTTTATAATTATTCATCAAGAAAAACATAATATTATTTTATAATGTGAATTTTTTGAGTTCAATTTGTGGAATTGTGGAATTTGGAAAATAAAATCGGATTTTAAAATTCAATTTTTATAATATAAATACATATTAAATATTTATTCCATTTTTTATTTTAAAAAAAAAATTATTTTTTTCAAAAGCACATTAACTAAGTTCTAACTTGCAATTTCATTTTCTAATTTATCGCTTTTTATTCCAAAGTTACAGCGAAAATTGTAAGAAAAGATATTTTTTTTCCAAAACACAAAAAAGCTCCTAACGGGTTAAAACAAAATTTTTTTTAAATGGTGGTTTTTTATGCATTAATGAATATCCATTAAAAAAAATTAACAATATTTTGAAATTACGTCTTCCCTGAATTAATCCTCACTTTTCATGGTTTTTAACCCACTGTGCGCCGATGGAATCAAAAAGACAAAAAGTTTATTGAAATTTCAATTCCGGATATTGTTCAGTAATACAAACGCTTTTTGGGAGATATGCTGATATGCTTTGTGAGTTATATATAATAAATCATCGATCCCGCTGTCGCTAATAGTTGGCTACAAAAGCCAGCAATAAAGAAACGTTAACCTTGATACAGTCCCAAATTAAAATTGCAACTGGCCTACTTTATGCAAACACGATCAGTTCGAGGAACGGTGGCCGCTTATCAGATTCTCCACAAATGTCTTCATCAATTTCAAAGTGTAGCGCACCCTCAATTCTGGTTGAAAAGATCAGATACGATGGTATTGGCCATCTACCGTCTTACAAGCCAAAGCAGTGACATTGCAAATTTATTAAAACTGGATTTACAACTGTCACAGGCATTAAAGGTAATGAATGCCTCTTTATGTTTTACCCTTAAAAAACTGTCTCAGAGGATACCATGAAATAAAATTAAATCTAAGTATCTTTTAAAAAATCTACATTTTTGCAAAGTAAACTAAAAAAATCTATAATATTAATAGGCTAGGCGATTTCTTGTGACCGATGTTTTGTTCTACCGTTTTATCCCGATTTTGACCAAACGTATATTATTTGATAGGTATTTCTTTTCAGCCATTTTGCAGATTTATAGATTTTTAAATTTTTTCCTTTATTTTGAGTAAATTGCATTTAAAGTTGCTACTAACACATACATAAAGTTATACAATGATATGTGTGTGTTTATTAAAGTTGTTAATGTGTTTGTAACAAAAATGAGTTTGCTTTTTGTGTTGATATGCAAATTGTCTATAATTGATTGATCGTGAATGACCTAGTAGAACAATTATTGTTTTGCAACGTACACATATATGCTGACGATGTTCAGTTATATATAACTACTGGTATAAGCAGCATAAATGATTGCGTTGCAAAATTAAATTCAGATCTCAATAAGATTTATACATGGGCAAGTGCAAATGGTTTATGCCTCAACCCCTCTAAATCAAAGTGTTTGATTTTTACAAGAAGAACAATGACACTGCCTTTTGAACCATTGATTATGTTAAACAACCAGAAAATTGAAATCGTATCAACAGCTAAAAATCTAGGTATTATTTTTAATGATAATCTCACATGGTCTAACCATATTACTTCTGCTGCTGGGAGAACTTACTCAATGCTTAGAACGTTATGGAATACACAACATATAACCCCCCTTAACATTCGAATTTTGCTTGCAAAAACATATCTTATGCCAACTCTACTATATGGCTGCGAAATATATGCAAGCACTGATTCTAAAAGTTATAAAAAGCTTGAGTCCACTTTCAATGCAATTTTAAGATATATTTTCAATATTCGAAAATATGAGCCGATTTCGTGCTACTCAAAAAAACTTTACGGAGTAACATTTGAAAATTTGTTAAAGATAAAAACGCTTCTGTTCTTGTATAAAGTTGTACGTACACATCAGCCAACATATCTGTATGACAGACTCGTTTTTATGCGCACGGCTAGAAATCATGACATAATGTACATTAGATACCAATATTTAGTATCCAAATGGCAATTTTATGTCTCCTCAATACGTCTTTGGAATTCGCTACCATCATCCATTAAAATTATAAGCAACGCAATGCATTTTAAGAGGGAACTTTTTAAATTTTTTAGCTGATCCTTTTTCTTATTTAAAATTTTTTTTTTTTTTTTTTTTTTTTTTTTTTGCTGATCCGTTTATATTTTATATTTTTTATTTAACTATTTTTGTTATTTTTATTTTTTTTATATTATTTTATTTACTAATATTTGTATTAACATTTTTGGTTATAATTCGTTATTTTTTTTTTTTTTTTCTTTAAAATTATTTAATATTTTTATATTTACCATTATTATTTTTTAAGACAAATTTGTTAAAATTTTCTATTTCAATTCAATGTAAAACTCCTATACTTTAATTATAAGATTATAAATCTTGTTGTATGGGAAATCATAAATAAATAAACTAAACTAAATTAGCATACCTTTAGGGTCTTTGTTTAATGAAAAATAAAATTTTCTAGAATTTGCACACGAATTTCGAGGGCTGGAATCTGCTAGTACACCAATACCCCGGTTTGCGTCGCTTCGATTTGCGTCGTTTCGAAGTTGCGTCGTTTAAAAATGTTCGGCCGCTTCGAAGTTGCGTCGTTAAAAAGAAAAAGGCGATTACCCGTTTTAGTTTAGTTTAAGCAAACGCCATTAATGGCTACCAGTTGAAAGCCATTAGTAGTTTCAAATTACATTAGTTTAAATAGAGTTGAAACAATATATGTTTCAATAATGAGTCAAAAAAGAAAACAAATAAGTTTGGAAGAAAAACATAACATTTTGAAACGTTTTCAATCAGAGGAAAAGGCTACTGAGATTGGAAGAAACCTTGGAATAGCCCCATCTACAGTAAAATACATTTGTTCCAAAGACGCTGATAAAATTAAAATTTTTCTGAAACAGCCACATCATTGCAACATAAAAAAGTTATAAAAATTAGAAGTCTTTTAATGAAAAATAGGAGTCCCTTCTTAGCATTTGCATAGAAATTCAAATCAGCGAAAAATGCCATTGAGACAAATGGTAATTCAGAACAAAGCTTTAACTTTATATAAAGATCTTCACGACAATTATTCATTACCAAGAGCCGAAAGTGTAGAAGAATTCGAAACGAGTAGAGGTTGGTTTGCTTGTTTTAAAAATCGTCCAAATTTGCATAATATTGTGTTAAAAAGAGAATCTGCTATTGCAGACACTTCAGCTGCAGAAAAGTTCAAACTTGAACTAAATGCAATCATTGAAGTAGGTGGGTATTCTGCAAAACAGGTTTTAAATGCTGATGAAACGGGATTCTTCTGGAAGTGGTTGCCAGGAAGAACGTACGTTTCTAAATCTGAAAAATCTGCCCCTGGTTACAAAGCTAGTAAAGATATACTTGCACTTCTTTTGGCAGGAAATGAAGCGGGAGATTTTAAATTTAAGCCTTTTTTAATTTACCAATCTGAAAATCCGAGAGCTCTAACAAATTTTAAAAAGAGTGATCTTCCTGTTCACTGCCGGGCAAATAAAAAAGCATGGATGACTGCATCCTTATTTAAAGATTGGATTGAAAAATCTGCTGTTCCTGAACTGAAAGCTTATTGTTCTTCACAAAATATTCAGTTTAAAGTGCTCTTGTTACTAGACAATGCACGAGGACATTCTGTTTTTTCTGATGATTATTATAAAAATATCAAAGTGATTTTTATGCCCCCAAATACCACATCAGTGATACCACCAATGGATCAAGGTGCTATATCCAACTTAAATTCCTATTATCTGCGACGAACTTTTAGTCAACTTCTAAAAGCAGCTGATGGAGATGGAAATAAAGATGAAGATAAGCCTACCATGAAGGATTTTTGGAAGAATCATAATATCATGATGTCCATTGAAAATATAAAAATATGTCATGAAAAGAAGAAATTGTAACGTGTATGATGTTCCGAACGTTTGTAAATAAATTGCAGAATCAGCTATAAATGCTAATTTTGCAGGAATGCAAGAAGTAGGTATTATCGAGCTTTTGTTATACGACAAAGAGCTAAAAAAATGAAAATTTGATTACAATTGAGATTAACAATGCGGTAGATGCGAAACACTGACCCTTGAATCCGAAGCAGAACAAAAAAATTTCTGAAGCGATGCAGTTGATATCTCAAGGCATGGAATTTTTTGAAAATAATGACCCGAACGAAGATCGCATTTTAAAAGTCTCTAGAAATGTAGCCGACGCTATTAATTGTAATAAGCTAATTTATTCGAAAAGAAAAGCTCTCTCAATACTTCAAACTTTAAATTTTATACCAAAATCAGCAAGATTGCCAAATCAAACTGAGGAAATGGTAGTAAATTTGGATAACTCAAGCTCAGAATAAAAAACACCGATTTAGACTTTTAATTTTATACGATGAATTCCTTTTTTATGTCATTTTTTTTTGTTATGTTTTTCTTATAATTTTTATATTTTTGTTTTAATAAAAATTTGCTATCCAAATTTGCTATCATAAAAATTGAAAATTCACTTAAAAAAAAGATGGGACAATATAAAAATAAAATAAGTACAAACGTATGTAAAATGGCGTTTCGGTTTGCGTCGTTTCGATTTGCGTCGTATTTCTCCGGTCCCAATTAACGACGCAAACCGGGGTATTGGTGTATATATAAAAACATTGTTTCCTTATATCAATAAGCATACCTCTTTTTCTATATGTGCGCCATGTTGTATGTGGAGAGTTTTTTTTTTAAAGTACGCGGCGAAGAAAATTAAATTTTTTTCTCCTTTTTTGTCTTACCGAAACCCAATTTATTTACAAAAAAATTTAAAAAAAAAAAAAATATTGCTGCCCTAATGAAGTTTGGAGCATGAGATGGTTAAGCATGTAAAAATAAAAAATTTTTCAAAAGTACTGCAATTCAATTTTTTTTTTTAACTTAAGCAAAATCGCAAAAGCACTAAATCGAGAATAGACAAAATCACAAAAACGGAAAACAAAAAAAAAAATGCGAAAATACAAGACGCAAAAAACGGAAATTCGATTAAACACTCGTAGTTTCTTATAGATAGTTACATATAAGGGCCCTGAAGTACTACAAAATCACAAAAAAAAATTAATTTCTCAAAAAGTATAAACATAAAAAAATGTATAAAATCGGAAACCAAAAATCGCGAAAAACCAAAATTCACGAAAAATAAAAATCCTAAAAACGCAAATCGTAAAAACAAAAAAAAAACAGAATCGCAAAAACCCAATCCAATTATTAAAAATGTATGGAAATTCAAATAAACACTCGCAGTTTCTTCTAGGTAGTTACATATATATAAGGGACTACTAAATCACTAAAAAAAATCAATTTCTTAAAAAGGACGTTGTAATTTCGTATTTTCATAACTAAAAATTGAATACAACTATTTTGTGGTAGAAAAATTTTTGTTTTTTTTAAAAAAATACTAGCTGGGCCCGATCCGCGTTGCTGCTCTAAGAAAACATTTGTTTTTTATATTGCATATTGCATCTAAATTTTAATACACAGTGTCGGACAAAAGTAAAGCACGAACTCCCCCGAGACCAAAAATGATCTCACATACTTCACAGAATCACCCGCCAGGCTATTCTGAAGAAGATATGAAAAAATTTCATCAAAATCGGTCCATCCATTTTTATATATATAGATTCAATTAGTAGTACAATACCAAAAATCAAAAATCAGACTTCACAGTTTTACGCACCAGGCTATTCTGAAAATTTCATCAAGATTGGTCCAGCCATTTTGGAGTTCATATGGAACATACATACATACATCCATTTTTATATTAGAAAAAATATAATGTTTTTTATAAATTCTCGTTTTTTGTTAAACTGCTTAGAAATTCTAAAAAATAAATAAAATCTATTTCTCGTAAAATTACAATTTCTTATGAAATTATAATTTCGTATTTTTAAAAAAATCACTCGAACAAATATTCACATTATCTAGATCGAAAACGATTGCTTATATCTTGAAAACTAAGCTTCGTGGAGCAAAAAAAAAATGGTTGAAATTTGGTTTGAAGTTGAGCTCTAACTATTTTTAGGCTTGCCAGATCGAAATACATAAAATTGTGTGAAAAATTGTATATTCAAGTATATACCAAATTAAAATGTGTTTAATTGTTCAACGGGCGCATTAAAACTAATTAGTTCATGTATATTCCGCAGACAGGCAGACGTCATGAAGCCATCGGATTTGAAGATTTTTTATATTTTTCATTTTTGGATTGGCCTACCATTTTCAACAATTTATTTTCTTCCTTCATATTTATTTTCCTTTGCTTCATTCAATTTGGCCCATACCTACTTTGAATTTTTCGAATTTGAAATGATACATTCCTTATGATTGGAAAGATTTTTATGAAGTTTTAACTTGAAACAAGAACACACTCAAATTTGGTTTTTCTCTTACTGGAAATGATTTGGTCACAATTTAATCCTGCAAAATTTTAAGATTATTCATTGTGAAAATGAATTAATAAGACAAAACTAATTTAATAAACTGAACTAGAAGAATTTATACCAAATTTTAGATTTTAATCATGATCTTATTAAATTAATTAGAATATAAGATTTAAGTCATGATTTAATGAAACTTAATTAAAGATTTTAATAAATAACATTCAATAAATAACAAAAAAATAGTTTAGAAAGTATTTTTTCGCAATTATTAGTTCATAATCTGTAGTTCAATTACTTCAATAAAAAATTTAATTTCATAGAATTTACAAGGAATTCAAGTAGTTCTATAATATATATATATATATTTGTGTAGTTTAACAATTATGAAATATTTTAAACTTTCGTCATGGTAAAGGTTTCTATCGTAATGCAAGTTGTATATAATACATTCCACACCAAGTGTTTACCGTGAATATTACTGTTTTTTTTACTGTGAATATTACTAGTTAATTGTAAGCCGCCTAACTTTTTTTTAAAAATAAAAATGTATTTAAAAACGTACTTTTTTAAGAAGAGGCACTTGTTTTTAAGAAAAAGTACTTTTTTAAGAAAATGCACTATTTTAAGAGAAAGTACTTTTTTAAGAATAATAACTTTTTAAATAAAATTTACTTTTTTAAGAGAAGGTAATTTTTTTACGACGGTACTTTTTAAGAAATGGGACTTTTTCAAGAAAAGATACTTTAAAAAATAAATACACTTTTTTACAAAATGGTACTTTTTAATAAAATATACTTTTTTAGAAATGATACTTTTTAAGAAAATATACATTTTAAGAGAAGCTAAATTTTTCAAGAAGGCACTTTTTAAGGACATGTCCTATTTAAGAAAGGTACTTTTTAAGGAAAGGTACTTTTTTTTAAATGTCATTTTATGAAAAGGTACTATTTCAAAAGAGGTACTTTTTAAGAAAATGTACTTTTTTATAAAATGTACATTTAAGAGAAGGAACTTTTTAAGGAAAGATATGTTTAAGAAAATTTACTTTTTAAAACAACTTTTTTTATAAGAAAATGTACTTTTTTGAGAAAAGGTAATTTTTAATATAACGTACTTAAAAAATATACTTTTTTAAGAAATGGTACTTTTTAAGAAAAGCTGATTTTTATGAAAAAATAATTTTTAAGGAAAGGTATTTTTTAAGAAAATATACTTTTAAAGCCAAGGCAATTTGTAATAAAAGATACATTTTAATAAAAGGTACTTTTTAAGAAAAGGTACTTTTAAGAAAAGGAACTTTTTAAGAAAAGGCAAATTTTAAGAAATTATGCTTTTTAACAAAATATACTTTTTTAGGAAAAGGACATTTTTTAAGAAAATTTACTTTATTAAGAAAATGTACTTTTTCTAGATGAGGTACTATTTTAAGAAAAGGTACTTTTACAAAAATTGCACAATTTAAAGAAAAGGTATATTTTAGGAAAAAGCAGTATAGTAAGAAAAAATACTTTTTAAGAAAATATACTTTTGAAGAAAATGTACTATACCTTTTTAAAAAATGGTACTTTTTAATATATAGTTTTTTTTAGAAAAGATACTTTTTAAGAAAATGTATTTTTAAAAAAAGGCACTTTTTAAGAAAAGGTACCTTTTAAGAAAAGATAAATCTTTAAGAAAAGCTATATAAAAAAAAAATACTTTTGTTAAGAAAATGTACTTTTTAAACAAAATACTTAAAAAAAAGTACTTTTTTAATAGAAGGTATTTTTTAGGAAAATTAATTTTTTAAGCAGAGGTACCTCTTAAACAACATACTTTTTAAAAGAAAGTACTTTTTTAATAAAGGTATTATTAAGGAAAATGTACTTTTTAAATAAAAGGTATTTTTACAGCTTGATGTTAAGAAGAAGAGAACAAACCTTTGTCATGAACTCATTAAAATTAAATTTTTTCATGTGACAGCTTATATTAGCAACCTTTTTTGTTGTTTCTAATAAATCCATTACATTTTCTAAGAATCTTGCGAAAGTATCTCATAAACTACAAAATCAGACGTAATAAATAAATATCATTCAATAAGTACATGTTTTTTTTTGTCGCTATTGTTTTTTATAGCAAATTGCAAACTTATTAACTATTGTATCGTATTCATAGACAATAATAACATTGTTTGTATTTAATTGTCAATCCAAATTAAGATGACAAATATAAAACAAATCTAAAACTAAAAATTAAATCACAAATTGTTTAACATCACATTAATGTGTTCATAAATTGCTGAGATACGTATCAAATCATTTAATCGTAGAAACACCATATATAAAAAAGTAATTAGAAGCATAAGTACATAAAAATAAACAATGAATTACTTTGTTAGCAAAAATTTTCCTATAGGAAACATTACATAAATATATATGTATATTGCCAAATATTAAAAATTAAAGCTTTTTTTGCGTAGTCTTATTGCGAAATTAAAAATAAAATACTTCAAGTTTCTCTTAATTTAGCATTGCTAATTTTTTTTCTAGTTTAAAGTTGATTGTCTGTGTGTTGTTTTTATAGTACAACAAGTAGGAATATTTAATTATAATTAATTTACACATGAATAACATTAATAATATATATACAGTGGATATGCACTTTTTTTTTTTTTTGTATAATTTCGCGTTAAGTCCTAAAATTATGTTTTTTTTTTTTTTGCGAAATCACTCGTTAGTGTGTTCTCTCTATCTAAAGATAACAAATTTGTTTGATTAAAACAATACGAATTGAAGATGGTGTGAAAGAAAATTTATGAACAGCCCAATTCTAAATATGCCCAGGGAAATGAGTTCCCGGGGAATTTATTTTTCACGAGAATAAATCCTCCTATTCTAAACAGGCGGGGAGAAGAATAATATGGGAGAGAGAATTTCGATTATTCGAAGACAGCTGCTGTTTTGCTTTAGTTGTTTTGTTTACAAATTTAAAAATTTTTGTGGAAAAGTAAAACTTTTTTTAAAATATTTAATAAATTAAAAATAAATACAAGAAAATTATAGTCGGTCTAGACCGACTATACGATACCCTATATCATGGTTTAGAGACCCTATCTCTTCGGTCCAACTAATTGGATATAGAAAATAAGCATAAACCAAATTTGAGTGGCTGCAGATATGGAAAAGTTCATAACGGGTGCTATATTTATATGGGCCCTAGGTCGAAAAATGGACCGATCCTGACCATATTTGGTAAAGTTACTCATATTTTGAAAAAATATACACAAACCAAATTTGAAAAAAATCTGTGCAATATTTTTGTTTTTTGATAAATTTAAGTGAAGATCGGGAAGCAGCTCTATATGGGGCATATGACTAAGAATTGTTGTATAGGGATTATTTTTAGACTATGATTAATGGATATAATAAACACATACAAACCCAATTTGACTGAGATCTATATGATAATTTGGATCTTAAGGCAATTTACGTCGATTTCATAGTGGTCATTTGTATGGGGACTAGGTCTCACCATGGACCGAATTTCACCAATTTTAATAACGTTCATCCTATGGCCGATACCAAATTTCATCAAAATATATTCATATTTGCGACCTGTAGTTTGATTACAAGGTTTACCTGGAGACACAGACGGACAGACGGACGGACGGTCGGACATCGCTAAATCGACTCAGAAAGTGATTCTGAGTCGATGGGTATAATAAAAGATGGGTATAGGTTAAATATTTTTGGTAGTTACAAACAGCAGCACAAAGAGCAGCAGTAGGACAAGACGGAGCAAAGCATGCAACATCAGGGTTGGCTTGCATTGTGTTCAAAAGAATATGAATTTGTTTTTGTTTGTTGCTTTTGGCGGAATCATTCCCAAATTATTCTCCCTTTTATTGACATTCAGATTGGCTACTTTTTTTCCGGGGAAGAGTTTCCCATTTTCGAAGTTCTTTTAGAATAAGGGTAAAGGGAAAAGAAAAAAAATTCCCGGGGAGATTTTATTAAGAATAGAGAAACAGGGAATAGGGAAAAAATTCCCAGGGAATTGTTATTGAGAATTGGGCTGGAAATCTTCACCGTTAATTATATATTTATAAAATAATGGCAAGTTATAACGTTTTGTGAAACGTTAAAACTCTGAATAATGGCTGATTTTTCTGCTGGTCTTAATCAAGAGAAAATTTGTGAGAAATATTCTATAAATGACTCCATAATTTCAAAAGTTATCAAGAAATATTGTGAAATATATACGGCGCAATTCGAATACTGTTCTCTTTTTAGTCACGTCCAAGTTTAATTTAAGAGGCCATGATGGAAGAGCGTATGCATTACCAAAAAAAAAAAAAACTAGACCAAAAATATACAAATAAAACTGTTAAGTTTGGCAGTGGAATTGTTATGGTATGGGGTTACTTTCCGGGTCCACTCTACGTAGTAAAATATACTCTAACTGAAAGTGGATGCAGGCGAATTCTAAATGACATAATGTATCCATACGCGGAGGAAAGTAAGCCCCTGCTCTAGAAGTTTCAACATGGCAATGACCCAAAACAAACCTCCAAAGTAGTAACCGAATGCCTTCAACCTGATGCAGTTAATATTTTGAAATGGACAGCCCAATCACCAGATCTGAATCCCATAGAAAATCTATGGAAAATTGTAGATCGCAAAATACGGACACGAAATTATACAAACAAGATAGAGATCATGGAGGCAGTTAATTCAGAGTGGCAAAAGAAATTCAATGAATATCATGAACAATTTAATTGACTGCATGCCTCGGCGTTATTAAGCAGTACTTAAAACAAATGGATAAAATATTGAAACTAAAAATAGGGCGAAAGTTTTCAAATATTCTATAGTAAAGTTTTCCATTGTTTTGCCAACAGCATAAAAATGAATATTTTTAAGTTTTGTTATATTTTGCTGAAGTTAAGCTATTTAATGTTAATATATATATAAATTTTTTTTAAATAAATAAAACATACAAATTTTTAAATTAATAAAAGAGTTTTAATTTTATGAGAGTTTAATTTTATGGCCCTATGCTCCTCATAGGAGTGAAAGGAATAAATACATATATATATATATATATATATATAATTTTGGGCCCAACTTTTTGGTATTGACCGTTCAAGTCGTATAAAATATATTTTAATAAAAGTTTCCATTGTATTGTCACTCACTGTATATATGTACATATATGATGATATCCACAACAAGTGACATTAAGACATTAAAAAAGCATGACTTAAAAAATAAATTATTTCCAAAAATTGGCAAAAATTAACAAAAAATATATTCCACTGCAAATCCCATATATTAAATATTAAAAAGAAACTAATTTTTTAAAGAAACTTTAAAAAAAATTAACAAACTGCACAACGGTCATTACCGCTCAATGATTCTGTAAAGCTACTCGTATATACACATTTTGAATTGTTGATTCAAAAGTACCTATTTTTAAGTACATATTCTTAAAATAGTATCTTTTCTTAAAAAAGTACCTTTTCTTAAAAAGTACCTTTTCTTAAAAAAGTACATTTCAAGAAAAGGTACTTTTTATAAAAAAAAATACTTTTTCAATAAAAGGCATTTTTAAAAAAGGTAAATTTTAAACTAAATTTACTTTTATTAAGAAAATGTACTTTTTTTAAGAAAATTCATCTTTTATGAAACGGTACTTAAAAACAATTCACTTTTTTAAAAAAATTAATTTTTTTATATAAAATGTATTTTTTTAAGAAATGTTCTGTTTTAAGAAAATTTAAATTTTTAAGAATTTTGTTAAAAAATAAACTTTTTAAAGAGAATTCACTTTTTCAAGAAATGGTACTTTTTGAAGAAACTGTATTTTTACCTTAAAAAAAAAAGTAATTTTATGGAAAATATACTTTATTTAAGACAAGATAACTTTTTTAAGAAAAGGAAATTTTTTTTAAGAAAAGGTACTTTTTAAGAAACCTCACCTTTTTAAGAAAGGTTCCTTGTCTTTAAAATGTGCATTGTTATAGTGAATGAGCATTTTTCAATTCAAATTCAAACCAATGTAGATTTTTCCCAACAACTGTGAATAATATTCACCCGTGATCGTTTTATCCTTTTCAAGGTAATCGATATAACAGCGTAACATCCCAAAAAACTGACGGCATGACCTTGTTGATCGACGGACGGGTTCACCCGGAGATGTCCACTGCTTTTACTGTCTCTGGTATGCTGTGATGGATGCATCTTTCGTCCACAGTTGCAGAACGGTGCAAGAACTCCATCAGTTTGCGGTTGAACATCGCCAAACACTCCTTTGTGGTCACACGGTTGCGCTTTTTAATAACGAAATATCCATGAAAAATATGATGTACTTGATCATTTCAGATGCGTACAGCCTTAGCCACCTTACGGACTTTCATTCTCCGATCGTCCAATATCCAATATCTCCATGGATTATATCGACGATTTTTTAAGTGACGACGTCTTTTGTCATTTGTGCTTGTACGAACACAACAGAATTCAGCAAACCACTTCTTAAACTTTAAAGTTAATCGTTCAGATTTCCTATAGTACTTATGAAACCTTTCCTTGGTTTTCGTAATGGAAGTGAAGGTTGTAGTATAGAATATTCGTTTAAAAAAATTAAAATCCCAAATGAGCTAAATACATAGGTATAATTAAATTTTAAAATTTAGGCCGATACTTCACAGATTTGGCAACGACCTTAACTCTAGTACGATTCAAAATAAATATGGTTAGATTTGTACTAAACCACATCAGCTTTAAACTGTCCAGAGTTTCAGCTGATAGAGAAATTATGGGCTATAGTTAAACAAATCCTAAGAAAATTAAAAAAAAAAAAATGCGAACATACATCAGATTGACTTAGGCTGTTAAAAAATTTGGAGTTAAAGGTTTCAAAAGGCTAATCATAATTTTTATAACTAAAATTCTTAAAAAAGAGATTTTCACTTTTTACTTAATAAAACTTTGATATTGCTTGCCCATTTATGGTATTACTATAATTTTTACTGTTATTAGCTTTTATGGCGACTATATGAAATCTTGTACCATGCGTATACAGAAAGGGGGTTAAGTACAGCCAAATTTGAGTGGAATTGTTATAAATTTGTTGTTGGGTTTGATTATTAAGTCCATTTCAGATGTCATGTGTCATTCTTATATGGGGACTAGGTCGATGGAACGATCATGACATATTTAGAAAAGTCACCATGACTAAACATGGTCGTCAGGGTTTATTTTTGGACTACTTATAAATGGATGTGATAAAGATATATAAACCAAATTGGCCGAGATCTGTATGATATTTTCCAGTCAAATTTGAAGTCGATCGCATAGGTGTCATTTATATGAGGACTATGTCTCAACATGATTTTCACCAACCTTACTACCGTTCATGCTATGCTGAAAAAAAGTTTATATATTCATATTTGCGACCTTTAGTTTGATTACCAGGTTTACATTGACACAGACAGACATATAGACGGATGGACATTGCTAAATCGACTAAGAAAATGATTCTGAGCCGATCGGTATAAAAAGTGAGATCGAAAAAATCTTAACATACATAAAATGAACTTATAGAGAAACCATTGATTTTTTAATGAATTGAAATTATATTAAAGCTTGCAAAAAACAGATAATTTTTATAGTTCTAATCACTACTTATGAACTTATGGAGGGGTAAGGTTTTAAAGGCGAAAAAAGGCGTATTTTCATGATTGTTTTTGATGTGTAAACATCTATACGCGCAGGGGAGTAAATTTCTATTTCACAATACAATCGCAAAAACAGCGTAACACATCGGTGTGAGCTGAAGTGTAAATCGGTGTGACTTTATCTGATTGTATTTGTGAAAAAATTATGATATGTTCTTTTCTAAACATTTTCCAATTGTCTTTCAAAAAACATCAATTGTATTTCAAAAAACATCAATTGTATTTCAGAAACCATCAATTTAATTTCAGAAAACATCAATTGTATTTCAGAAACCATCAATATAATTTCAGAAAACATCATTTGAATTTCAAAAAACATAAATAGAATTTCAGAAAACATCATTCGAGTTTCAGAAAACATCAATGGAATTTCAGAAAACATCAATATAATTTCAGAAAACATCAATTGTATTTCAGAAAGCATCAATATAATTTCAGAAAACATCATTTGAATTTCAAAAAACATAAATAGAATTTCAGAAAACATCATTCGAGTTTCAGAAAACATCAATTGAATTTCAGAAAACATCAATAGAATTTCAGAAAACATCAATTGTATTTCAGAAAGCATCAATATAATTTCAGAAAACATCATTTGAATTTCAAAAAACATAAATAGAATTTCAGAAAACATCAATATAATTTCAGAAAACATCATTCGAGTTTCAAAAAACTTCAATTGAATTTCAGAAAACATCAATAGAATTTCAGAAAACATCAATTGTATTTCAGAAACCATCAATATAATTTCAGAAAACATCATTTGAATTTCAAAAAACAGAAATAGAATTTCAGAAAACATCATTCGAGTTTCAGAAAACATCAATTGAATTTCAGAAAGCAGCAATAGAATTTCAGAAAACATCATTTGAATTTCAGAAAACATCAATTGAATTTCAGAAAACATCAATTGTATTTCAGAAACCATCAATATAATTTCAGAAAACATCATTTGAATTTCAAAAAACAGAAATAGAATTTCAGAAAACATCATTCGAGTTTCAGAAAACATCAATGGAATTTCAGAAAACATCAATATAATTTCAGAAAACATCATTCGAGTTTCAGAAAACATCAATTGAATTTCAGAAAGCAGCAATAGAATTTCAAAAAACATCGATTATATTTCAGAAACCATCAATATAATTTCAGAAAACATCATTTGAATTTTAGAAAACATAAATAGAATTTCAGAAAACAACAATATAATTTCAGAAAACATCATTTGAATTTCAGAAAACATAAATAGAATTTCAGAAAACATCAATATAATTTCAGAAAACATCAATCGAGTTTCAGAAAACATCAATTGAATTTCAGAAAGCATCAATAGAATTTCAGAAAACATCAATGGTATTTCAGAAACCATCAATATAATTTCAGAAAACATCATTTGAATTTCAAAAAACATAAATAGAATTTCAGAAAACATCAATATAATTTCAGAAAACATCAATTGTATTTCAGAAACCATCAATATAATTTCAGAAAACATCATTTGAATTTCAGAAAACATAAATAGAATTTCAGAAACATCAATATAATTTCAGAAAACATCAATTGTATTTCAGAAAACATCATTTGAATTTCAGAAAACATAAATAGAATTTCAGAAAACATCAATTGTATTTCAGAAAACATCAATTGAAATTCAGAAAACATAAATAGAATTTCAGAAAACATCAATATAATTTCAGAAAACATCATTTGAATTTCAGAAAACATATATAGAATTTCAGAAAACATCAATATAATTTTTAGAAAACATCATTCGAGTTTTGAGAAAACATCAATTGAATTTCAGAAAACATCAATAGATTTTCAGAAAACATCAATTGTATTTCAGAAAACATCATTTGAATTTCAAAAAACATAAATAGAATTTCAGAAAACATCAATATAATTTCAGAAAACATCATTCGAGTTTCAGAAAACATCAATTGAATTTCAGAAAACATCAATAGAATTTCAGAAAACATCAATTGTATTTCAGAAAACATCAATATAATTTCAGAAAACATCATTCGAGTTTTGAGAAAACATCAATTGAATTTCAGAAAACATCAATAGATTTTCAGAAAACATCAATTGTATTTCAGAAAACATCAATTGTATTTCAGAAAACATCAATTGTATTTCAGAAAACATCAATTGAAATTCAGAAAACATAAATAGAATTTCAGAAAACATCAATATAATTTCAGAAAACATCATTTGAATTTCAGAAAACATAAATAGAATTTCAGAAAACATCAATATAATTTCAGAAAACATCATTCGAGTTTTGAGAAAACATCAATTGAATTTCAGAAAACATCAATAGATTTTCAGAAAACATCAATTGTATTTCAGAAAACATCAATTGTATTTCAGAAAACATCAATTGAATTTCAAAAAGCATCATTTGAATTGCTGAAAACATTAATTGTATTTCAGAAAACATCAATTGAATTTCAGAAAACATCAATTGCATTTCAGAAAACATCAATTGAATTTCAGAAATTCAGAATTTATGCACTGGAAAATATGATGTTGATGTTTTCCTTAATTATTAGATGTTTACACATCTCCCTTGTGATCGGACTCACATGATTTTTTTTTTTTGAAAATTTGAATAATGCTGGATAATTTTTTGTTCATATACACGTTGTAGCATAACACTTGAAGTATCTTCGAAAAAATTTTCAACTGAAAAATGTTAATAAATAAGTCCGTGACAGAGAATCTCCGGAGGCGCGTCGAAAAAAATTTGTTATGCGGTGAACAACTCGTTACCGGACCATGTGAAACAAAAAAAAAAATCGAAATGCGTTTAAAAGGTGATATGTTTCCCTAGGTAATCAGAGTTTTTTTTTAAATTTTTGATTTTGGCAGTGAAAAACACGATTTTTGTTATAAAATTTCGGTGAATTTGTTACTAAAAAATGGAAAAAATGATTAAAAAAACCCCCTGATTACCGGTTTATTTATGTGTATAAAAAGTGTATAAAATTTCAAAAGGATCGGTAAAGTAGATTTCAAGTTGTGATGTTCACGGACTTGCAAAATGTTGTTTGTGGGAGAGTCGATTAAAAGTTTTTTAAACTCTTTCTTTTAACTCATACACTCTGTCTGTCTGTCTGTGTGATCTAAATGTCATTTCCCCTCATCCGATCGATCTCAAACTTGGTCCATACACTTTCTGTGGAAAAAAGATTAACTTTGACTTAGTCACGCGCAGTCACGCATGATCACACATAGTCACAGAGTGATCTAAATGTCATTTCCTCTCATCCGATCGATCTGAAACTTGGTCCATACACTTGCTGTGAAAAAAGATTTACTTTGAGTGATCTAAATGGCATTTATCCTCATCCGACCGATCTGAAACTTGGTCGATATACTTGCTGTAAAGAAAGATCAACTTTGACATAGTCACGCGCAGTCACGCACAGTCACGAAGTCATTTAAAACCCATTTTCCCTTATCCGATCGATCTAAAACTTGGTCGATAGACTTGCTGTGAAAAAAGATTAACTTTGACATAGTCACACACAGTCACGGAGAGATTAAAACCCTACTTCCCCTCATCCGATGGATCTGAAACTTTGTGCATAGACTTGTTGTGGCCAAAGATTAATTTTAAAATAGTCACACACATTCACGCACAGTCACGGAGATATTCAAAACTCATATGCATAAGGAAAGAAAGAGTTTTAATAAAAACTGTTTTTATGGGTTAGATTATTATAAACAGATTTATATACGATATACCGTATGAGGGCCGGTCATTTGAAACGCAGTATCTTCGTTAGTTTTTTTTTTTTTTGACACAACACTCTCGACATGTTATACATTTACAAAAATCTTATCCCTCTCTTAAGGAACTTCTTCGTAAACTCTTCGATTAGGGACTATATAGTGGTTTCTGTCACTTTTTTGGAACAGGTAGTCCTTTTCCATTTACATTTTGAGATAAAAAAAAAATAGTATACTCCCGGTAATATCTATATATACGTGAAGGTAAATTTTTAGTCCCTTTTTAAGCAATATGCGGGCACGTAGGAGTGTGACAATTGTCATAGTTATAGTTCATATGGAGGAAAAGCTGAGAATGATAAAATTTATGTTTAATCTGTCTTAAAAATATATTAAATTAAATAAAATAAACTATTTATAATAATTCGTTACGCCCTATTAATGCCAATGATTTAAATTATATATCGGACGCTCTGTGTGGAATTGTGAATTGCTAAAATAGATTAACAAACCTTTAGGCTCATTTAAATATTCATAAATTTTATATATACATATGTATATAGATTAAAAAACATTGGAAGACAAAAACTGAATGAAAAAATAATATTTCCTAGAATTTGCACTCGAATTTCGCGTGCTGGGCTATACTAGTAATAATTAATATTTAGCAATAATGAAAATATTACTTTGATTATAGTGATGATTTTTGATTTTTATGAGTTAACAATTATTTTATGGTTGATTATAGTAATTATAAATAATTGTATGATTGTTCAAAAACTACTGGATTGTTAATTTAAACAATTCGAATATTATTATTGATTCGAAAACAAAATTTCCAAATAATTTAGAAGTCCCAGAATTTTCCAAAACTCCCATAATCTCGTGAAAAGAAAAAACAAAGTAAGGATTGCTTTGTACAATGTGCTTTGTAAACTTGTCACCTATTTGATCGTAATAATGTTCAAGCTAATCAAGAACTTTGGAAAGAAAACAAAAATCACAAAATTCTGATTTAGATGATGAAGAATTTTGGAACTGTACCGGTGATGTAGCGAGGAAGCAACAAGGAAAGCAAATGCTAATGTTAGTGTTACATCGCATATCACGACTTGGTAGATAAAGGGTGTACAAAAATTCACGCAAGATTTGAATTTGCCGCCAATTGTCCGGTAAAGTGTTGGCAACTAAAATAATAAGTTTGACAGCTGGTAGTTTAGGGTTACCAAAAATGGAGTATTACACGATAGAACAGTGAATTTTCATTGTTGAACAATATTTGAAAAATAATGATAGTTTGGCGGCTACAATTCGTGAATTTTATACAGTTGGTTATGCTTAACACATTGGTCGTCCATAATCAAGCCTATCAAATGTCAATATCGAAGCAGTGCATAAGAATGTTGGTGAAAGTACAGGAACACCCATTCGGCGTCGTGGACAAAAATTTAAATTTTCAAGAAGCGCTCTACAGTGCATACTAATAGAGCTCGTTGAATGGATTATTGAACATTAACAAGTGTATGCTGTTTTTTCAAACAAAATCATTCATCATGCGATGAAGCACATTTTACTTCGATGGCTCGTTATACGTCAAAATTGTAGCATTTGGGGTTCAAGAACCCACATGTGTTTGTCAAAAAAGAAATGCATTCACAACGTATCACTGTTTGGTGCGGATTTTGGGACCATACTTTTTCGAAAATGAGGCTGTTCAAGTAATGAGTGTTACTGGTCCTCAATATCGCGACATGATAGAGTTATTTCTGCCTAAATTTGATTATACGGATATGAGTGATCGTGGTTTCAACAAGACGTTGCCATATGCTGCCATACAGCCCATGAAACGATTCAATTACTGCATGAGATATTTCCTGGTCATGTGCTCTATCGTTTCGGTGATCAGAATTGGCTCCTTGGATTTCTTTTTTTGGGGTTATTTGAACTCAAAGGTCTATACCAACAAGCCCACAGCCACCTGTGCATTGAAGGAGGAAATTCAACACTGCATCAACGAAATTCAAAATGGTAATGGAAAATTTCGACGAAAGAATGTGTATGTTTCACCAAAACCATAGAGGCTATTTGCTCAATGTGTTATTGCATTCATAAGCTTATCATGTGTACTTTATGATTCAATAAAAAAATAACAATGTAAATAAAAAAACTGTGTTTTCTGTTCAACTCAAGTCTTGCGTGAATTTTTGGAAACCCTTTATAATCAAATAGAAATTTTAAATGAAATACTGAAAAGGAAGACTCAGATGAATTTATGGAAAATTTACAAGGTGAAAATTAAAGGCAAACATACAAATCACTTTACAAACAAAAATTCATTCAACTATTGATGTTTATATTTTTAGCTGGAAGAACAACTATTAAAATCAGTACAGCAATATATGAAGAGACTACTAAGAATTTTTTTTTGTTATTTATTTATTTAGTAATTTTAAAGATGTTTTACAAAACATGATAAATTTCTTAAAGGATCTGTTGCACATTATTTCTTACATAGCTATCGACATTTCTTTTAAAAACATTTTACAACGTTACTATCAAACTTAAAGCCAGGCGATAAGTCGTTTTGGAAAATCAGCAGAGGACTGAGAGGTAAACTTAACAAAACCATTCCGACTCTAAAAACAGCCAACCAGGAAATCTGCGCAGACAATGAGAAAGCTCAATTGTTAGCTGATTCTTTTTTAATGGCAAACTTAAAATTTTAAACATTCTTTGGCAAGACTGTAAATAGAAAAGTGAACCGTTTTAAAAAGGACACCAATAGCTCTGAGGGAGCCATTTTCACTTCAATGGATGAATTAAGTACAATAATTAAAAGCCTTAAAACTTCTAAATCTCCAGGATTGGATAAAATTTCTAATTTATTACTCAAAAAGTTGCCGAAAAAGGCTTTAAAGCTTTTAGTTGTTTTATTTAACAGCTGTATTCAATTAAACTATTTTCCAAAGCACTTCAAAACTGCCAAAAATTGTGGCGGTCCCAAAGCCAAAGAAACCTAAAAATGACCCAAACAGTTACAGGCCAATTAGTCTTCTAAGTAACTTGGGCAAATTATTTGAGAAAATCATACACATCAGACTTAGTGAGTTTGCAACAGATAACAATTTAATAGCTGAGGAACAATTTGGGTTCAAGAAAGAACACAGCTGCATTCAACAAGTTAACAGAATTGTTAATATCGTATTGGAAAATAAGCGCAAGAAACATTCTACTGGGCTTATTCTCTTAGATGTCGAAAAGGCATTTGATACTGTCTGGCACAATGGCCTTATCTATAAAATACTGAATTCTAACATGCCAAAATATTTATGCAAAATAATAACAGAATTTCTTGATGAGAGAAAATACATTGTAAGTGTTAATGGATCGTGTTCTTCACCGACAACTACAACCGCAGGCCTACCGCAAGGTTCGGTACTTTCGCCATTGCTCTATTCTTTTACTCATCTGACTTTTCTCCTCTTCCATATGTAGGCACAGCATACTATGCAGATGACACAGCCCTGATAACTTCAGGTAAAATCACCTCAGCTCTACTCAAGAAAATGGAAAAGGGGTTAATAAGTTGCTACATATATTTTCATAAATGGAAAATAAAAATTAACCCTGCTAAGACCCGGAATTTGAATTTGAAATTAGACAATGTCGAAATTCCCATCGTTAACGATGTTAAATACCTTGGTGTCCAGTTGAATAAAAAATTGAAGTTCAAAAAACACATTGATGAAACCGCCAAGAAAGGTTCAAACGTTTTAAAAGCACTTTGGCCATTAAGAAACTATCGTTCATCCCTGAACTTAAAAAACAAAAATCTCATTTTCAAAACTGTAATAAGACCTACATTAACTTTTGCTTGCCCTATATGGTACAAAGCCGCCAGAACACATATCAAAAAATTGCAAATAATCCAAAATAAATCTCTTAAAATAATTAATAACCTGCGTTGGAGATATTCTACAGATCTTCTAGATATTAGATTCGAAAAAATTAATGAATTCATTTATAGGTCTAGCCAAAACTATTTTCATTCTAACATTCATTCTACTTACCCTCTGATAAGAGCATGTAGAGAATTCACATTATAAATATTTAGTAAAAATCACCAAACTGAAAACTATATGTATAAATTTGTTTACAAAGTAAACCGTTTATATATACTGCTTTTCTAATAGTGTTTGAAATTTTATAGTTTTAGAATTAGATTTAGAATCAGATAAAGGTTTTCCCTAATTTCATTTAAAATATCAAATATACACTATATAAAACATTATAAAGAATTTACTGATCTCATAATATCTCAAACTCTGTAAATATGTATATATAAAATTAAATGAAATAAAGATGATATTTTGAAATTGAAATTGAAAATTGATTCTTTTAAAAACATTTTAAAGCTCGTTAAATGTTGAGGCCATTTTAATGTATTTACGAGGGTGGTACCCGACCTGACATTTAGATGGCAGCAGTAGTTTGAAAAGCAACAATCTTATGAAACATATGTTTTACGTTTCAAGGCGTTGTATTTTTTTTTTTTTTTTGGGCCATCAAAAGTGAACGATCTCAGTGAATTTGTAAACATTGAAAAAAAATCAGGTCAACCAATATTAAAGTCGAGCTGGAATCTACTCTGGGGGAGATTTCTCCTACGTTTACGACTATAAAATATAGAGTGGTAGAGTTTAAACGACACCGTAGCGGTCGACCAATTGAGGTAGCCACGCCAGAAACAAAATGTTACTGGATGATCGTCGTCTGAAGGTGCGTGAGCTAGCTGAAATGCTAGGTTTTAAAAAATTGCTATACATCGCATATTGTTTGAAAATTTGGAGATGAGAAAGCTGTCCGGAAGACGGGTGCCGCGTTTCCTCAATAGAGTGTTTGGCGATGTTTCACCACAATGATGAGATATGCGTAACCATGGATGAGATATGCGTCCACTATTTCACACATCAGATAAAGGAATAGTCAGAACAGTGGACTATAATGGTTACGGCGTCTTTTGGAATGGGCATGGGATAATATTTGTTGATTATCTTCAATCACTGGATAAAATCAAGTGGTAAAATTAAGAAAAAAAAGGCCGCATTTGTTGAAAAAGACAGTGTTGTTTCATCAACACATTGCACCAATTCAAACAACCACTACTGCGATGGCCAAAATCCATGAATTAAAGTTCGAATTACTTCATCACGTAACTTATTCACCAGATTTGCCAAAAATGAAGAGGTGCAGTCTACGGTTGAGTAGCTAGTCAGTTCTTATATAAACAGGGTATTGAAGCTAATGAATAACTATATTACAACAAACTAGTAATCAAGCCCTTTGGACTGCTGTTCAGCAAATTTGAAATTAAATTTCGAAGCAAGGTTACCAAGATCTCGTAAATTTGATGCAAAGTATTAATATAATTAAGTAGACATTATAAAAATATTGAATTTAAAATCTATTATTTATTTTTAGTTTAAGTACTTTAATACAAAATGAACTGTGGAGTTACTTTTTTGTCTCAATGTTTAAGTTTCAAATTAATCAATAAATAAAAAACAAAATTAACCCTTTTTATTTAATATTTTCAAACAGTCTTGTGAGCATCTTATGATACAAATTAGTGAAATATGTCCAAAATATTTGAAAAAGAACTAATTTGCTCTTTGCGTGTCGCTATTTCTTGACCACAGCTGTATTTATTCACCTCAAATTTCTGTACTTTAAATTTTTTAATTATTTGTAAGAAAATCGGGGAAAAAATCGGATTTTTTAAACAGGTTAGAAATAAAATATCGTTAATAACTGCAATAAACATATATAACGTAATGATAAAACCACATTTTGAATTTGGCTCTACAATTTTATATACATGCTGTACAACAAATCAAATAGATAGACTACAAAAATTGCAGAATAAAGCTATGCGTTCAATATTGAAATGTAATCGATACACTCCAATACAAACAATGCTCGACACGTTAAAATGGCTTAATATTCAGCAAAGGTTGGAAGTAAACACAATCAACTTTGTTCAGAAAATGAAAATTGGAAATGCACCAGAATACCTACTAGATCAGCTTAATTATGTGAGAGAAATAAAACCATACAACTTGAGAAATGCAGATGACTTCAGACTTCCCAGTACTACAACAACAGCTATGCAACGATCACTTTTCTTCAAGGGACTAAAGTTAAACAATATGCTACCGAATAGTGTAAAAAATGAGATAAATATTAATATATGTAGAAGAAATATAACACAATTTGTTAGAAATAAAGTTCTATAGCTAGAGTGCTATATATAATTGGTAAAATATACATACCATTATCAGATAAATTTACAAGTATTGTAAATACTCTTAATAATAATAAATAAATAAATAAATAAATAAATAAATAAATAAATAAATAAATAAATAAATAAATAAATAAATAAATAAATAAATAAATAAATAAACAAGTAAGAAAATTATAGTCGGTCTAGACCGACTATACGATACCCTATACCATGCGTTTAGAGACCCAATCTCTCAGGCCCAACTAAGAGGATATAGTAAATAAGCATAAACCAAATTCGAGTGGGATTTTTATTAATTTTTTTGTCTGCAGATATGAAAAAGTTCATATCGGATGCTATATCTATATGGGGACTAGGCCCAAAAATGGACCGATCCTGACCATGTTTGGTAAGGTCTCTTGTATTTTGCAAAAATATATACAAACAAAATTTGAGAAGAATCAGTGCAATATTTTTGTTTTTTGATAGATTTAAGTGAAGATCGGGAAGCATCTCCATGTGGGGCCTATGACTAAGAGTTGTCCAATAGGGATCATTTTTGGACTAATGATTAATGGATGTAATATATACATACAAACCCAATTTGACTAAGATGTGTATGATAATTTGGATCTTATGGCAATATATGTTGATTTCATAGGGGTCATTTGTATGGGGGCTAGGTCTGAACATGTACCGATTCTCACCAATTTCAATAGCGTTCATCCCATGGCCGATAAAAGATTAAATACCCCAAATTTCATCAAAATATATTCATATTTGCGACCTGCAGTTTGATTACAAGCTTTACATGGACACACAGACGGACGGACGGACATCGTTAAATCGAATCAGATGGTGATTCTGATTCGATCGGTATAATTAAAGATGGGTGTAGGTCAAATATTTTTGGTTGTTACAAACAGCAGCACAAAGTCATTATACCCAAACCACATAGTGGTATAGGGTATAAAAACAAATTTTAAACTTTACACCACTTTGTGGTCAGGATAATGAGTTTGAGCTGATGTTTATTACTACCAAAAATATTTTTGACATAGACCCACCTTTTATTATGCTGATCGACTCAGAATCACTTTCTGAGTCTACTTAGCCATGTCCTTCCGTCCGTAATTCTGTCCGTCTGTCTGTCTACGTAAACTTAGTAATCAAAATGAAGGTCGCAAATATATATTTTGATGAAATTTGGTATATACACTTTTATTGGCCATAAGACGACGATATTTAAATTGACGAAAATCGGTTCCCATACAAATGACCCCTATGAGATCGACTTATATTGACTTATATTGACTTATATTGACTTATATTGTAAGTTCCAATTATCATCGTGCGACAGTGCTTATTGGACTTGAGCAAGACCATATACATATAAAAGTAGAGATCGTATATAGTAAAACTGCGTTCTCAGTTTTTTAATTTCAGATCATTTCTCCTTTTTAAAGGACTTCAAAGTTTTGAAGATATAAAAATTCTAGAAATGAAACCAATTTTTTGCTTACATTTTTCAGAACGAAAAATTCCAAATGATATCCTTTGAAATTAGTATCCTTTCATATCCTTCAGAATTTCCAATATATTTTTCTCTAAAAAATATATGTTGAAACGTTATGTATATTTACCATATACTTAAATTTTGTTCCTATTATTTGTCTAATATAAAAAAAAATGTTGAACGATAAAGCAATCAAGGTTAAGAAATTCTGGACAATACTTGTTGGACTTCAACAAGACCATATACACGTGGAACTAGTGATCGTATATAGAAAATCTACACAGATATCCATTTTTTGGAATTCTCTCCTTTTTAAAGGACTTTAAAGTTTTAGGAATATACAAATTTCTAAAACTTAATTTAAATATTTCCATCCATATGCCAACATGGGTAGCAAATTTGAGAAGACAATCTTTTTATTTTGATTTATCGGGACGAAAAGTTTTAAAATAAGTATCATATCATATCATATAAATCTCGGTCAAATTTGGTTTGTGTGTGTTTATTACACCCATTAATCAGTAGTTCAAAAATAAACTCTGTAGAGCAATTCTAAGTCATAACCGTAAAACTTAATTTAGCAAAGTTTTCTCAAATTTTGATTGTGTTTTTGCAAAAAATAAGTGACTTTTCCAAATATGGTCAGGATCGGTCCATTTATTGACCTTTCTTCTTACTAACTTTTATTTACAACTAGTATGCATTGTCGTGCTTCGCTAAAACTTACCGAGACTTATGGACATGTATGTTTTGATAATGAATTTTTCCTACGAAGATTTGTTGTGCAATTATTTAATTGTTAAATTATTTTGTTTTTTTTCATTCGGGGCAAGCTATATACATATATTTACCTGCCCATGAGAATATTTGGAGATTTGTTATTCTAGAGATTTTTGATTATGGCGATTTTTGACCTGCCAAATTTTGAATATTGTTTTTAACGATTTTTGATTTTGGCGATTTTTGACTTGCCGAATTTTGAATATTTTTTTTTTTTTAGCGATTTTTGATTTTGGCGATTTCGCCCATATTTTAAACGACTACTCACATTTGTAATTAATGTACTTGTCAAAAGTTTCAAGGCTGTCGCTTTCATAGTACTTCATATTTTTTGTATTGGAAGTGTCACGCCCACTAATCCTATCGAGCCCATTTTTGTTATTTTTGAAGGTCTTATGGACTCATTCAAAGTGTCAATGCTTTCCCTTTTTGGCACCCATTTTTGGCATGGCTACTAATGTTAATAATAGGTTACCTCACACAAATTTGTAAAGCTCTCCTTGTCATAGTACTCAATATCTTAATATATAAAAACGTTGGTGCGTATGTTGGTACTCTAATAACTGTTGAACCACTAATGCTAGCTACTTCGTATTCATACCATATGTTCCTTTGGTTCTCCGATTTGCATAACTTTTTTTTGTACCTATAGGTGGCGCTGGTGTTAAAATATTCAAGAAAACGTATATTTTTTTTCAGTCATATTCATAATATTATTAAATCGTGCTTTACTTTTGCCCGACACTCGGTATTAAAATTTAGTTGCAATATAAAATCCAGATGTTTTCTTCGGGCCAGCAACGCGGACCGGACTCAGCTAGTACTATATATGCTATTACAAATGCTTTTTCTATGGGAGGTGCCAATCCCACTAAAAATATCAAAAAAAATTATACCCTATAGCAGAGTTCAGAAAAAAACACACACTGAATAAAAAACTCGTACATATATGTAAACAAACATAACTTAGGCCAACACACACATATTTTTATTTTCATATCAATTATGTGCGTTTCTAAATTTTCTACGGTGCCCAACACAACCATGATTGTGTTCGTTTTAATATTTCGTTATTTACACGAACATTTTTGTATCACATACATTTTGTTTCAATCACACATAAAGCACACATTTTTGAGTGTTGCTTTATTTGAAGTTCTTGTTCTGCTACGTGTAGTGAAAAAAAACACAGAACATGTACAATAAACAGGTTCGAGTTCAGTTATATTTTAAGTCGTGTTGTGGCTCGTGTAGTAAGAAAAAACACAACATGTACAATAAACAGGTTCGAGTTCAGTTATATTTTAAACACGACTTAAAATATAACTGAACTCGAACCTGTTTATTGTACATGTTGTGTTTTTTCTTACTACACGAGCCACAACACGACTTAAAATATAACTGAACTCGAACCTGTTTATTGTACATGTTCTGTGTTTTTTTTCACTACACGTAGCAGAACATGAACTTCAAATAAAGCAACACTCAAAAATGTGTGCTTTATGTGTGTTTGAAACAAAAAGTATGTGATACAAAAATGTTCGTGTAAATAACGAAATATTAAAACGAACACAGTCATGGTTGTGTTGGGCACCGTAGAAAATTTAGAAACGCACATAATTGATTTGAAAATATAGATATGTGTTGGCTGCTTTTGAACAGAACATTGTGTGTTTCATGTGTGTATTTTCTGAACCTTGCCCTATAGTTCCTTTCAGATACACAGTGACTGTAAAAATGTAGATATGTAGATTATGCTCTTATGGCACGTAGCAACATTTTTGATTTCAGGTAAACATTTGAAGTTTTTTAGACAAATCAAAATTCCAATTTTAAAACATGTGTTAAATAAAAAACTTTAAAACAAGTCAAGCTTAAATTATTTTGACCTCTTACCCCATGACATATTTTGGGGTGGACGTGGCTACAAAGTTGAAAATATAATATTTTTTTTTTGCAATAAATATAAATATAAAAACTTTAATTGGTCCGAAATGGGACGTTGGCCATAAGAAAATAATACTGAGTGGTTGACGTAAACATAACTTCTGCCAAATTTTTTTAAGTGAAAAATCTTACAGGTGGAAAAGTTGTTGAGTAAAGAGAATTTTATATAGGGCTTTAATTTTTGTGTTTTTCACCCAGGAAATCGATTTTCTAAAGTCTTCCAAGAAAAAAAAATTTATTAAAAATTTTTATTTATATTTTATTAATACATTCGAAAGATATTTCAAATACCTATCCGACGATATACAACAGAATTTATAAATAGTTTAAAAAATAATAATTGAATCGGAAAATGATTTTCGCCTACAGAAAAAAGCACACTGTAGAACTTTGATTGAAAAGTTCTATTTATGGTATAGGAAGTTATTCGAGGTAAGCCACTGAACTGAAGTTAAACCATGAATTGTTATCGCATTGAATTTAGAAAAAATTTTATAAATTAAAAACGTTTCATTATGTTTCGTTTTATATAAATAACGATCCCTTCAATCTCTCAATGAAATGTTTTTATATACATAGTATTTTACGGAAACTTTTAAATTATGGAGTTTTAAATGGTGGGCTTAAAATATAAAAAAAGAATACATCATATTTGTTCACATACCTGTAGCGTATACTTCTCTCCATCCACTTCAATGTCTTTGTTCATGAACTCGACTCCTATGGTATGAAAATTATTTTCATCATAACGATTTGAAACAAACCGATTCATGAGACAAGATTTCCCGACACCGCCATCACCCAAAATGACGACTTTTAATAAAGTCGATTTATTCGGAGGTCGCATGTTGGTCATGATGGCAACAAATTATTAAAAAAAAACAAAATTGAAGCAACTTGAAAACAAGAGGAACAAACAAATTCAAGAGAACAAGCTGAAATAAAAGATATGTATAAGAAATATAATAGTATATTTTTGTGGCAAAATGTACCTTAAAATAAATTCAGTTGTTTTTGTAAAATTAAAACTATAAATAAAATGATCTTCCTTTTTTCAATTTTATATTTGTTTTCACTTTTCTTTGTTTATTAGGTTTCTTTTTTTAAATTTTCAGCGTTAACTTGACATAAATTATTTTAATATTTTTCTTTTCTTATCTATTTTTTGTTTGTATTCAAAATATTTTTCAAAACCACTAACAACAATTTACTATTGGAGTGTAAAATTTTATTTATTGCTTCTTTTTTCATTCAATGCGAAGAAAAACAATACAAAAAGTTATAATTCAGCAGCACCAACTAACAAAATTGCGTTGTTCGTTGCTCTAGTATTTTATTGAGATTGATTTTGTTGTATTTATTTAACAGCTGTTTTCCTCATTCTTTGTTGTTTGTTTTTAAAATTATTCTACTGCTGCTCTCTTTATACACCACGCAGCGCAAAGGCAAAAACGGTAAAAAAATAAACCAGAAAAGGTGAAATTCGTCAGAGAAAGTGTTGCCATACTTAACGATTTTGTGATTAAGTATTTTTAAATTGTATTAAACTAAATTATTTTTATATATATATATATATATAAAAAAATATATAAAAATTACCTGAAAATATAAAAACTTCCAAACATAATTAATACACTTAAAGCTAAAGTGAAAGGCGGGTGGATGTAGTGACAGCGAAGTTGTTGAATGTACGACAACATGATAAGAGTCCCAACAATTATGCCAGGGAGGTGAAAGACCTCACATAATTGGTGATTTACCAACCGAGATAGCAAGCACATATGCACAAGTGCAATAATTAAGAATAACTCTAATGTACTAACATTTACGATCGACAAAATTCAGTTAAAGCCCTCGGCTATAGCCGCAGTGGAGATTTCTATTGTATTATTAAAATAAATAATACAATTATAAAGATTCAAAGTGATACAATTTATTTGGTGTCTATTTTTAAAGTGACTAAAATATTTTAATTTTTTTAAACAATTTTGCATAAAAACATGAAAATAAAATAAATCAGTTCGAATCTAACTCTCTTTACGAACGGCCATGTAAAAAATTAAAGCGCTTAGAATACAACTATATAAAACTAAAAACAAGTGCTGAAACTGAAATAGTCACCAAATTCAGTTCAAACAATAATGCAGTTTATAAAGTTCAATTTGTTCGTAAAAATTTTAATCCAACTGCCTTAAAACATGTACGAACAATTCCTAATATTATAATTTCTTGGAAAAATACATATCGAAATCCAGGAGCAGACCAACTCAATGCTGGAACTGCTTAATGTATGGCCATGGCGGTGAACATTGCCATCGAAGTGCTGCGTGTATGATATGTGCAGAACATCATACAAGTGTGTGTCCGTTTAACACAAATGAAAAAAGACCAGCTGTTTTTACATGCTTTAATTGCAAACAAGTAAGAAAATTATAGTCGGTCTAGACCGACTATACGATACCCTATACCATGCGTTTAGAAACTCTATCTCTTAGGCCCAACTAACTGGACATAGAAAATAAGCAAAAACCAAATTTGAGTGGGATTTTTATTAATTTTGTTTGGCCGCAGATATGAAAAAGTTCATATCGGATGATATATCTATATGGGGACTAGGTCCAAAAATGGACCGATCCTGATCATGTTTGGTAAAGTCTCTTTTATTTTGCAAAAATATATACAAACAAAATTTGAGAAGAATCAGTGCAATATTTTTGTTTTAATAGAAGTGAAGATCGGGAAGCAGCTCTATATGGGGCCAAAGGGATCATTTTTGGACTACTCATTAATGGATGTAATGAACGCATACAAACCCAATTTGAGTAAGATCTATATGACAATTTGGATCTTATGGCAATTTATGTCGATTTCATAGGGGTAATTTGTATGGGGTCTAGGTCTGAACATGGACCGATTCTCACCAATTTCAATAGCGTTCATCCCATGGCCGATATAAGTTTACATACCAAATTTCATCAAAATATATTCATATTTGCGACCTGCAGTTGGATTACAAGGTTTACATGGACACACAGACGGACGGACGGACGGACGGACGGACGGACATTGTTAAATCAACTCATAAAGTGATTCTGATTCGATCGGTATAATTAAAGATGGGTCTAGGTCAAATATTTTTGGTTGTTACAAACAGCAGCACAAAGTCATTATACCCAAACCACATAGTGGTATAGGGTATAAATATTGGAAAATGGTTTCATCGGTGGAATGGTGCAAAACAGGAGGGACATAGAGCGTTGTTGCATCACGAATTTGGTCCTGGTTTCTTTCCCTATGGAAGTGCATTGAAAGCAACGACGTCGCGAGGTGCCTTCATTGGGTAAATGGTTGCCAATATTCGAAAGCGCCTTCTTCGGACGCTTAGAAGGCCGACTAGTTTTAAGTCCTTTGTGCTTCACTCCCTCCGCTATAAGCGACTCAGCCTGGGGAAGTATAGATTAAATTAGTGGCAACTTACGCGCAAGACATGCTCTTTTTGATAGATTCGTTGCCCAATGAAGTGTTATTGCTCCAATAAACAGCTATAGCTGGAACGTGGTTGTAGTGCATAATTAATGACACTCCAATGAAGATCATAATTTCATATTCATCCGTCAAATTGCGTTTCGAATTTTTCTCCCTGTTTAGCTTAGTTAGCCTTGATTAGTGCATTCGGCAACGCGAATGTACAAATCCTTCCGGAAGACTTCATACTCAATATCCGTAGGCGTCAAATCTAATAATACTTCTGCATCTAATAATACTTCTACAAATAGCTTGTTTAGTAGCTGCTTCAGGTGCATTCTCACCACCGTCAGCAATATTAGTATCAAGTGTAACAGCAGCATCAATAGCAATCTCATTACCTGCAGCAGCAGCAGTACCAAGTGTAACAGCATCAACAGAGGCAACATCTTCACCGGATTCATTGCTTGAATCGGTTATATTATCTTCTTCTTCGTCATCTGATGGAATATAATTGGATCCGGAGTCACTGAAGTCAGTACCATCATTTTCGCTTTCATCGTCCTCTAACAAATTCTCGCAGATTTGCTTATCCGTTAATCTCTTCCTTGCCATCTTCAAAAACAAAAAACCTAAATTGGATTCGTAACGTTATATTGGGATAATAAATCCCACTCAAAAATCTTATTGGGACAATATATCCCATTAAAAAAACAAGTAAGAAAATTATAGTCGGTCCAGACCGACTATATGATACCCTATACCATGCGTTTAGAAACCCTATCTCTTAGGCCCAACTAACTGGACATAGAAAATAAGCAAAAACCAAATTTGAGTGGGATTTTTATTCATTTTTTTAGCTGCAGATATGAAAAAGTTCATATCGGATGCTATATCTATATGGGGACTAGGTCCAAAAATGGACCGATCCTGATCATGTTTGGAAAAGTCTCTTGTATTTTACAAAAATATATACAAACCAAATCTGAGAAGAATCAGTGCAATATTTTTGTTTTTTAATAGATTTAAGTGAAGATCGGGAAGCAGCCCTATATGGGGCCAAAGGTATAATTTTTGGACTACTCATTAATGGATGTAATGAACGCATATAAACCCAATTTGAGTAAGATCTATATGACAATTTGGATCCTATGGCAATTTATGTCGATTTCATAGGGGTAATTTGTATGGGGGCTAGGTCTGAACATGGACCGATTCTCACCAATTTCAATAGCGTTCATCCCATGGCCGATAAAAGCTTATATACCAAATTTCATCAAAATATATTCATATTTGCGACCTGCAGTTTGATTACAAGCTTTACATGGACACACAGACGGACGGACGGACGGACGGACGGACGGACATTGTTAAATCAACTCAAAAAATGATTCTGATTCGATCGGAATAATTAAAGATGGGTCTAGGTCAAATATTTTTGGTTGTTACAAACTGCAGCACAAAGTCATTATACCCAAACCACATAGTGGTATAGGGTATAAAAACATGGAAAAGAGAGAACTGATCACTCTGCAAACGATATCAACTGTTCGTTACGTTCTCTCTATTTGGAAACTAGAACAAGAGTTACTTCTAAAAGTCTGAATAAAATTAGACAACAACAAAATAACTCATTTCAATTTAATGTGGGAGATTTCCCTAATTTAAGAAACAACAACACAAATTGTAACAATAACATCAATAATAACAGCAAAGCTACATATGCTAACCCGCTGAAAACAACCAACGATTTATTTAGCATTGATGAGCTTTTTGATATTTTCACTACAGCTATGGATGATTTGCATAGGTGCACTTCAAAAGTACAACAAATCAAAGTTGTTATGTCTATGGTGAAATACGCCCATGGATTATACTAATTTAAACGAATTCAAAATGCTTCACTTGAATGCTAATGGCATTTCAAACTTTTCTAAATTAAAACAATTTGAGATACTAATTGAACGAGAAAATATTAAAATAGCGTCGTTGAATGAAACATTTTTTTCAGAAAATCATAGATTCTACTTTAAATATTATTATTTATATAGAAGTGGCAGAACAGATGCAAGAGGAGGAGGAGTAGCTCTGTTAATTCATAAATTTGTCGCTCATAAAAACCTCTTTATATCAAACACCTCATCAATTGAAAACATCTCAATTGAAGTTATTATAAATAATAGACCTATTGTTGTATCTTCGTTATATTCACCAAGATATACCCATGACTTCTGTGCTGATATCTTGAACCTAACACCTTCCACCAAAGAATATATAGTTTTTGGTGACCTAAATTCCAAACATTGTTCTTGGAATTGCCGTTCAAATAATACGGCAGGAATCGCACTGAACAATCTACAGCAATCAAGCAATTTCTTCATTCACTATACTAATAGTCCAACCCTGTTCCCCCATCAACACAATCGCGAAGCATCCACAGTCGATATTATTTTAAGCAACTCCGCTTTAAATATAGACGTAAAAACAATGGATTACGAAATACCATCAGACCATCGCCCCATTATATGTACATTTAAAAGATCAATGGCCTTGCAGGTTGACCTCAATTATTATGATTATAGTGCAACCAACTGGAACATTTATATGAATTTTTTAGACAATAAAATCACGTTATATTCCGATATATACAATACCAAGGCAGTAGTTGATCAGGAAATCCAAAAATTTATAAATGTAGTTTTCGAAGCAAGGGATGTGTTTACACCTAAAATAACTCAACAAAATAATTACACATTACCAGAAAGTACTGTTAAATATATAAAACTAAGAAGAAGCTTTAAAAGAAAAACCCAACGATCTTCAAATATAGCCGAGCAAACTTTTTATAATCAATGAACTAAGTTTCTAAGCAACATGATTGATAAAAGTATTAATTCGGAACGCAAAAAGAAATGGTGTCAATTATTACCGAATTTAAAACCAGGTGATAAATCATTTTGGAAAATAAGCAGGAACTTGCGAGGAAAAGGAAAAAATCAAATCTCTCACTTTAAAGTTGGAAATACAAAAATAACATCTGATAAGGACAAGGCTGAAGTCCTAGCAAATAACCTCACTTCGAACTACAACCATTCAGCGGATACATTAATAAATTCAACAGTAAATAATTTTAAGAAGGAAAATCCTAGTTCTGAATCCGCTACTTATACATCTTTTGAAGAAGTAATGAATATTGTCTCATCAATAAAACCCTCAAAATCACCTGGTTTTGACAATGTTCCGAACCTGCTCTTAAAGAAACTACCACTCAAAGCTCTAAAATGACTGGTTATAATATTTAACAGCTGCATCAAACTCAACTATTTCCCAAACCATTTCAAAAATGCTAAGGTTATAGCTATTAACAAACCTAGCAAGCCAAAAAATAACCCAAACAGCTACAGACCTATCAGTCTATTAAGTAACTTTGGTAAAATATTTGAAAAATTCTACATTCTCGTCTTAGTGAATTTGTAACGACCAATTTTATTGTTGCTACAGAACAATTTGGACACTACTCACCGAATAAACAGAATTAAAAATCAAATAATCACTAATAAAAACAATAAACGTTCAACGGGTGTAATATTGTTAGATATTGAAAAAGCGTTTGACACCGTTTGGCATAATGGCCTAGTATTTAAACTTCTTGATGCAAATACACCAAAATATTTATGCAAACTTATTTCAGATTTCATTCACGGCAGAAGCTTTAAAGTTGCGATTAATAATGAAACATCATCTCCAAAAACCATTACCACAGGGTTACCTCAAGGATCAGTCTTGTCGCCATTGCTTTACTCCATATATACATCCGATTTCAAAGTCCCGAAATATATAAAATTTGCTTACTACACAGAGAATACTGCGTTAATTTCTTCAAACAAACTTACAAGTGCACTCCTGAAGAAAATGGAAAAGGGAATTGTAAAATGCAGTAAATATTTTCACAAATGGAAAATCAAAATTAATCCAAACAAGACCCAAGCAATAATTTTTCCATTCAACAAATCTCCCAAAAGACTGCCAAGACGCTATCTTCTTATTGGAAATAATACCATAGATGTACTTAATCATGTCAAATATCTCGGAGTTGTCTTGGACAAAAAGCTTACTTTTAAACAACATATTATGGCTACGTGCCAAAAAGCTATAAATTCATTTAAAGCATTATGGCCACTACTAAAGAGAAAGTCATATCTAAATCCCAAAAACAAAAATCTACTCTTCAAAAGTGTTATAAGGTCAATATTAACATACGCGTGTCCTATTTCGAGTGACGCTGCCAACTGCCACCTAAAACGCTTACAAATTATAAAAAACAAATGTCTTAAAATGATAAATAAAAAGCCCTGGAGGTATCCTACAAATCTTATGAAAAAATTATCGATTTCATAACAAGGATTAATAACAATTTCTTTGCCAAAATTGAAAATTCATCTTACCCACTGATAAGAGAATGTAGAGAATTAATGTAAAATTAAAAAGAAATCAAATTGAAAATTATGTGCTTATACATAGAGGTCTATTATTTCTAATAAACCTCCTATAAGCACATAAATATTTTTAGATAGTATTTGAATTTATTAAATCATATAAAAGTTTTTTTCTTCCAATTTTCCTTTAAAAATCATTAAAAAATAAAATAAAAACTATTTAATATCTTTAGATCCTGTATATTATTTGTTGCAATATCTATATGTAAAGATAAGATCTCATATGTGAATATCAAATTTGTTAAAATATGTAAATAAAGGCAGAATTTATAATTGAAAAAATTTTAGATGTCAAGTACTAACATGTTTTGCAGATGACAACATATACAAAATTTGTAACGAAATAAATGAAAAACAAACAGGCCAGAAGACGAGTTAATAAAAAAATAATAAAAAAAATTGTTTAATAAGAGAAGTTTCGTAATCGAGTTGTAATTATTAATTACAAGAAAAATTCATTTAATTCATTTAAACAAATTCTTAAAACACCGTTTAAAATCATAAAAAACTGATCAAATTTAAAATGCAAAAGTGTAAGCGAACACTTAAATTATAATCAAATTAAATACGTAAAAAATAACATATATGAATTTCAAAAAAATTAATTAAATTCCTTTTACACAACATTGTGTTATATTCACTAGTGCAAATAATTAACGTGCTACAATAATAAATAAGTTTCTTTATGGCGTTAAGCAATGTGTATGAATGAAGCTACATACAAATTTTATTAAAATTTGGCATCACTTTTTATATAACGGGTACATTTTGTAAAACGAAACGTAAATAATACAACTATGTACACTTGTGGACAGAAAAATAGGTGATTTGTTTATTTGAAGGAGTGTTTGTTTTTATATTTTCTTCATTTTATTTTACGTTTCAGATTAAATAATAAAGTTAATATATTTTGAACTAAAGAAAAAATTAAATTAACGGAAAATCAAGAAATTCATAGATTGTTATGTGGAGAGTAAAATAGGTGTATATGAGATAACTTCAAAATAACATATCAATTTGTACATGAAAGGCAGTGTTTTGAATAAACATCAAATCGGGCAGTTAATAGCCGGTATATCCACCATTATTTCTAAGGACAGCTGTGATTCCCTTAGGCACGGATGAAATTAGCTTACGACAAGTTTCTACCGTAATATTGTACCATGCTTTTTGAGTATTTTCCCATAATTATTTTTTATTACTGCAGGGAAGCTTAGCAAGTTGTCGCTTCAGGTCATCCCAAAGATTCTCTATGGGATTAAGGTCAGAGGACTGAATTGGCAACTCAACAACGTTCAAATTATGTTCCCGGAACCACGCATTCACCAATTTTGGTTCATTATCTTGTTGAAAATTCGATACTAGTGGTATATTTTCCTCAGTATATGGTAGCATAACTGTTCCATCAATTACTTGCATACAAATCTATCCATTGTGTTTTCAATAGATATATCAGACTTACTCCCTCCCAAGAAAAACTACTCCAAGCCATGACATTTCTTCCTCCATGTTTAACAGTTTTTTGGTAAATCTTATATAAAATTCCTTTAGTTTCGTTGCTACAAAGGATATTTCACTCACCTTTTGGTTTGCACCTCGTTTTATGAGCCATGGCAAAGTTTTTCCTCTTCTTTGAATTAGCCTGTCTGAGCAAAAGAACTTTCCGAGCTATTCTATCCGGCAGTTTTGCAGCCACCAATCTTCATAGGACCGTTCGGGATGATACGACATTCCCAATTTCATTTGAAATTACTTTAGAGCTTTTAAAAGCATCTAGTTTAACTAACGTTACAATGCGATTCTGTTATTACAGAGGTTTTTTTACCCGCTCCGCGTCTTTCAATATTTTTTTGGTTTTAAGGAATTTGTAACGAAGTTTTCTGACCGTCCTAACGATACAGCAATAAATTTGTAAGTTTTTCCTTTCTTTCGCAACTGATGAACTAGTCATCATTTTTCTTCACTGCAGTGATTCCACGGCTCATCCTTAATATAATTTAATTCAAATATAATTTAATTTAATATAATATAAATTTACATTTATTTCCAATTAAGATAATTTCACCTAATTACTTACTTTCGTCCCTAAAAACTTGAGTTTTCACAACTTTAAACAAAACGCACCTATTTCACTGTCCACGTCAAACTGCAACTAAAGCTAAAAATCTCTGCATTTGTTACTACAAGCATTTCAATTGGTGGGATTCCCCTACTTAATTTATATAGTAATGCCAGATGTGAAAGTTTATAAAGTTCCTTATGGGAGTGAAATTAACAGATTTCTGTTCAATTTAAGTAAAAAAAAATCTCACACCTTTTTAATAGGTATTACATTTTAGCTTAGCTTACCCGCCCGCACAGGTCACTGGCAGTTTGAAAAACTCAATACACTCAAATGATTTTTTTACTAATACACATAAATTTTTCACAGTGGTCACACTATCTGACCAAATTTTTGGTAATTGCTGCCTCTAACGATGATTAATGTTACCCTGTTGAAAATTTAATATAAATTTACTGGATTACTGCCAAATTGTAATTAAAGTTTTAACTTGTTAGATGTATTATTATAACTCATTTCTTGAAATAGAAGCATAGATATTACAAAAATAATACTAATAATAATAAATGTTAACAGTTTCCCCAAAAATGTGCCCATATAATGAATTCGGTAACTCTATTTTTTAAACAAAACAAAAAGTGAATATGTATGCTATATTGAATAAGAAGAATATTTTAAAAATAATTAATTTATACGATTGCCACCTTTTTTGTGGGATGTGAACAATAAATCTTAACGATTTAAAGAACAAAGCCTACGAAAATATAGCAAAAGAGATGGGCATGAATGTGGAAGTTAACGCTTCGACAACATTTTCAAAATGAAATTGCAGTCGCATGTGTAAGCACAAATGCTAATGGCGAGGGATTCAACTAATTCGAACAATTTTTTTTGATAATATGTATACAATTTAGTGGCAGTGGCGGTGGCCTGTGTAGGACGGGCGTTAGCTTTTAGCTCCTCACAGGTGGTTTAGTGAAAAATTTGTCACACATACAAACAAATTTTTTTATCGATGTTTAGTCTGGGTTCACACAAGGCAATTTTTGTTGCGCAACTTTTTTTAAATTCTCTTTAAAAGTTGCCTTAATGTTCACACAGAGAAATTTATTCCGCAACTTTTCGTTTTCTTTTGCTTTCAAATTCTTACATTTTTGACAGTTCACTTTATAAGCTCGTGTAAAAGGAATTTATTATTGGTCCAAAGTGAAAAATCTATTTGTGTGAAAAAATGGAAGTCAAAGAAAAAATGAAATAATAAAAAGATAATAAAATAAATTAAATAATAATAATTTTTCACAGCGAAGCAAAGAATAAAAAGAAATGTCAAATAATAAGCTGCAGCTAACTTCGTGTTTATAGTTACGAATTGCACAGCAAAACGAGTTGCCGAGTACAAGCAACTCCGTACCAAATACTTCTCTTCTTTCCCCTCTCTCCTACAAACTCAAGAATTGCGCAACAAAAGTTGCCTTGTGTGAGCTCGGACTTAGAAAACCTTGCTATCAAAGGGCCAAGCATAGCTGCGGTCGGTCAAGGTTTTCCATGAGAAAAAAAGTGTTAAATCAATTGTTAAACAAAAACTGATATGGCAACGTCTTCTATTATTATTATTATTCCGCCAATAATATGTTATACGTTTTGACAATATGTAATAATATTGTTAGTGTTTTAGTAGTAAAGTGGTGTACAGTTTTTTCATTTCATTTCAGTTAATGTAACATGATTTCCTTACAGACTATGATTAAAATAATTACATATGTATTAATTTAAGTACAAAAATTTACAAATTAAATAATGTAAAGAGAAGTAACTTAAAAGAATCTTTTGATGTACAAAACTCTATTAGTTGGTTTGGGATTCCATTTATAGCTATTTCATTAATAGCATTTATATCATTCATGACAAATGCTGGAGTTAAACAAGGTTGCCCTCTATCTCCATTATTGTTCGCCGCGGCGCGCCGTTGTTTTGGACAAGCTTATGACACAAGTATGCAGTAAAAGAAGGGGTATTGTCTGGGATCTCCAAAACCATCTAGAAGATTTGGATTTTGCTGACGATATTTGTCTCATATCGCACAAGTTTAACGATATGCAGAGTAAAATAAACGAATTGGTTGTGTTGGCAAATGGAGTGGGACTGCAAGTAAATATTGCGTATAAATAACACTACTGATAACCACTTTGTAGTACAAGACCAACGCATGAAATATGTTAAATCCTTCTGTTATCTAGGATGCATGATGTCGATAGATGGAGGAGTGGAAGAAGGCGTGTCACACAGGTTAAATAAGGCAAGGTCCGCTTTTGGTCGGTTAAATAAAACGTGGAGATCCCCCCAAATCTCGAAAAATACGAAGATCCGTATTTTCAATGCCTGTTTGAAATCCACACTGCTGTATGGAAGCGAAACATGGCTTATGACGAGTAATATAGCGAGAAGATTGCAAGTTTTCATAAACAAATGTTTGCGCATAATATGCCGCATATCTTGGCCTAACGTCATCACCAACATTGAACTCTGGCGACTAACAAACGAGGAGCTTATAATTCGCCAAATAGCAAGACGAAAGTGGAAATGGATAGGCCACACTTTGCGAAGACCAATTGGCAGCATCACAAGGACTGCACTGGAATGGAATCCCCAAGGTAGCCGCCGCTCAGGCCGCCCGAAGAACACCTAGCATAGAACAGTCCTACAAGAACTCAATAGCCAAAACAAATCGTTTGACGAATTAAAAGTTTTATGTAATGATAGGATAAGTTGGAATTTTCTTGTAAAAGCCCTATGTTCCCAAGTGGAATGAATAAAGGAGAAAAAGAAAATATCGGCACATGCGCGATTTAAAGTACTGTTTTGGGCATAGCTTGTGCGATGATATGGAATACAAAAAATATTATGGTGACGAAGTATTCTAGGTGGAACATACAATTTTATTTGCGATAACAAATCTGGACAGTCGATACCACCAGAAATTATATCAAAGACAAATTGTGCAGCTTGAAATCTGCGACGATGTTCCAATGTTTCGAGACCTAATAATAAACCTTTTGATCTATAATAATTTTTGATCTATAAATATATTTCATTAATATTTCATTATTTCAAATTGATCTCTCAACAGCGCAACAAGTAGTAGTGTTTGTGAACAATAAAAAACAATATATAAGTAAAACAACTAATTAAATAAATATCAATTTGAAATGGAAAATTTATGTAATATAGAAGAATTCATAACGGAAGTTTTTACCCGTCCTATAATTTGGGACTAAACAAATATAAATCACCACAATCGATTTATTCTCGAAAAATTTGGACGAGCATTGCACCAGAAATTAAAAAAACCAAGTATTAATATTTTTTTTTATTTATAATTGTTTTTCAATGCAATTTTTCGTTGGTTGATGAATATTATGTATTGGCTGTAATTCTTCCATATTTCCGCTACTACTACAGTTTCCTTTACAATAAGTGAAATAGTGCTAGTCCGTTCCCATATTCTGAATGAATATCCCAATGCTTTAAAGGATGTGGACCAGGTGGTGAGACATCTGAAATAATATATACTGCTTTATATTTCTACAATAATTTTTTTTTAATTTCAGATGAACAGTTAAAGAAGAAATGGAAAACTTCCAATTCCTAAATCAGGAGATCCTGGCATTTTTTCAGAGGAACAGTTTAATGTATATACAACATGGCCAAACTTCAAATCGTTACTTTTTCTTAAAGACCAAATGAGCCCACGAAAATTGGCAGGACATTTGGGACATTTGATAGAAAACCCACAAAAATGTAAGGAAGAAATCTCCAATAATGAGAACATTGATGGCTCATTTATTGACTTTTCACAATATTCGGAAGAGGCAACAATGAAAAAGACAAAAAAATTTAATGCCGCTGATAAAATGGTAGCGATTGAAGAAATAAACTTGAAATGGTTTGAAATGAGCACATAAAAGGATGAGCGTAACATTGACGAAATATTGGCAATGCAACAAAGAATTGTGAACTTGCTGCTCGATATAAAGTCGAGCACACAAAAGGAGCGTAACGAAGACGCAGAATTTATTGCTTCTTCGATACCTTCTCTGGCTAGTATTACGGACATTGATCGCAAAATGCTATGCAAAATTGAAGTGGAGAATACAATCTACAAATACGCATTTCACCGTCCCGACATTGAGGATAATCAAACCGAATATTTGCTTGATGACATCACCAGCTTCCGCGATCTTTTTATTATTGATATTATTCTTTATTAGTATTCATAATACTTCAAAATTTCTTATTATAAAATTTTTATAAAAATACATACATAGATATTTAAAAAATTTCATTATATCTAACAAAAGTACAAAATTAATTTTAACACAGAGCTGTTATAACGGCAATTTCGAAAGTTTGTCTGGCAAGACTATAATCGTGTCTCACATAGTTACCCAACTATGTAAAAAAATCTTAAACTCTACTATGGCTATATCCTATGTTTTATGTATCTGGTAGCACCATTTTAACAAACGCCATATAACGAATATGCAATAACTTAATGTAAGGTTTGTGTCTTGGGTAATATAAACAAAAAAATACATTAAAAATTAAAAAAATCTTAAAAGTTATTAAATAAATAAGGAAGTCAATATAAAACATAATACTCTGCAAGCAATATAATGTTAATTCTTTTTTCATATATGTGCATGACAATATACAGTGATTATTTAAGAGTCAACACACAGTTTTTACTCTTGGCATAATTTTTCCTATTGAATATTTTCTCTTGTATATTTTCTGAATTTACCTTACAATTGGCAGCTCTTTTGCTAAGGTTCATTAAATGATAAGTTTAGTTTGAATTTATACGTCGTTGTTTGTGGATGTGTGGTAACGGTAAAACGGTGGTGATTTCGCTTTTTACGTTCAACGAGTCTGTTTTAAAGAAAACCCCAACTAAAAAGAGAGCGGTTTATAATTATTTCTTTTTATAGTGAGAACATGATTTTGGAGTAAAGAATTTTGATTTTCTTTTATAAATAAGTTTTTAACAAATGAAAATCTACAACAAAAAGTCTGAAAATATTAATAAAATATACAAATTTTAGAGTGTTTTAAAATTTACAAGAGTATACAAAAAAAAATTTATGTAAAGGTCATTTAAAGTAAAAGCAAGAAGATGATGAAAATAATGCATAAAGTGTAACAGCAAATGATATAAAAAAGAGAAAACAAAACAGAGTGTAATTTTTTATGAAATTAATTAAAAAAAGGAATTAAAATTTATTTTATAAATAAAATTGAAAAGATTTTTTTACATAAATCTTTAGCGTGAAGGTTTTTTCAACCGCAAAAGGTAACTATATTTATTTAAAATATTTTTTTATTGCTTGTGTGAATCCAAAAAAATGAAGGTTATTTTAACATTTACTCTTGTTTGACAAAATGATTTTTATTAGTCTCTAAATATCTCCACTGCTCTCTGGTTTATGATTTTTAAGAGTCTTATTGAGCGTTTTGTTTTGAAGTTAAAATGTAAACAAAAAGGCAAGTGTAATACAAAAACACAGAAACTAATATTAATATAAGAAACTTTTATAACAACATACCCTTTAGCAAAAAGAGACAACTATATTATTAATCTAATAAGAGTTTATTTTTAATTAAAATCAAGGTATTCCTGTTTTTTGTAGTCTCTCTTTTTTTGTTTTATTTTTCTCTTTTTACAGGCTTGGTGAAATACGTTTTCAGGGCTGTCAGATTTAAAAATGTTATCCCCATTCTATTTTTTTTTTGGGGGGAAAACAATTTATTCCAAAATTTTGGCATGCTTTTGTTTATATTTTAATCTAAATACGATCAGATTATAAAATATATATATTTTTGTAAAACTGAAAAAAAAAAAATTGTGTTGTTTGAAGGTCTCAAAATCTTGGATGTTTTAAAAATAGGTGGCAAAATTTTATGTTGTCCCCTAAAAATGTATTAACACGGAGGCTCTAATTTAACCCATTTGACGTCTTAAACGTGTGTGCGTAAAGTATGTGCAAAAATCTATATAAAATATTTAGAGGTTTCTATATCAAAATTTTGGTTGCCTTTATACAAACTTCCACCTGTGTTCTGAATACATTATTATAACCCAGGTTGTTAACACTAAGGGACACAAAAGGTTAGATTTCACATTATAATGGCTAGATTTTTACAATGTTGTTTAAAATTAATAATAAGATAATTACAAAAATTTTAAGTATTTTCATAAAAAATATGAAAGTTATTATGAAATGCAATCAGCATAAATGTAAACTCATACAAATACATGTTTGTTTGTTTATGACCGACGGATACACATTTTTTCTGCTTGTTGTTGTTCATTTGTAAAAAAAAAAAAACAAAAGCAAAAGCTTATACATTCATTATGCGCATGTTCTGTTATGTATAAACATTTTTCACAGTTTTTAGTTTTTTATATGAAATTTTATGGGAATTTCTTTAAATTTTCGTACGTCATTCCTCGACTATTGGGCTTAGAGGCCCCAAATGTAATACCAAACTGCTGCAGATTATGACGAAGATTGCAAGCAGGATGTTTTCAACAGACGGACGGACATGGCTAGATTGACTAATTTTATAAGGATTAAGAATATATAGTTTATGGGGTCTCCGGAATATATTTCTATGAGTTACAAACGTATTGACAAACTGATATATACCCTCTGCACAGTGGTGTGGATAGTATCAAAAATGGAAATTGTTCTGAAAGAATAAAATTTTTTTGCTTAAAAAAAAAGAAAGAACTTCTTTGGATGTGATTTTGTCAATATAAAGCTGCTGTAAAAAAGTACTCTTTCAAATCTAAACAATATGAAGTAGAAATTGAGAGATACAAAATAATATTTCGATTTGAAAATTTATATCGAGAAATCAATAAATCAATGGATTTTTAAAATACTGAAACGAGGCAAAGCAAATTCAGTTTTGTATAAATATCAACTCAGGTCATAGTTGTCACAAATTTTGCTATATAATGATTTTTTGTAAGCCAGAAAATAGGTAAGGTTATTACATGGAAACTTTCGATACTTGCCAAAATCTAACATTTTTCGAATTCTAAATCCCCGTTTTTGCTCACTTATTATGGGAATTCCACGTTACAAATAAGGAATTTTTTTACCAAAAAAGTAAATAAATTTAAGTCATTAAAGTAATCCTCGGTTAATTACCTCGCCAAAATTTACAAGATTTTTGGGTAATTGTGCGGAGAAAGCACTTAAACGAACACGTTAAATTACCTCAGAAGAGGCGATTAGACGAATTATTTTAAGTACATCAAAAAGTCAATTATCCGAACATATGTAAAACAGGATTATTAATATAACTTAAAAATTTTATTAAATAAATAATCTCACAGAGTTAAACAAAAATAATAATGATAGACGTTGTTTTTGAGATTTATTGCCTTTGAATGGGTCCCCTTTTCAATCTAATGTTCCACTTGGCACAACTTTATAAAATCGACCACTCTCATCAGCAGTAAATATATTTTCAGGAGTATTTTTTTCTGATTTATAAATTTACAATTTTCGAGATTTTATCTATAGATAGTACAACGAATAATTCTGATAACAAAAGATCTTGTATAATTATAATATTATTCAAAGGAAAATAGGAAAAACCTTTATATTGAAGGAAAAATAAGTTTAAATATATTAGAGAATATACGAGTATACAATGAAATTATCTAACGATAATACCAGTATACACGTCATTTTCAACTTAATAATTTGTATTTCGGAGCTGCAATTAAGCCAATGCTATACATTCCCTTATTAGCTGATAATGAGAATTTTGGATGGATTCACGGTATTTGTTGTTAAGTTTTTTATAAAGTCGAAAATTAGTTCATATCCAGTTTCGTTGTGCAAGAGTTGAGTTGAATATCTCCAATTTTTGTTGTTTATGATTTTGAGACATTTATTTTGAATAATTTGTAGTTTCTTCAAGTGTGATTTTGCTGCATTGTACCAGATGGGACTTGCATAAGTCAAAGTTGGTCGAATCACACTTTTAAATATTAGGTTTTTGTTCTTAAGGTTAAGAGTTGAACGTTTACTAAGGATTGGCCGCAAGGCTCTGATAGTTTTCATGGATTTCATACAGATTTCAATGATGTGTTTTGCAAAGTTAAGTTTCTTATCGAGGCAAACACCAAGATATTTGACGTCGTTTTTAATTGTCAGGTTCTGATTATGGAAACTTAACTGGCGACTTGGTAATCGTTTGGGAGAGTTGTTATAAGTGAATATAATAGCCTGAGTTTTAATAGGGTTTATTTTTATTTTCCATTTATAAAAGTATTTGCTACATGCAGAAAATCCTTTTTCCCTTTTCTTCATCAATGCTTTAGTGATTTTCAGGAGTATAATTATGAAGAATTGATTGAAAATTGCTACTTTTCAGAAAATTTCGGGCACATTCACGATCATTGTCATTACTTTCTCCATTTATCTTTGTGAATTTTATGTTTTCTCTCCTCTCCCATCTCCTCAACCAACCACTGTTCTGTTCAAAATCTGAATTAATTTTTATAGCAAACTTCTTTGCTATATTCATTACCAATTTTCCAGAAATAACGCATTATTCAGGCACATCGTAAGCCAATAGTACTTTGGGTAATTAAACCAAGGAAATTTAATCGAAATTTTTTTCTGAATAAAATATTTGAGGTAATTACCTGAATTGGGTAATTAAACGAAAGTTAATTAACCGTGGGGTTTTATTAGAAACATCGAGCAAAATATGGGGATTTAGAATTCGAGGTAAATAAACGTGAAATGTAAGTAAGCGTGGGGTAATTAAACGGTTTATACTGTAATTCAAATTGTTTTGATGTCGTAGTTACATCTGATTTGATACGAATTCGAAGTTGAGATATTAAGTTATAAGATTTCTCTAAAGTCTTTATGTACATTTTTAAAAGTATTATTTATTAAATATTTTGGTAAAAATATTATTAAAATTAATACTTAAGAAAATTTTCTTATTATTCATTTTAAACATACATGTTTTGACCTCTAATAAAAGCAATTTTATTTTATTTTTTATTTTATTATAAAATTGGTTTTTGATTGAATATAGATTTAGCTATCAAAGACGGAAGACAAAATTAATATACACTGACCATAATTTAAGGAAACGAAAAAAATTTCAACTAGTAAATGAAAAAGTCCACAAACGACGAAACTCGTACATCTTGAAAGATTTGTAGTTCTAGTTATTATCGGCATTAAATTAGTATTTTGTATGCAATCCCTTGGTCTCTATAACCTTTTTGAGACTCTTAAAGATGGATACGACTAAGTTTTAACAATTTGTGTTGTATTTTGTATTGTATTTATTCTTAAAAACTCTTAAAATAACATTACATAATTTTGAAAAGAATGTAAGGCAGTGACCATAGTCGTTCGCCGGAACGATGTAATTCAAAATTTCATAATTTTTATTTTAGTAATTGAATTCTAGTGTTAACATTTTTCGATAAGACAAAGCATTAATAAGATATTGCACTAGGTAGTGGCAATTATTTTCTCCATTTTATATTCTAATTACTTCTTCTTCTGACATTGTTACCTTGTTAAGCCAGTGTTGTCTATAACTATTTAAAATAGGACATCTTCCAATAAAACGTTGCAAGTTTTCAATCTCCTTTTTATTGCACAATGAACGGTATTTATTGTGGACAATGCACTTTGAACATCCACATTATATGATATGATTATTGTTTGAAAATAAAAACGTGCCATAAGAAGATCTAAACTACATATCTCTTCGAAATTGATTGATCCCAGAAATTTGGAAACAAGTTATATTTTTACACGAAAACTAATTCCATATATTTGGTGTAAAACGCCATCAAATTGTGTGGCTCAAATCAGGAACTCTGCTTAAAAAAAAAAAAATGTTGGTACAGTCAAAAACCATGGTCATGGAATTATGGTTTGGAGTTGCAGCATTGCTTCTGGTGTGGGTAAACTCGAATTCATTGAATCGACAATTAATAAATCGAGATATTTTAACATTAAAACAATTTTCTTTTTAAACCAAATTTCGACTTTGACTCTTGTACAATTATTCAAATCTGTTTCTGTATATCTTATAACCTGCGTCATAGTAAGCGATAAGTTTAAGGCATTGAAATCTTTTAGTAAGAAATCAATTGAAAATTATTCGTATATTTTACTGTGATAATACATTGGAAACTTTTACGAAATTCCGAATTTGCCTATTTTGTTTTCTAATAATGTGTTTTTCCGAAATCAGTTTTTGGTGTTTCTCTATCGAAAGTTAACAAATTTGTTGCAAAATTTGTTTATAACAAAATAATGGAAACTTGTTAACTTCTGTGCCAGAGTTGATTGAAACAATTAAAATAGAAGATGGTATGAAAGAAAACGTATAAAATCTTAACCGTTATTTAAATATTTATAGTTCCTAACGTTTCTATTCAACTATTTTTTTTAAACTGTATTTTCCAATGTTTTAATATAATAATTAATTATTATAAAATAATATTAGAATAAAGTTTTGTGAAGAGTTAAAACCCATAGTAGTAGGTGATTTTATTACTAGTTTTGAGCAAAAGAAAATTTGTGAGAAACATTCTATAAATATATATGTAAGTTCAAAAATTATCAAGAAATATCGTAAAAGGGTACGATGGCGACTAAACATTTAGGTGGCAGCGCCCGTAAATCGAGTCAAAGATAGCATAATTTAATAGAAAGAGTTTCAAAAATGTCAAAAAATGTCTGAAACTAGCAATTGAGACTGATCTTTGTTGTTATCGTGCTGTGAAGAAACCACTGATATCAGAGAAAAATTTCTGGCTCGCATAAATTTTGCTAAAGAACACATGAAGTGGTCAAGACAGAATAGGAATGCTGTTCCCTTTTCAGATAAAATAAAACTGTTACATTGGGCTGTGGCAATATTATGGTATGGGGTTGTTTTTCGCGCCAAGGAATTGTTACAATTCATGCAGTAAAAGATACTCTAACTGGAATTTGATATAGGCAAATTCTTAATGACGTAATGTATTCATACGCAGAGGAAAATATACCCCTGGTCTGGAAGTTTTAACATGACAATGAACCAAGTCACACCTCCAAAATTGTAACGTAATGGCTACAATCTAATGCAGTTTGTGTTTTAGAATGGCCAGCCCAATTACCAGATCTCAATACCATAGAAAATCTAAGGGAAATTGTAGATCAAAAATACGGACATGTAATTACACAAACAGTGCATATCTGATAAAGGCAGCACATTCAAAGTGACAAAAAATTACAATCAATATCATCAACAATTTAATTAAATCCAAGCCTCGGCGTTGTGATGCAGTACTAAAGAAGTAGGAAAATTATACCCTACACCATGCGTTTAGAGACCCTATCCCTTAGGTCCAACTAATTGGATATAGAAAATTATCACAAACCAAATTTAAATGGCATTATTATTTTTTTTGCCTTTGAATATCGGATGTTAATTTATATGGGTACTAGTCGAAAAATCCTGAACTATCTGGTAATGTCACTTATTTTTTTTGCAAATATATATACAAACCAAACAGCTTTATATGAGGACTATCTATCGCTAAGAATTGTCTCATAGGGATTAATGGATGTAATAAACACACACAAACCCAATTTGACCGAGATCTATATGATAATTTGGATCTTAAGACAATTTAACTTGATCTCATAGGGGTCATTTGTATGGGGACTAGGTCTGAACATTAACCGATTTTTAGTTACAAATATTTAGTTACAAATATCATCACAAAGTCATTATACCCTGACCATATAGTGGTATGTGATATAATAATAATGGATAGCCAACAAAGTATTGAAACCAAAAAAAGAGGACAAGTTTTCAATTATTGTATAGTAAAGGTTTCCATTGTTTTGTCAACAGCATAAAAGTTAAACTATTTTATGTTCATATTTTTTCTTTTTTAAACAAATAAAAGAGTTTTTTATTTTATGATCCAATTTTTTGGTATTCAACGTTGAAGTCGTCAAAAATATATTTTGTTAAAAGTTTCCTTAGTATTGTTACTCACTGTATATGTGCATGTGTTTCTTTCTCCTTTATAAATTTTAAGAGGAAAAATCAAATATAGGGCCTATTCTTTATACAATGTTTACAGCAGATATGCCTCTCACTAATGACGTTACAGTAGCTACGTATGCAGACGACACAGCAATTATTGCATCAAACCATTGTCCAACAGAAGCATTAACATTTGTACAGAATAAAGTTAACCTCCTTGAAAAATGGGCCATAAAGTGGAATACAAAACTAAATTCTAACAAATCACAGCATATCACTTTCACTTTAAGACAAGAAAAACTGTAAAATATCTGTGAATGACATTGGATAGGCGCCTTATTTGGAATCCTCACATAAAAGCAAAAAATATCTCAACTTGATTTAAAAACCCTTGAACTGTACTGGCTGTTGGGTCCAAATCGGAACTTAACTTAAACAGCAAACTAAGAGTGTATAAAGCTATCGCGAAACCGGTTTGGTCAAATGGTATTCAACTCTGGGGTACATCAAACAAATCAAATATTGACATCATAGAAAAATACCAGTCTAAAACATTAAGACTAATCACAAATGCTCAATGGTTCGTGGCAACAAAATAATTAAAAATGATCTCTATATGTCTACAGTTATTGTAGAAATACGAAGATTTAGCGAATAATGTCTTCAAGCAACCATACAAATCCTTTGGCAAAATCACTCCTTGATCACAGTGAAGAAACGAGAAGTCTGAAACGTGTATACGTGCTAGATATGCCTTTTAGAGTCTAATCAAATCATATTTTAAGTATGCAAATTTCACGATTTAGATAATTATAATGGTAATATATTAAAAAGTTAGTCATTGATATTACCACGATTTCTGCACTGAAATATATTACTCTAAAATCTACCAGCCAAAATTTTACTTATATAACTTTGGAATAACAACCAAACTAATCATAATATTAATAGGTAATTTAATTTGTTAAACTGTTTTCCCCCGATTTTGAAAGGTATTTATTTTTAGCTGCCCACCAGATTTACAGATTTTTAAATTTTTTGGAGTAAAATGCATTTAAAGTTGTTACTAACACATACATAAAATTAAACAATGCTATGTGTGTGTTTATTAAATATGTTAATGTGTTCTTCATTCACAGTAATAACAAGTAAGAAAATTATAGTCGGTCTAGACCGACTATACGATACCCTATACCATCCGTTTAGAAACCCTATCTCTTAGGCCCAACTAATTGGACATTGAAAATAAGCAAAAACCAAATTTGAGTGGGATTTTTATTAATTTTTTTGGCTGCAGATATGAAAAAGTTCATATAGGATGCTATATCTATAAAGGGACTAGGTCCAAAAATGAACCGATCCTGATCATGTTTGGTAAAGTCTCTTGTATTTTGCAAAAATATGTACAAACCAAATTTGAGAAGAATCAGTGCAATATTTTTGTTTTTTAATAGATTTAAGTGAAGATCGGGAAGCAGCTCTATATGGGGTCAAAGGGATCATTTTTGGACTACTCATTAGTGGATGTAATGAATGCATACAAACCCAATTTGAGTAAGATCTATATGACAATTTGGATCTTATGGCAATTTATGTCGATTTCATATGGGTAATTTGTATGGGGGCTAGGTCTGAACATGGACCGATTCTCACCAATTTCAATAGAGTTCATCCCATGGCCGATAAAAGCTTATATACCAAATGTCATCAAAATATATTTATATTTGCGACCTGCAGTTTGATTACAAGCTTTACATGGACACACAGACGGACGGACGGACGGACGGACGGACATTGTTAAATCAACTCAGAAAGTGATTCTGATTCGATCGGTATAATTAAAGATGGGTCTAGGTCAAATATTTTTGGTTGTTACAAACAGCAGCACAAAGTCATTATACCCAAACCACATAGTGGTATAGGGTATAAAAAGTGTTGAATTGTGAATTGGCTAAAATTGATTAGCATACCTTTAGGGTCTTTATTAAATGAAAAAATAAAATTTCTTAGAATTTACACTCGAATTTCGAGGGCTGGGATCTGCTAGTTGAGTTTAAAATACAGAGTCCTTATTTATCTATTAACATTTTTCATATTAAACTTTAGCGATTTCAATTTTGAACTGAAATCTTGATAATATCAATTTGGCTCTTACTCCTTGTGATCTGTGATCTATATAAGATAATGACGTCACTAGTTACTTAATTTCTGACAGTTAGCATCAATAAAGAAATATCTGTTTTTGCGCTTTCAACACGAAAAATTACATAGCACGTGTAATAAACGTACTCTATTTTTATTTCTCTGCCTTTTTTTTGCTATTTCTATACTCAACATTTCCTTTTGCACAATTTTATGTTTTTTCTATAAGATTTTCAATGAATCTTTCAGAGACTTATTTTACGTTTGAAGAGTTGTTATCTAATAGTGAAACAGTCAGTGGATTTGTATGTTTGCTTAATCACTGAAGACAGTTTTCGCTAAACTTACGTATTTTTTCATGAACCGACAATATATCCAGATCAGTAAAAGATTAGTAAAAAGCATATTTTATACCTTCAACTGAAATGATTTAATAAAAATGGATGTGAATTAAAAAGCCAAATAGATTCAAACATGGCTCAGACCGACCAAACGATACTTCAAGCAATGGTCTTAGATCCAAGGTTATGCTAAGGTTTTAACTGGATATAGAAAATATGAATGAATCAAGTTTCAGTGGCATTTTTTTTTAATCAATTTGTGCCCTACAGATATGAAAAATTCCACATTGGATTCTAATATTTATAAAGACTAGGTCAAAAACGACCCGATCATTGCCGTATTTGGTAAAGTCATTTGTTATACTCAAAAATATATAAACTAAATTCGAGAAAAATCTATGCTATAGTTTTGCTTTTTTGATAGATTTTTGTGAATATCGGGAAGCAGCTTTATACGACATAGTTTATTTGTGAACTACCTATTTATGTTCATAATGAACATACATATAAACAAAATTTGACCGATATCAATAAGCAATTACAGAAGTTTAAGATGTTATCATAAGAGTCATTTGTATGGCGGTCAATAGCGGCCGTTATGTGTCAGATGCTTATATATTAAATTTCTTCAAAATAAAAGGTTTACATGGACATACATATAGACAGACGGATAGACGAACGTATGTACATACATCACTTTATCAGCTCAAAATGTTATTCGGAGTCGGTTGGTATGATAAAAGGTGGATTTTGGTCAAATATTTTTAGTAGTTACTAACATCAGCACAAACCCATTATACCCTCATCATATAGTGTATGGTATAAAAATCGCTGATTTAATATTAAATGTAACCTGAAAGTAAATTACACAAAAATTTAATTATCCAATAAATTTTAAATTATCTCGATTTTGTGTAATTATCCAGAAAGCGGCAACACTGATTTGGCAGCTCTCACAGTGGCCGTCTCCCTCATTTAATTCCCTCAAATATAATATAAGAGAGTACAAACAAATTATCATTTCTCTTTTTTCTCATCTCTATTTTTGTTTTTTTTTTCCCATTATTTTCTGTTTTAACATCATTAGTATTTCAATGTATAGTATTTTCTAATTTTGTTTTTACTTCTTTAGTAATTTCATTTGAAATGTCAATAAACTCTTATGTTTGTTGCGCTGTTTGTTGTTGTTGTTGTTTTGTTGCTGCTTTTGTTACTACTGATGATGATGTTGGCTTTGGTTTTGGTTTTTAAGTACAATGCCAAAAGAACCTCATCATTGGCAGGCCAGCCAAATCATCAGGGTTGTCAGATATGGCAATTTTAAAACGGGTTTAGCGTTCTAATTTTTGATTTGTTGACGGACGCACATTTTTAGATTTCAAACGTCTAAACCTCTAAGTAAAATCGAAATGATAGATAACACGTAAGTCTAATTAAATTTGGCCTAAATAACGCTGTCGAGCGTCGTCTAAGATTTGTAGTTAAAATTTAATTCAACTAAATAGTTGGAAAAAAATAAAATATATATTAATAAATTTTTGCTCAAAAAAAAAAAAAAAAAAAAAAAATGTCAAAAACATTATCTTGAATAAAAGTCGGATAAACTTCCGAAAAGCGCATACCTCAGATTGGTCTGAAATTTGGTATACTCACGTATTTTGACCTGCTAATCACGAATATCATAGCAAAAATTGCCGCAAATGCCGTTTTCAGTATAAAACTCGGAAAAAATCTAGAATTGTGTAATCTGTAATTCCGGCCAAATCATTATGGATCGGAATTATAACATCTTTCATTTAAGCTCGATATTGTAAGAACACGTAGGAACTTTACAATGGTTACGCGACATTGAAATGATCCCTACCACAAGATATTGTGGCCTACATAAAAAATACACGACACTGTACGAATCACGATTGGGCTGTGGTCAGTTCGTTTGTCAAAGAAAAGGCAAATACAACCACAATGCGACCGTAACAACAAATATACACACACACACAAGGAATGCTTATAGACTTTACCTCCACGTGGTGCATTCCGGGAAAGGCTAAAATTGTCTAAACGGTCAGATTAGTGCGGCAATGCGCAGCGTAGGAAACAAGGGTTTTTCCGATTTTTATACTGGAAACGGCATTTGCGGCAATTTTCACTATGATATTCATGATTAGTAGGCGAAAATACGTAAGTATACCAAATTACAGACCGATCGGAGGTATGCGCTTTTCGGAAGTACACCCTAAAATTCTATTAAATTCGTCGCTATGGTTTTTCATGTTTCACTTCTTTTCAATCATAGTGCCATAATTTCAGAATTTGTTAAGAATGTATTTAATTTTATTTCACAAATATCAGTAATGGATTAAACAAATCAAAACTATTTAAATAACCAATTTTTAGAACTTGATTTTGGCGATTTTTTGAGATTGATTTTGGCAATGGAGGCTAAAAATATCTGACAACTCTGGCAACAGTAGTGAAGTAGTTGTTGTAGTGGATACAGTAAGCTGTAAAAGGAGAAAAGAAAATAAGTTGAAAGAAATCTTCATATTCAATACCATTGATTTGTTTTTTTTTTTTTTTTGTATTTTAAATGTCTCGTTAAACGAGATTCTTTTTCTCAATATTTTATGGTGTTGTTGGGTTCCTGTTCTTTTTTGAATAAACAAGCTTTATGGCAATTATTGATGTATCGATACACAGTTGTATTTAATGACGGGAATAAAATTAAGGCATACACTCGAAGTATTGTGTCGTTAAAATTATCAGAAAATATATATTAAAATAGACATTAATAAATGCATATAACTATTTTTGAATAAGAAAAATTGATCGATTAATCAAATAATTCTCAAACGGTGGACAACCGTACTAACGAAGCTATTTTTGTTCTAAGAGTCGCACAGTGGCGCCATTTGAGTTTTTTCGTTGCAAAAATCATAACTTTTGAACCAAATAAGATAATCAAAAAAATTTATATGCCTTTTAGATATACAATTGATCAACCTATGATTGAGTGTTTGAAAAGGCCTTTTAGGTGCCTACTTATGGGTTAGCAAACTTGAAATTTGTGCAAAAATCAAATTTATGGGAAGTAAAATAAAATATTTTTTAAAATTTTTGATTTTTTATGTTTGTTTTTAAAGGATTTTATGATTTAAAATTATTCCAAAAAAGATTAAAAAAATTTTTTTTAAAGTTTATTTTTTCAATTTTTTGACTAATAATTTCTGAACTGTAATTATTTTCTAACTCTTTTCGTGACTATACATGCCAAGACGTACTCATTTTGTCTCACCCTTGATGATTTGAAAGTGTTTAGCAATCTATATTTTTTATAACATTTGTTTAGGGACTCCTGTGCTTCTTCAGAAAGCTCTGAAATTGGCAAAGTCTGATATTCAATTATATCTTTGCCATGCGACAATATTTTATGAACTGTCGGGGTCAACTTTTTCTGTGGATATAATTCTGTTAAAATTAAGGAAGTTTTCGAAGCATATTCTCCATATTTTTCAGAATCAACTTTTTCCTTCCAGTTTAAAAATTCAAGACGGTTCCCAATTCCAGTGATTCATTTTCAAAAAAAATTCTCGTTTGAGTTTCCGTATCCGTACTTGCGAAAGTCTACTTTTAGACCAACTTGCTTGAAAAACGCATCCTGTATTCTATTCTTTCTGATCCTTTCCATACCATTGTTTGATGTATCTTCATCAAAGTGTTCCCCCTCTTGAGAAGCGTATACGCTAATTTTAACAAGAACTCCTTACACCTTATTCTTGTAACAATAACGAACGAAACAATAACAATAAGAATGGGTTTTCACGGTTATATGTCATAAATTGCTCAATAATGCATGCAACACATTTCTGGAACCATGTCTTTTTTCAAAATTTTACTTTTAACAAACAATAGAATAATCAGAGAACTTATTTTGAAAATATTGCATATATAGAAATTTGTAGTTTTTTTTTATTTTCCATCGAAGTTGAGAAATATTGGCAAATATCGATTTACCTGGACAAACGCTAAGCAAACGGTACAATTTTTTTCTTTTCTTAATAAATAGATCTATCAATAAAATCAAAAAGAATGACGATCCATTACCTAGTTTTCGAGATAATGTATCTGAAAGCAGAGCAAATTACCTAAAAATGGTCTGGTTTTTTGAACACTGAAAACCAGTCAACTTTGAAGGGCTATATCTTCTGAACCAAACATCTGATTGTAATAAGAGTAAATCGTTGGACAATTTCCTGTCAAAAAGGCTTATTCATTGATTTTTGCCACATCACGCCACTGTGCGTCGCGTCCATATTACACATGTTCAAAATTTTGAGTCAATTTTTAGTCTACCAGCTTGCACACTTTAGCCGACGATCATCCAATGCCGTTTTGCGAATGTTCTTCTCCTTTTCTGGCATGGCCACCTCAACTGATCGATCACTATTTTGCGACGAAGCAGACTTCTCAAGAGTAGACCTTTGCTCAGCTTTGACATTGTTTGGATTGACATATTACAAATTAAAGTATTGTAGCCCACAACGATGACCTATTTTATCCATGTTTACGAATTCACTGAGAGCGTTCACTAATGATGGCCGCCGAATCGATTTCAATACCTACAATTCTCTAACTATTTGAATTAAGAGTTAAAAATCGAAACTTAAACACTAAACTAAGTAACATATAATCGACAAAAATTTCGAACAGGTAAAACGTTATGGTCGGTCTAGACTATACGACATCCTTTATCAGGAGTTTCGAGGAAGGATCTTCGGTCACAACTGAATATAGAAAATAAACAAAAAGTACATTTAAATAACAATTTTAGGAATTTGTGGCCAGCAAATACGAAAAACTTCATATCGGATGCCATTTTCTATATTGGGACTAGGTCTAAAACTGAATCGATCATGACCATATTTAAAAAAAAGAAAACAAATTTAAGAAATACTCGTATCTGTAAAATGTTTTTGTGTTTTGAAAGATTTAAGTGAATATCGGGAGGCAGCTATGAATAAAAATGGTACAACAGAGCTTCTTTTTGGACTACAGATTAATTGGTGTAATGAACATGCACGAACAAAATTTGACCATGATCAATATGATAACATGGATCTTAGGTCAATTTAAATCGCTTTCTTAGGGTCATTTGTATGGGGACTAGGTCTGAACATAAACCGATTTTCACAAATTTCAATACTGAATTTCATAACACTATAATAGTATTTGCGAACTGTGGTTTAATTACAAGGTTTACGTGGATATACAGACAGAAGGACGGACGGACATCATTAAATCGACACAAAATGTGATACTACGTCGATCGGTATTATAAAAGGTGGGTCTAGATCAATTAGTTCTGGTAGTTCAGGGACCACTCTCGTATTTGCCATGTACGGATGTTTATGATTATTTTTATTTTTATACCCTCCACACCACTGTACAGTTTATCATTCCGTTTGTAACACATCGAAAAATGAATTTGCGATGCGTTCATAAATGATAGCACATTTGGTAATCTGTGAATCAATGTTATATAAACTTTTAACTATGTATGCTATAATTATCATCTCTTTGTGGAACGTGTATTAATATGTTCTCTTTCCAAAACTAAACTAATTTTATTAAAAACATTAGCAATAAGCAAAATGCCACGAGGAAAAGTGTTAAGTTAATTTGAAAAAGGTCAAATTTTAATTTTGTTCGAAAATGGTGCATCAAAAGCAGAAGTTGCAAGTGAAATCGGCAGAAGTCTATGTTAAAAATAAAAAACAAGTAAGAAAATTATAGTCGGTCTAGACCGACTATACGATACCCTATACCGTGCGTTTAGAGACCCTATTTCTCAGGCCCAACTAACTGGATATAGAAAATTAGCATAAACCAAATTTGAGTGGGATTTTTATTAATTTTTTCGGCTGCAGAGATGAAAAAGTTCATATCGGATGCTATATCTATGTGGGGAATAGGCCCAAAAATGGACCGATCCTGACCATGTTTGGTAAAGTCTATTGTATTTTGCAAAAATACATACAAACAAAATTAGAGAAGAATCAGTGCAATATTTTTGTTTTTTGATAGATTTAAGTGAAGATCGGGATGCAGCTCTATATGGGGCCTATGACTAAGAGTTGTCCAAAAGGGATCATTTTTGCACTACTAATAGATGGACATAATATGTACATACAAACCCAATTTGACTAAGATTTGTATGATAATTTGGATCTTATGGCAATATATGTTGATTTCATAGGGGTCATTTGTATGGGGGCTAGGTCTGAACATTGACGGATTCTCACCAATTTCAATAGCGTTCATCCCATGGCCGATAAAAGATTAAATACCAAATTTCATCAAAATATATTCATATTTGCGACCTGCAGTTTGATTACAAGCTTTACATGGACACACAGACGGACGGACGGACGGACGGACATCGTTAAATCGAATCAGATAGTGATTCTGGTTCGATCGGTATAATTAAAGATGGGTGTAGGTCAAATATTTTTGGTTGTTACAAACAGCAGCAGGGTATAAAAATAAATGTGGTAGAGAAAATAAGTTGAATGAATGCGAGCGTCGACTTATTTTGAACACAGCAAGCAACAGCACCAAAAGCTGTGCCCAACATGCTGGATGCGTTTCCATTTGGAATGTTCTTAAATCCTCCAAACATATTCGAAGACAAAGAATGAAGGAAATTCCTCGTCTTTTTAAACGTCATATTAATGCACATTTGGAGTTTTGCAAAAATAATATGGGTACTAATAATATGGTAATAATATTGGTCAAATGTAAGTTGTTAAATGTTAAGTCCGAAAATAATAAATTTATTTGTTTTCTTTTAAAAGATAATTTTTTTACATGAAAAAATATTAAATTTGGATGGTCCTGATGGGAGTTTTAGTTATTGGCGTGACTTACGAAAAGAACCCCAATGTTTCTCTCGAAGAAACTTTGGTGGCGGTTCTGTTATGATTGGGTGCGATTACTGAAGATTGTTGTCTGGAGTTGCAAATCGTGCACACCAAAATGAACAGCGAAAAATATTGTGAATTGCTTCAATGCAGTTTGTTGCCATTTCTACATGCCAATAAGAAAAAAATATATTTTTCTGCAAGACAATGCAGCCTGGCATGCCCGCAAATTCACAAAAGAATGGTTAAGCTCGAATAATGTCGATGTTTTAGAATGGCCTACTTGCTCTCCTGATATGAATCCCATAGAAAACATATGGGGAATTCTCGTCAGGCGAATTTATGCTGACAATCGTCAATACATGAATGTAAATGAACTAAAAATTTCAATTTTCAATGAATGGGAAGCACTTAATCAAGGTCTTTTGAATAAATTAATACATTCTATGAAAAATAGAATATTTGATTGCATTAAAGCAAAAGGTGGTGTTATAAATTATTAAGATGATGTTATTTTTTTTTTGTTATTTTTGTTAAATAAATAAAGGAATTAATTAATTATTTTCGTTAAACAAAGGCTTTGTTGCATTTGTGCTATACTATTTAACAACGATATTTCTAATTAATGGGAGTTTTGGGTAACACATGTACGTGTATATTTGGAAAGAAAACATATTAATGTAAGTCCAGCAAAGAAATAATAATTATCGCATGCATAGTTAAAATTTTATATAACATTGATTCACAGATTACCGAATGTGCTATCATTTATGCCTGTTGAAATCACGCTCATTAACAAAATAAACCATTTATCTGGATAAACTTAGAATAATATTGCTTTTCATTATTTCGAGCAAGTTCATATTAAAAATGGGGTAAATCGGGCCACGTTGTGCTAAGATATGAACTAAAATATGGAGACACCTCTAACAATTTTAAAAATTCAGTGTATTTGTTTTAATAATTTTTTGTTTAAATTTTTTATAAATAGTGCGTTAAGTTAAGATATTAATATAAACGTAAAATCCAGGTGGAGGGTGTCAAAGATTTGATATAACCGAATTTAACAGTCTTACTTGTTTTTATTAAAATCTAATATTCTTTCTTGTAAATTACATTTATTGCTATATTAAATGTTTGATAACGTTTTTAGTACAAAACAACAAATTTTAATGGTCATTAATTGTTTGTTGCTTCATTTCAAATATAAATAAGATAAAAGCGCAAATGAAAAGTCTGGTTTTTATTCGTTGAAGTTTCATTAGTTCAAATTATGGCTAACAAAGAACAAAAAAATAATAAAAAAAAAAATACAAAATAGTGTAAATCATGATGATATTGATTTTAGTAGATTACTGAAGAAGCTTATTTATTCAATCAATATTATTTATTAACAACAAAAAAATACAAAAAAAAAAAACTACAACATGGCTATTGTGTTAATTTGATTAGATTTTATTGCGAAGCCATTCGAGGTGCTGATGATTTATAGAATAAATATTAGCTGAAGAAGAAAAAATAAAAATAATTGTAAAAATAAATTATGGCCTTAAGAACTTTAACGATGTTTTCAAACAACAATACATTTTTATTGTCTTCTTTCTTATTTTCTTTTTTTTCAACTTTATTTTAAAGATTATTTTTTTGATTTTTGTATTGTGGTTAAATTCATTATGTTGCACAGCAAAACCACCATTAACTAACCTTCACCGTAAAATCTGTAGAAAAAGAGGTTCAGTTTGCAAAGAAGAAGAAGAAAAAAACATTTATAGAAACATGGCAAAAATATTAACGAAACATGACGCCTGAAAACCAGAATTTGCAGTTAACCGCAATTTTATTCATCATCATAATTTAAATGCTTCTTAAGTTGTTGTTGCTTTTTTTTTTGTAGCGCATCTTTTTGTTGTATTTTTTTCCTTTCGTCATTAATTTTATAGCCACATTGGTGTCATCATAAACAGAAAAACCGCAAAAAATCATTATATCTAAAAAAAAAAATTGTTTATGTGTTAAACTAAATTACAATTTTTTTTGTAGTCCCTTGATTTTGTAGGTCAAATGCATTAAAATTTAAAATAATATATATATGCCGTGTTTATTTTATTTTTTTTAATTATAGAAATAATAAGCTTTCATTTGGTTTGGCAACATGTTGCTATCTATAGTAAAGTTTAATCTTTTAAGATGTAAAATTTAACTTTCCTGAAAACAAGTGGAAATTGACTCTTAATTGTTGTCCAAATATTCAAAGCACATTTTTGAGTCATAACTACTGAGTTTATTTTCAATATCCAACATTTAAATAGCAAATATGTTACTACAAAACATTCTGCAAATATTTATATTAACTAAAATTCTTTTATTCCATTTTTATTTATATTTTTGTTTGGTTTGATTTTTGAATCTATAATATTAATAGGCTAGGCGATTTTTTGTTACCGATGTTCTGTTCTACCGTTTTATCCCGATTTTGACCAAACATATATTATTTGAAAGGTATTTCTTTTTAGCTGTTCACCAGATTTACAGATTTTTAATTTTTTTCCTTTATTTTGAGTAAATTACATTTAAAGTTGCTACTAACACATAATATTATACATATGCTATGTGTGTGTTTATTAAATTTGTTAATGTGTTATAATAAACCAAAAAATGTTGGTTTGTGAATTGGCTAAATTGAAAAATAAAGTTGCCTTGAAATTGCACTCGAATTTCGAGTGCTGGAATCTGCTAGTTATAATAAAAACAAGATTTTTGTATTAAATACTTTTCTTTTTATGAGAAAAATTATTAAAACTAATTTAAAGCCACATAATATATTGAAAATATTTTTTTTAACACTTAATTTGATTTTTTTTTAAATATTTTAAGTAAATAAAAAATAACTTTATAAATAAATAGATATTATTGCCGTCAATTGTGTTTTGACAGGTTACTGCAAGATGCCTACATCAGTTGTATACGTTTTTGTTGTGAAACATATACAAAACAAGTAAGAAAATTATAGTCGGTCTAGACCGACTATACGATACCCTATACCATGCGTTTAGAAACCCTATCTCTTAGGCCCAACTAACTGGACATAGAAAATAAGCAAAAACCAAATTTGAGTGGGATTTTTATTAATTTTTTTGGCTGCAGATATGATAAAGTTCATATCGGATGCTATATCTATAAAGGGACTAGGTCCAAAAATGGACCGATCCTGATCATGTTTGGTAAAGTCTCTTGTATTTTGCAAAAATATGTACAAACAAAATTTGAGAAGAATCCGTGCAATATTTTTGTTTTTTAATAGATTTAAGTGAAGATCGGGAAGCAGCTCTATATGGGGTCAAAGGGATCATTTTTGGACTACTCATTAGTGGATGTAATGAACGCATACAAACCCAATTTGAGTAAGATCTATATGACAATTTGGATCTTATGGCAATTTATGTCGATTTCATATGGGTAATTTGTATGGGGGCTAGGTCTGAACATGGACCGATTCTCACCAATTTCAATAGCGTTCATCCCATAAAAGCTTATATACCAAATTTCATCAAAATATATTCATATTTGCGACCTGCAGTTTGATTACAAGCACAGACGGACGGACGGACGGACATTGTTAAATCAACTCAGAAAGTGATTCTGATTCGATCGGTATAATTAAAGATGGGTCTAGGTCAAATATTTTTGGTTGTTACAAACAGCAGCACAAAGTCATTATACCCAAACCACATAGTGGTATAGGGTATAAAGAGAGCTGCAACATGACTGATGTATAAAGATATATGCTTCCACATCGCTCTTATATGTTTATATCTACATACTTATATATGTACATATATGTCTTTTTGTTTAGATAGAACTAACGAAACGGATAGCTGTGAAACGAACTGTCATACTGCGCTCGCTTTTTAACATTTCTGATCGCGAATAAATTTATGCTACAACAACACTACCAAATTATACAAATTTATTTTGCAGATCTGTCATCGATTCGCGCAACTTATAGATGATCTTTTATCGCAGAATTGTGTTCAGCGATTTTCTAATAAACCACAACAGACCCTACAAACTCCATTACATCGGTTTACGCGGTGGTGGCATCATCTAATTTGTTCAATGAAGCCGGAGCTCACGTTACGGCGAAAAGGTGTATATTGATAATTTTGGATTATTTATTTCATATACACGTTGTAGTATAACATTTGAAGTATCTTTGAAGAAATTTTCAAATAAAAATTTTAATAAATAAGTCCGTGACAGCGAATTTCCGGAGGCGCCTTGAAAAAAGTTGTTTTGCGGTGAACATCATACATAACTCGTTGCCGGATCATGTGAAGTAAAAAAAGCAGAGTTCAGAAAAAAACACACACTGAATAAAAAACTCGTACATATATGTAAACAAACATAACTTAGACCAACACACACATATTTTTATTTTCATATCAATTATGTTTGTTTTTAAATTTTCTTCGGTGCCCAACACAACCACGACTGTGTTCGTTTTAATATTTCGTTATTTACACGAACATTTTTCTATCACGTACTTTTTTTTTCAATCACACATAAAGCACACATTTTTGAGTGTTGCTTTATTTGAAGTTGATGTTCTGGTACGTGTAGTGAAAAAAAACACAGAACATGTAAAATAAACAGGTTCGAGTTCAGTTATATTTTAAGTCGTGTTGTGGCTCGTGTAGTAAGAAACAACAGAACATGTACAGTAAACAGGTTCGAGTTCAGTTATATTTTAAACACGACTTAAAATATAACTGAACTCGAACCTGTTTACTGTACATGTTCTGTTGTTTCTTACTACACGAGCCACAACACGACTTAAAATATAACTGAACTCGAACCTGTTTATTTTACATGTTCTGTGTTTTTTTTCACTACACGTACCAGAACATCAACTTCAAATAAAGCAACACTCAAAAATGTGTGCTTTATGTGTGATTGAAGCAAAAAGTATGTGATACAAAAATGTTCGTGTAAATAACGAAATATTAAAACGAACACAGTCATGGTTGTGTTGGGTACCGTAGAAAATTTTGAAACGCACATAATTGATATGAAAATAAAGATATGTGTTGGCTGCTTTTGAACAGAACATTGTGTGTTTCGTGTGTGTATTTTCTGAACCTTGAAAAAAAGATCGAAATGCGTTTGAAAGGTGATATGTTTCCCGAGGTAATCAGGAAGAGTTTTTTTTCTTAATATTTTTATTTTTGGCAGCATTTTGAAGTGAAAAACACGATTTTTGCCATAAAATTTCGGTGAATTTGGTGTTAAAAAATGGAGGGACAAATGGTAAAAAAACTCTTCCTTATTACCTGGTGCTTTATGTGTAGAAATAGTGCATAAAATTTCAAAAGGATTGACCAAGTAGATTTTGAGTTATGATGTTCACGGACTTCAAAAATGTTGTTTGCGAGAAAACCTATTTAAACTGTTTAACATATACGATATATCGTATGTGGGCTGGGCGCTTGAAACGCTGCATCTTCATTAGTTTTGTGCCGATTTACGTGAGTTGTACATTTAGAAAAAATATAATAAAAAATGCAAAAAAGTTTTAAAACATTAGCCCCCGCCTCCTTAATGGAGATCGTTACCGTATCATGATCAATGATTTTTTTTAAACATTGATCCGAGCGAGATGTGGTTTCAACAGGATGGTGCTACGTGCTATACGTCGACCTCAACCATCGACTTGTTGAAATCAAAATTTTGCAATAAGATGATTTCGAAAAATGGACCTGTCAATTTCCTGTGGTGCTTCATGAAGTTACTGGTTTATGCTGATAAACCAGTAACAATTGACGCCTTGAAGGCCAAAATTGTTCGTGTTTTGCGTGACATACAGCCTGCAATGCTCGAAAAAGTGGCCCAAAATTGAGTTTCCAGAAGGCGTTTTGTCGAAAACAGCCACGGTCTCCATATGTCCGAAATCATTTTCAAGTGTTAATGCCATGTACTGGTTTTTCGAATAAAAAAATTTCTTTGATTAAAATTTAATTTTTTGTTTTATTTTTTACAATCTCAAGTTCTATCGAGCTTAAAAAACACCCTTTATATATGTATGTATAAGGGTGGGTCAATTGTTTTTACTCTATGGGCTCATCGCGATTCTTGTACTATGCGGCCATAACAAGTATATTTGCCCAAGGAACCATACCTCTAAAATAATTTTCGAATCGATTTTGGGGTAAAACTAAAAATATATTGGTAGATTAAGACAGCTAAAAATAACCTTAAAAACAGTCACGTTCTATCAAAAGCGCAATCAAGAAGATAGACAGCAATTTATCGATAAAGTCTCAAAAATAGACCGCTGTAGAAAAAATATATGCTTATGTTCCAGGAAAAAAACGAGAAAGAGTGAGTATAATAGGTGGATGGATTCAAAATAAGTTTATTGCACCAACGACCTTCACAGGAGGGTATACTAAAGATGTATTTAATGTATGGTTAGAGCGAAGATTACTTCCATAATTACAGCGTGATACAACCATAGTTATGGATAATGCTACACTTCATAAAACTCCGAAAACAAAGTCATTAATATAGTCCTTTGGCTGTCATTTGCTTTGTCTTCCAACATATTCACCTGATCTAAATCCGATAGAGCATTGCTAAAACATGATCAAAAGTTACGTCAGACCTCTAATGTATCATTGTACAGACTTATACTAATTCCCCTTATTAAGTGAACAAATAAGAGACATTGCAAACTTGTTTAATTGTAGCAGGGGAAAAATCGACAATAAATTTGCTCAAAACATCCTCAAGTAGAGCGATAGTATCGGTAGATTTTTTTGCGCAAAATATTGTGTTTTATGTTTAACCAAAACCTCTCAAAGGGATTAAGCTCTAGAGCTCTAGTGAGTACGGTGGCAAATAAATTATGGTATGACTTACAATATTGAGGCAATGTTTTCCACTATGAAATTTATAAGATATGTATAAACACCGTACCAATTAAACCAATACTCATTTAAAAGAGCTCATAATTTCATATATTATAAATTATGAACCGAATTTTAATGAAATAGTCAAAACACACTTAAAACAGAAATATTCAAAACTAAAAAATATTAAAAATTAAAAAAATAAAAGACAATAAAAACATTAATAAAAATAAAATAAATAAAATGCATTCAAAATTCAAAAAAAAAATTGAATTACTTCTTAAGTTTGAAGTTATGATATGAAATATACATAAATCCAGATATCTAATTTTTTTGAAAAATATGCTTAACAGTGCTTAGTTACGTATGATATTGCTTATAAACATATATAGGTAAACGGTCAGCAACACGAATAGTGTTAAGAATACATTTCAAGATCTCAATAATCAATGCAAAAATTAATGTTGTAGAATATTGTAGAAAAAAACAAGTAAGAAAATTATAGTCGGTCTAGCCCGACTATACGATACCCTATACCATTGTTAAGAGACCCTATCTCTTCGGTCCAACTAATTGGATATAGCAAATATGCATAAACCAAATTTGAGTGGCATTTTTATTATTTTTTTTCGCTGCAGATATGAAAAAGTTCATATCGGATACTATATTTAAATGGGAACTAGGTCGAAAAATGGACCGATCCTTACCATATTTGGTAAAGTCACTTACCCTTTGAAAAAATATATACAAACCAAATTTGAGAAAAATCTGTGCAATATTTTTGGTTTTTGATAGATTTAAGTGAAGATCGGGAAGCAGCTCTATATGGGGCCTATGACTAAGAATTTTCCTGTAGGGAGTATTTTTGAACTACTAATTAATGGATGTAATAAACACATACAAACCCAATTTGACTGAGATCTATATGAAAATTTGGAACTTATGGCAATGTATGTCGAGATCATAGGGGTCATTTGTATGAGGGCTAGGTCTGAACATGGACCGATTCTTCAACAGCGTTCATCCCATGGCCGATGGAACCTTATATACCAAATTTCATCAAAATATATACATATTTGCGACCTGTAGTTTGATTACAAGCTTTACAAGGACACACAGACGGACGGACGGACGGACGGACATTGGTATTTCGACTCAAAAAGTGATTCTGAGTTGATCGGTATAATTAAAGATGGGTCTAGGACGAATATATTTGGTTGTTACAAACAGCAGCACAAAGTCATTATACCCAAACCACATAGTGGTATAGGGTCTAGACCGACTTTACGATACCCTATACCATGCGTTTAGAGACCCTATCTGTTAGGCCCAACTAATTGGGTATAGAAAATAAGCATAAACCAAATTTGAGTGGCATTTTTATTAATTTTTTTGGCTGCAGATATGAAAAAGTTCATATCGGATGCTATGTCCATATGGGGACTAGGTCCAAAAATGGACCGATCCTGACCATGGTTGGTAAAGTCTCTTGAATTTTGCGAAAATATATACAAACAAAATTTGAAATGAATCAGTGCAATATTTTTGTTTTTTGATAGATTTAAGTGAAGATAGGGAAGTAGCTCTATATGGGGCCTATGACCAAGAGTTGTCCCATAGGGACCGTTTTTGCACTATTCATTAATGAATGTAATAAGCACATACAAACCCAATTTGACTAAGATTTATATGATAATTTGGATCTTATGGCAATTTAAGTCGATTTCATAGGGGTCATTTGTATGGGGGCTAGGTCTGAACATGGACCGATTCTCACCAATTTCAATAGAGTTCATCCCATGGCCGATAAAAGCTTAAATACCAAATTTTATCAAAATATATTCATATTTGCGACCTGCAGTTTGATTACAAGCTTTACATGGACACACAGACGGACGGACGGACGGACGGACATCGTTAAATCGAATCAGATAGTGATTCTGATTCGATCGGTATAATTAAAGATGGGTCTAGGACGAATATTTTTGGTAGTTACAAACAGCAGCACAAAGTCATTATACCCAAACCACATAGTGGTATAGGGTATAATTAATGTTGTAGAATATTGTAGAAAAAAAAAATTTCTTACTTTTCAATAGAGCTCTTAACAGTACGTAAGTGGAAAGCTATTGGTTACATACTTTAAAACAGTTTCAGTATTATTCTGAAAGGTCAAGCAACATGTTTTTTCCGTGCTTTAAAATATGCTGCTACTAGCTTTTCAAATATAATCCAAGAGTTCTCATAACAATCCTTGAGCGAAGTGAAAATTGATATAATAAAGCAATATGTTGCTTAAACATTCTTATCAATTTAAATGGAATATTAAAAATAACTAGCAGATTCCAGCGCTCATAATTCGAGTGCAGATTCTAGGCAGCTTTATTTTTCAACTTAGCCAATTCACAAACACTTTTGTGGTTTATTTTTATTGTGAATGAAGATAACAAACTCATTAACTAACACATTAACAAATTTAATAAAACACACATAACATAAGTATAATTTTTTGTATGAGTTAGTAGCAACTTTAAATGTAATTTACTCAAAATAAAGGAAAAAATTTTAAAAATCTGCAAATCTGCAAAATGGCTAAAAAGAAATACCTTTCAAATAATATACGTTTGGTCAAAATCGGGATAAAATTGTAGAACAAAACATCTGTCACAAGAAATCGCCTAGCCTATTAATATTAATGGCAGATTCCAGCACTCGAAATTCGAGCGCAAATTCTAGGAAATTTTATTTTTTTGATTAAATAAGCACCCTAAAAGTATGCTAATCAATTATAGCCAATTCACAAATCAACACAAAAAACAAATAATTTTTATTACAAACACATTAACAAATTTACTAAACACACACATAGCATTGTATAATAGTATGTATGTGTTAGTAGCAACTTTAAATGTAATTTACTCAAAATAAAGGGAAAAATTTAAAAATCTGTAAATCTACAAAACGGCTAAAAAGAAACATCTTTCAAATAACATACGTTTGGTCAAAGTCGGTATAAAACCGTGGAACAAAACATCAGTCACAATAAATCGCCTTTCAAATGATAAATTTTTTGTCAAAATCAGGGTAAAACTGTAAAGAAATCACAAGAAATCGCCTAGCCTATTAATATTGTAGATATATTATAGATATCTATAATATTAATAGATATCTATAATATTAATAGGCTAGATATGTATAATATATCTACAATATCTAGCCTATTAATATTTAATATTATAGATATATTATAGATATCTATAATATTAATAGGCTAGGCGATTTCTCAGTTTTACCCTGATTTTGACAAAAAATTTATCATTTGAAAGGTATTACTTTTTTGCTGTTACCCAGACTTACAGATTTTCATCGTCTGGAATATTTTTTGGAGTTATGATCGTTTAAAGTTACTACTAACACATAAACAAAATAATACAATGCTATGTGTGTGTTTATTAAATTTGTTAATGTGTTTGCGTTAATGTGTTGTTGTTGTGTTTGTGTGTTGGGTTTGTTTTCTTCATTTAAAATGAGTTGAATTGTGAAGCATACCTTTAGTGTCTTTATTAAATGAAAAAATAAAATTTGGAAGGGTGAATATAGTTCGGCTTAAGGGCATCGGTTGTCAAAAGATTCTCTTTGTTGTAAGAACATTTTTGTTAAAAATAAATATAAACAAGTTTTTTCAATTTTTAAACAATATATATAACAATATTCTTTTCCAATATATTTCTATCAACTATGTTGATCATCATCAGGGATTATTTAAAAAAAAAATTTTAATTTGTTTGAGTTACAACTTCTTTTCATACAACAAAATAAAATTTCCTAGAATTTGCACTCGAATTTCGAGTGCTGGAATCTGCTTGTTAATTTTAAAGTGCGTTAATAAAATACATATTTTCGCATGTTACTCACACTCATACGCATGTTACTCACTTTATTTTTAAAGTACTTAAAAAAATGTTGCTAGATATGCTGATTTTTGTTCTCATTTCAAAAAATATATAAAATTGGTATTGTAAATATTTTTATGGCGAATAAATAAAACACACACTTTTTCTTGTTGCTTATACTTCCAAAACTTTTTTAAACTATTTGAAAGCATTGAAAAAAGTTTAATTTACTTCAGAACCTGTTGCTACACAAGCTGAATATTTTTTATTTAAAACAAAGTTATAAAAATGCATTGTGAATATTTTTAAGTAGGTTAAAAACCTCTGTCGTCAGTATCTTATGAGACAATTAAATGTATTCTTATAACTTATTATGATTATAAACTTTGTTGAAAAAGTAAATATGTATTTTTAAGCGAATGAAAATCATGTATGAATATATATCGTTGTTAATAATCAACATGTTGCTAAACCTATCATAACTGTTTACGAAAATAAAATTAAATGAGAATGTTACTAAAGAGTAAAAGATTTATTTCACATAATTATGCAACTGGAAACATGTTGCCATTCTTTTAACACACATTTTAAGAATCTTTTAGGCATTAGTAATAGTATGAATTCAAATTGATGTAAAGTTGAGCAATATGGTTGGCATATATTTCAAAATAATAATATTTGATTTATCTAATGTTTTATTTATTTAAATGACTGTATTATTTAACTAGCAGCATGTTGCTCGACAATTTTTATTGAAATATTTTTGTTCATATGTATTATATAACAGTTTGCTCATTATTTGAAGTTCTTTTTTTTCAAGATAATTTTTAGAATAATGACTAATGTGAGTGTTTTTTTTTTTGGCAATAAGTATGATAATTAAGATTGACAACAATTTATTAAAGGAAAAACGAAACTTAAACATATTTTTTCTAAATGGGAATGTTAAGAAATATGTTGTTAATATCAAATTACAATTTTTATTTAAAATTAACAGAAATTGCTTTAAATGTAAATTAAATATTGATTTATTGGTAAATATGTTGTTAAAACTTTAAATTCCTGCTGGTTCAAGGTCATTTATAGAATGATTAATTAAAATTTTTCTTCAATAACTAACACAAATATCGTATGTATGTATATGTATTTTTTATAATTACGTACAAGTTTTTCAATTATTATAACTTTTTTTAAAATTGTTTTTAGCACACTGTCTGGTGATTTTATTCAAACACAAATTTGAGTATATATTTGGTTCGTTTGCTATTTATTATCATAACTGCTTATCTTTAGTTATTTATATGCCAGGTCAATATATTGGTAAAATTTAGGTGAAGGACTTAGTATTATTAGTTTTAGTTGGTGGTAAGTTTTTTTTTGTAGATAGAAATAAATAATTTAAAACAATTTATTTGCAGAAATTAGGATGTGAAGAGAAATATCGAAATAAATATTTGATCACACTCTTTATAGTACTTAGCATGAGGAAACAAAATTTTTTATATAAGCAATAAACGAATATCTAAATATTTTATTAATTAAATTTTGACTATAAACATATTTATATCTGGCCAATAATAATTTTTTGATATTATTATCTCTTAATTTCATATAAAAAATTATGTTTGTTCAGTCAGTCATTTTGGACCGACCTAATCGGGGTTGTGATATGTCGGTTGAAAGCCCCATCGGGTATATTAAGTTGTTGCTCAGGAAAAAAGATAGAAACCATAAAAGTTAAAGAATAGATTTTTGAACATTACATTTTATTATATTTGAAGGGTGTGAAGTTAGCTATGAAAGTTAAATACGTTTTTAAAAAATGTTAAATACTTAACAGAGACTGTTAAATTAACAGAATTTTTGTGAAGATAACTACGAATGTTAAACACGTGCTACAAAATGTTATGCAGTATATACTATAGCCATATAGGGAGATTTATTTTTAGAACCAGTAGTTTACAAAAAATAAAAATAAATTGATTGTTACAAAAAGATCAAAGTTTAGAAAAATAAAAGAATTTTTTTTCTACTACTATATGAGAAAACTAAATGATACAATTAGACGAAATGGTTGCAGATTAGAACTAGTACCTTACAAAGAGATCAAAAATATGAATATTAGGGCGGGTCGATTTAAAAATTGCCCATTGCTCAGTGAAAATCGTATTCTAGGGATCAAAATAATAAACTTTGCGAAGGAACCATACCTCTAAAACGAATTCTGATGTCCCAGAATTTGGGTCGAACTTTTGGGTAGGGGCAAATTTTGAAAAATCCTACTTTGACACATTTAGAGTGCTCCAATTGAGTCCAAATGTATGACCGACCCCCACTAACTTTGGAGGCCCGACCCACCCTGGAACTCCCCTGGGGGGTTCCCCATACAAACATTTCAAAAATCGCCAGTTTTGGCACTTTATATGAAAAAATCAGCGAAATGCCTATGTTTTTTTTTCTTTATTTTTATTTATTTATTTATAATAATATTTATTATTTATTTGTAATAATATCTATTTTTTCTCTTAAGAAATTTATTTAGTCAGAATATACATATGTAAATGAAAAAATTAATTAAAGTTAGTTATAGAAAAGAGACTAAAAAAAATTATTGTTTGAAGTCTTTTTTACTTTCAAGCCTGGGCAATTTCACACGGCTCTCTAATGTCGTCGCCATAACAGCCTCTACATTTTCCGGTATAACCCGTTTGGAAACGTTAGCTAGCAATTGAACATGTCGTTCCGTTCCTTGTATGTGCGATGGAATTTTTGGATCATTAAACGGTGGATCATCTTGATTTAAATATTCTTTCAATGTATCGTACGGAATGCTTCGCGTATTCATATTGATCATTTCCGTGTAACTTGTGCAATTAAAGTTTATATCTGGTTTTTTATAAGCTCTAAGTTGCGTTGGGTCGTCAGCATCGGTTCGATATCGTAGAATTTTCTTGATAGCACAGTCGCGCTTTTCTTTGCTATCATCAAACAACATTGATAACAAGATATTTTCCAAATGCGCATAATATGAATTATCTTTAATTACTTGATTGACAATTTTGCGTAAACGAGGTTCTAGAAATCGTGACCAACCAATGAACTTGAAAAATAATGCACTGCCGTATATATACTTGATATTGAAGTACATTGGCACATAACATTTAATTATGAATTCAACCAGAATTCTTAAATTTGCATCTGGATTTTCTTTGAGACGTTCGGGAACCAAGCCGCATGCACATGGAGCTGCCTTCAAATCACATTTACATGTTCCAATATAAAAAATTGTTTCCAGAGATTTTACATACTCTGTAAATTTTTGGGTTTTGTTTCTTCTCTTGATTTGGTCTTGATATTTGTCAAGCAATCTATTCAATTTATTACATACACTTTTTTTCAGCATTATTTCCATACCAAGTTTTTCCCAAATTCCAATCAACTTATCTTGTACTTGAATAGTGAATGATTTATAGGAAAACTTTTTTTGTTCTGTTTTAGCACGTTCGCTTAAGTAAAAATAATATCTCAAGATATCCAGATGGGTTGGTAAATTAAGATCAGTCAAATCAGTAGACACACCAAAAACAGTAACATCATGCTTGGGTATATGACTCATTTTTCGATAGTTGTTGATGTTGTTGTTGCTTCATCTTGCGGTGTAGAGGATGGTGGATTCATTGTAAACTTTTTGATTTGGAATGGTCACTTCACTTATTATTTTTTTTAAATATTTTTTTTATCTGAAATTAGCACTTCACACTTTGAGTTCTTCACAACGACTTAATTAATGATTCACAAAAACTGTTGCGTTATATATGGCCTACGAGACGACGTAATAAGAATGAAATGGTAATTTCAATTCTACCTGTTGTGTCTTGTGGTGGCTTAAAACCCCACACAAGCAGTTTTACGACCTGCAATTGTGTCACAGTGATACGTTCATTTTTTAAAAGGGTTGCGGTGCATTACAGTGATACCTTAAATGTTAAAATGGTTGCAAAAACGCACATTTCTTAAGAAGGTGCCATACAAAACCCATAAAATGGGTTGTAAAAACAACCTTCATTTCTTAAGTAGGTGCTATAAAAAAACTACACAAGTAAGTTTACGACATGCAAATGCATCACAGTGATGCCTTGGTTTTAAAAGGGTTGTAAAAAACGCTAATTTCTAATAAATTTTTTTAATTTATTTTCTATTACTAAGTTAAATTCATTTTTTCATTTACATATGTTCTGATTAAATAAATTTCTAAAGAGAAAAATAAACTCCAAAAAGAAAAAAACATAGGCATTTCGCAGATTTTTTCATGTAAAGTGCCAAAACTGGCGATTTTTTGAAATGTTTATATGGGGAACCCCACAGGGGAGTTCCAGAGGATGTGCAACTGGCATGGGTGGGTCGGGCCTCCAAAGTTAGTGGGGTTCGGTCATACATTTGGACTCGATTGGAGCACTCTAAATGGGTCAAAGTGGGATTTTTCAAAATCGACCGGCCTAATACATATATATATTGTAAAAAAACCCCTATTTTGCACAAGCACTGAGAACAAGCCTATTAGAAACCGTGGTAAATTATTCGTAACAGAATTTCAACTTTTTTTAATATTTTACTATATAGTTTTTTATTTAATTAATTAGTTATTATTGTAAATATTCCAATAAAACCGACTCATAATGAGTGATGAATATCTTGGAACAAGAAGGGAATGTGTCCTTGCCGAATGACAGAAACTAAACCTTTCTAGCAGGTACGGAGAATTTCCATATTTAAAAATTTTATAAAATTGAACCGTTATCCTAAGATCAATAAAACTTTTAAAATCGCATCCAAGGATATTCATTGCATAAGACGTCATATGTGTATGATCCCTATAGCGATGTCCAAAAATATAACGGATTACCCTATTGAAACATTGCCTAAGCTTCAAAAAATTGTGTTGCGACATACCGGAATAAATTTCTAATCCATACAAAAATATAGGCCAAAAACAAAGCCAAAGCAACACTTTTCCTCACATCGTGTGGCAGATATAGTCCTATATTATAAAGACTTTTCAACACAAAATTGAGTCTGAGAATCACATGGTTAACATGAAAATCAAAACTTAAATTTCTATCAATATAAATTGAATATCATCGGCATATGTATAACATCTACAAAATTTAATGTGCTGATACAAATCATTGATATAAATCATAAATAGAAGTGGGCCAAGTATAGATCCCTGCGGGACACCTCTAAAAGTCTTTAATATTGTTGAGCCAATTTCATTCGATTGTACATATTGATATCTATTATTTAGAAACGACCACAATAAATTACATGCAGAAATTCCAAAATCGAATTGACTTAAGGAATCAAACGCTTCACTGTAATCCAAAAAAATGAGTACCGAGCTTAGTTTTTTATCCAAATTAGTTCTTAAATTTTCTACAGTATCTAATACCAAGCCTGTTGTATTGTAACGTCTTCTAAAACCAGACTACCGGAGTTCAGATGTCCCTCTGTTTGATTCCTTAATAAAACTTGGAGAAATTTAGAGGTTGCATTTAGAATGCTAATGTGTCTAAAGTCTGAAACTTTTCGATGGGTTTTAATCTTTTATTGTAAATGTAGTATTTTCCCGATCCAAGGATTATAAATTATCCCAGCAGCATTTTTATGCATCAATTCGAATCTAGATCTCAATGTTTTCAAGGAACAAGTTCTGGAGCCTTTTCCTAATAATCAAGTTTTAACTGGGCCAGAGCTGGTTGTAACTGAACCAATTTTAGTTAGGAACAAATAAATTGGTTGATAAGTTTTTACTTTTTTTCTAAATAATTTATTGATTTTTCGAAGAAGATAGTTAAAAAACTTAAAATAGCGACATGTTGCTAGAAACAATATGTTTATATCTATCAACAAGATAGTTGTATTTAACTTACCATATTCTCTTACCCTAAAGAGTTAGCGAATATTGCAGCAAAATTATTAGAACCAGTTCCCAACAAGAAATAGGCTTTGGAAATATTTTTTTCAGATACTTTTTGGAGGAATTACTTCTGGCTCGAAGAAGTTTTTGCTCAACACATCTATTTAGTATATAATATGTAGGCAGGAGACATTTAGATCAAGGTTTTTTATACACAATATTGTGGAAGACAATATGTTGGTATAAGAACCTGGGTCATTGAAAAATGTATATGAATATTCTATGCATCAAAGAATAAAGTACTCGTTCTATCAAATTGATAAGGTAACCAAACAAAAATACCTTCAATGAAAGATAAAGAATACAATTAGAAGTTGAATAAAAAAAAATAAAACTTGAAGCCTTTAAAATAAGAAAAAAGTTAATTAGAAAAAAATTGGAAATTTTTAAAAAAATTTTTTAAGTTTAAAAAATTATACCATAAACAAGTTTAGCGCAAGCCATGTTTCGATAAAAAAAAATGTACCACTCTTCTATGGCCTTTAATTTTTTAAAACATTAGATACACACATACTGTTCATTCTAAGTAAAACACGTTTGGTTTTGTTTTTCTGTCTGAGATTGCTTCTGTTGTTGTTAAAAAAAAAAAATCAAGCTCAAAAATTTGCTGGCTGGAACTATAAAAAAAACTTTATTGGGTTCATGTTGCCATATTTGAAAAGTATGAAAAACAGTACAAACTGCAAAAAAAAGTAAGTTGAAAAAGCAACAACAAGTAAAAGCTGCCAGCTAAAATGTAATATTCAAGCGATTAGTCATCAACAGAATCGATATGGAAAGAAACTGCAAAAAAAAATGTCAAGGAAAAGAGTGGTGTAAATAATAATAATAATAATAATATATTGCAATTAAAATATTTTCAAATAGAATGTTAAAAATTTTAAAAATATTTTAAAGCAACTCAAGCTCAGCAACATTTTTGAAATGTAAAATAATATCAAGAACGGATAAGAGTAAATTTGAATAATAAATTTTAATTTTTGTAACTAGCTAAACACAACTTAATCTCAGCAACATGTTGCAGTTATTGCATATAAATATGGAGTTAAGTGAATACAAATATTAAATATTAATTTTTGTTAACTAGTTAAACCTTAAAGCACAAATAAAGTCCATTTTGGATTTTGCTCAACCACTGCAGTTCGAAAGTCGTCAAATTGTGTTAGTCAACAGCGTTTGCTTATGATTTTGTTTATAAAATTATATAAGAAAAAGGTCTGCAACATGGCTGATGTTTAAAAAGAAATGTTTCAAAATCTCAAAAAATAAAACCTGTGAACGAAAAAGCAATGAATATTGCAAAAAAAAAATGTCTGACACATTTTGACTTTTTAAACATATGTTGCATAAGAGATTTAATAGTACTTGACTGGGAAACATTTGGTTAAGCAACTTAGTATCAGCAATATGTTGCGTATACTCTTACTAAGTTATATAAATATGTTTCTGAGTAAATTTTTTAAATAAAATGATAGATATTTAAAGTAATTCAAGAGCAGCTTAAACTCAGCAACATGTAGCATAAATAATTTTTATAGTATGCTAATGTGCTTGCAAACATTTTATTAAAAAAAATGTCCAATATAAAATGAACTATAATAAAATACAAAAAAACTAAATGTTGAATTTAAAAATATAATATTTGAACATAAATTCAACGTAATTCCTCGCTAAATTACCTCGTCAAAATTTACAAGATTTTTGGGTTATTATGCGGGGAAAGCATTTAAGCGAATACGTTTATTTACATCATAAGAGGCAATTAGACGAATACCTTGCACAACTTTATAAAAAGGGCAATCTTATCAGCATTAAAAATATTTTCGGAAGCATAATTTTGAAGAATTGAGGAAAAATTGGTACTTTCCAGAAAATTTATTTATTTATTTATTTATTTATTTAATTTGGTATCCCACCCAACAAGACATGTGATCTTCAAACAGAGCGGGTTCTAATATATGTTAAATTGATTTATGATGTACAATGGAACTTAAAGCTATTACGCTTGAACAACGCTGGGAAATATTGCGACATTACTTTGAAAATCATGGTAATGTTGCAGAATGTGTGCGAAAATTGCGTACGGATTTTGGAAGAAGAGAAGCACCGTCAGCTCCGTATGTTATCTTATGAAAAAACTGAAAGAAACTGGCATCCTCATCGATAAACCAAAGCGTGAAAAGCCAAAAACAGTGCGTACACCCGATAATATTGCTGCTCTGGCAAAAAGTGTGCGTGAAGCGCCATCAACATCAATTCACCGTCGTTCTCAAGAATTGAACATTTCGGAGGCATCACTGAGACGAATTTTGCATAAAGACCTTGGTATGACGCCATACAAAGTCCAATTGGTTCAGGAGTTGAAGCCAACTGACCATAAAACGCGTTTTCGTTTCGCTAAGTGGGCCTGCGATCGACTTACAGAAGATGCCGATTTTGCCAAAAAAATCATCTATTCAGATGAAGCTCATTTTAATCTTAGCGGGTATGTAAACAGGGGGGCACAGAAAACCCGCACGCATACATTGGAAAGCCGACACACCCAAAACGAGTCACTGTTTGGTGCGGATTTTGGTGCAGAGGGATAATTGGGCCATTTTTCTTCGAAAATGAGCAAGGAGTGGCGGTTACAGTCATTGGCGATCGTTATCGGGCCATGTTGAACGAATTTTTGTTCACAAAAATTGAAGGGAGGATATTGGCAACATTTGGTTTCAACAGGACGGCGCTACGTGCCACACAGCCGAAGCTACACTCGATGTTTTGCGCCCTGTTTTTGAAGATCGCATTATCAGCCGCAGAGCTGATGTCGTTTGGCCACCTCGGAGCTACGTTTTGACACCGTTGGACTATTATTTGTAGGGTGCCCTCAAAGATAAGCCTACAAGCCAGAGACAATTGACGCTTTAAAGGACAATATTCGTGAAGCCATTGGTGAAATACAGCTGCACACAATCGATAATGTGCTTAAAAATTGGACCGATCGTGTAGGTTACTGCATGGCCAGCCGAGGCAGCCATTTGAATGAAATTATTTTACATTATTAACCGGAAGGATTGTACTTTCAAATAAAAAAAGAAATTTGAGATAATATTCAGTAGTTTTTTTTTATAGCATTTTCAAAAAAAAAAAAGTTATTTGTCGGACCCTTTACTTACAATAAAAGAAACAAAAGAAAAAGAGGAGGAAAAAAATATTTATATATTAACTTAAAAGCTATTTTGACAATTGTTAATTTTATGTAATGTAGATGAGGTGTAAAAACAACAATTCCTATTTGTATCGCTCGAAAATTATTTTCTTAAAAAGTGAGACGTTGCTAACTTCTTTAATTGTAGAGGGTAAACTATTCCATAGACGTACCGCAAATATGAAAAACTGCCATTCAGATACCAAAGTATGGTGCCGAAATTGTATTAAATTGTTATTTCTTCGGAGCCTACTAAAACGCAAACGCTTATAAAGATATTTTGGTTCTTGATTTATAATAATTTTGTGTAAAAAAATGAGTGATTTTAACCTGGTTCTAATCCTAGCGTCGCAACTTGCAAAGATTTCACATGTATAAAGTAATGTCGGTATTAGGTAGGTCTTAGCTAGTAGTAAACGAATACTACCTGGGGTGCAATATTGAGTGTTCCAGAGAGTTTGCAACATTGAATAGGTTTTTCCTCACGCCGCTGCAATATGATCTGACCAGGTAAGATTTTTGTTAAAAACAACACCCAGATTTTTGGCTCGTTCGACAATATCAATTTGCTGATCATTTAAATAAATGTTTGGGTTTACTGGTATTCTAGTTAATCTATTATGCATCAGAACGCACTTGGTTTTTAAAGGGTTAAGGCTGAGACCGTTTGCAACCGTCCAATTTGAGATTTGTTTTAAATCATCATTCAGTTTTCTACTGCAGTCCTCAATTTTTCCTTTTTTGCTGCTAATGTACAGTTGTACATCATCGGCATACATTCTTACATTGCAGTGGATTAACTGTTTAGGGAGGTCAGTAGGCTATTAAGATAACGTATAACATTTAAAAGTAGAAAACTGGGAAATTTTTGATACAAAGTATTTAGAAAGAGTACGGTTACTGAATATATCACAAAACACTAATTTTTCTCCAGGAGGAATTTACTTAAAAATTCACACAGTTATTCTTTGACTTACATTTAACAAAACTTTAAAGTGCGAGATCAATTTTTTGAAATTTTGTTTATGAAAATTTTTTAAAACTTAGAACAGAAGTTTTCAAAATTTTATTATAAGAATTTTCCATCTTTGGTCTCATTATATAAATATTATTTTAAAAATTCTATAACTTGAATGTAAATGGATTTAAAATTGTTTAAGTGTAGCAAAATGTTGAACTTATAATTTTCAAAGTTACTAAATATGTTGCCAAAGTCGAAAAATGTATATACTTTCCCAAAATTGATTTAGATTTGTTTAAGCGAAAATGCTGGATGTGTTTTCAAAAATAACATACAATTTTTGTATAAACATAATGAAATTCTTTAAAGGGTGAATTAGAGTGAAAAATATATGTTTCTTCTTTGACTCTTAAATAAAACCCAAAAATTTAACTCGGTAACATCTTCGATTTCCGAATATATGCATTTAAACAAATTGCTCGGCCAAGCAGCATGTGCACACACCACAAGTTAATAAATCGCTAAAATTTTAATTTTTTTTTGTCAGCAACATATAGCGTGATAGTTAAGATTGTAACAACAGTAGTTGGCATTTTGTTGCACTATTTCTATTTTTTAACAAATAATTTTTACCACAAACTTTCGACCACATATGACTCATCATGATTCTTAAATCTGTTTATAATTGACAATGACAACAAATTTAAAATGCAAATTTAAAGTAAAATCGTAAAGTATTTGTGTTGGTTTTGTATACATTTCCTCATTGTTCCACGAGAAATAACTGAAAGCATCACTTCAATCCGACCAACTTCGGTACAATAACCCACAAACTGCAAAACAAAAAAATAATCTCATATTTAAATGTGCAATGAAAATGTTGGCTGACACTAAACTATGCCAAAAATAAAAAGACAGAGGGAAAAAAAATTTTTTTACACGAATGTTTCTTTTTTTGTAACTCATTTTATGACTGTTGCATATTGTTGTTTCGTGCAATTTGTTGTGTTTTTTTTCTCATAACAAACACGCATTTGTAAGTGAACTGGATTGTTTTTCATTTTCAGTTGTACAAGAAAAAAAAAAACTGGCTGGCAAAGTGTAAACTTTGTTGTTTTAATGCAGTTGATGTAGCTGAGTAACTGTTTTTTTTTTGTTTTCTTATTCCGCTATTTTTTTTTTTATTGATTTAAGTCATACTTACAATGAAAAAGAAAACTGGTTTTTCAAAATGCCTCAAGACATGGAAACAATCTATAGGGAATGCAACATGTTGCAAAAATTGTGAGACTTAAAATTTTGCTTATACTTAGAAAAAGATTTTGTTAGCAATTAAAGAAAAAATAATTGAGTTGCTTAAATATTTTAAATTTAGCAATATGCTGATGATGGTATTAGAAATGCTGTTAAACGAATGTTTTTTAATAAATATTTGTTATAAATAAATGACATGGAAACATGTTTTAGCAACACATTAAAATATCTGTCAAGAAACACATTCGTTTTAAAACTAAATAAGCAAAATAAATTGCCTCAAGAAACTTCAGTTTCGAGCAACATATTCTAAGTATACACAATTGTTGAAATAAATTTGCTACGAAGGAAAATTCATAAATAAATCATTTTATTTTAATTAAAAATACGAAAGAAAAGTAAACAAAACATGTTGCTAAACATTTTTACGATTGAAAGATTATCAATATACAAAAACTGTGCACTTTGCTCAAACCTCAAAATGTGTTCTCTTGCAACATACATATATAGGGACTCAAAAATGTGTAAGACACTTTTCTGCAATATTCGTTGTTTGTTTATTTTTGCAAATGTTTTGTTGTTTATGGATTTCTTGGAACATGTATTTGTAAAAATCAATCATGGTGCAGACCATTTTTCCATTTATTTTTAGAAGCAAAATTATATGCAAACACTGTTGATTAATAATGGATAATGTGCCAAATAAAAGTGAATGGTCGTCGACACAAAATCTCTTCCTACATATATTCATACTTCTTGGCTCAAGTAATGTTGTGCTTATTTGCAAAATATATATGGACATGAAAAGTCTGAAAAGTGTTACCTATATTTTTTCAACACTTATTAAATTTTTCGTATGTTTTGTTGTTTGACCGTTTTTCCATATATGTTTATAAGCAAAAATGTATACAAACACTCTTGAGCAACACAAACTTTATAAAAGCTTTATGAATCCAGTGACTGAGCGAAATTTAATAGAGTCAAGCATTTAAAAAAAACTCTCTTGCAACTTATTTGAAAAGTTTGTTTTATTCTATATATTTTACAACAAAATGTATACTTTTTGGTGGTCATTCTTTAACTGCCTTTTGTGAAGCAATGTTGCTTTACTGTTTAGAAAATTTGTATATTATAATCCACTTTTTAACAATGGTTGTAAATTTTTTGTTTTCTTTTTAAACTCTTTCTTTTAACTCATACTCTCTGTTTGTCTGTCTGTCTGTCTGTCGTCGGTCAACCCCATCCCCCTTATCCAATTGCTCTGAAACTTGAAAAATAGCCTTGTTGTGATTACCGATTAATTTTGGAGTAGCCACGCACAGTCACGCCTAGTCACGCACAGTCACGGAGTGATCTAAATGTCATTTCCCCTCATCCGGTCGATCTGAAACTTGGTCCATACACTTGCTGTGAAAAAAGATTAATTTTGACTTAGTCACGTACAGTCACGCACAGTCACGGAGTGATCTAAATGTCATTTCCCCTCATCCAATCAATCTGAAACTTGATCGATATACTTCCTCTAAAGAAAGATGAACCCATTCCCCTTATCCGATCGATCTGAAACATGGTAGATAGACTTGCTGTGAAAAAAGATTAACTTTGACATAGTCACGCACAGTCTCGCATAGTCACTGAGTGATTTAAACCCCATTTCCACTCATCACAGTCTCGCATAGTCACTGAGTGATTTAAACCCCATTTCCACTCATCCAATTGATCTGAAACTTTGTCCATAGACTTATTGTGACCTAATATTAATTTTAATATAGACAGGAAAGGAAGAGTTTTAATAAAAACTTTGTTTTTATGGGTTAGATTATTATTGTATTATTTTTTATAGAAATAAAAATATCTTATTTTCGATTTTTATAATTTTCAATGATTGAGTTAGTTATCAATCATGCTCAAGATCACATGTTTTTACTTTAAATAAACCAAAAACATTTTTTCTTTTCATTAAATAATGATGCTCGTTCTTAATAAAATGTGTCTTAGCATTTAAGCAATAAAATTGCATTTAGCATTCAGCTTTATATTGGTAAATAATTATATAATAATTTGCAGCTGGCACTGCAACATGTTGCTAAAATCAAGTTAGGTTTTTTCTATGCAATCAAATTTTTATTTGCAACCGGTTAAAACATATTTTTTCAAGAACTAGCAAATGCATTGGACCAGGATAATCACAAAAAGAAATGTTACCGGTATAGCAACACAAACTAAAAAGTGTCGGCAAAAAAAAAAAAAAAAAATAAAAACTGTTGTTTAACAACAAACGGAATTTGTTGAAGTCGCACATTCGGAACAATAAATAAAATGTTGTTAATATGTTGTAGTGTAGCTTCTAAGTATAAGAGTTTTCCAGAATGTTGAAATATATTTTTTTCGTTTTATAAATAAACACCAATAAATATTTTTCTTTATAAAAATGTATAATTCATCATCCTTATAAACATTTCCTTGATCACTAATAAATTCCTTGGAGATACATTTTTTTTTGTTTAACGTAAAATTGGCTTCATTTACTATTGCAACATTATATTGTATACCAGCACCATTAGTTAATCAAATTATAATAAATTCGGAAATACAATGATACCAAATTGGTTGCAACTATAAAAATTAGTTCAAACTTTTGATTTTTTTCGTGTTAGCATTAACTTATATAATTAAGTAAAATGCTTCTAGTATTCAAACAGCAAACAAAATATAATGCTAGAACATTATAACAACCAGTCTCAGCAATTGTATTAGCCTTGCTATCAATGCTTCGTGTTTTTATACATTTCTTATACTGTTGCAACATGCTAGTAGTAATAATGAAACAGCGTTTTGCAAAAACAATATATGTATGTATATATAAAGTTAATAAATATAAGCAACCAAAAAATTATTTGGTCGATACAAAATCTTCTTTTAATTGAAAAGAATCTAACCACTTGTTACCTTGACATTAACACCTGCTTAATAAAATAAAATGTTTCCTAGCAACAAGAAAATATAAATATAATATTTTGAATTTCTAAGCAATTATATCATTCTTGCTAACAATGTTTATTAGTAATTGGAACATGTATGTACATTTCAACAATATTTTGATTAATAAAAGCAATCAAAAAAGAATCTAGCTGTTACATTGTGACATGTTGACATTAAGTAACACCTATTTAATAAAGTAGAATGTTGCTAAGATCTAACCAACAAGAAAATAGAATATAAGAAGGCTGTTTACATATATCAGAGCAATTATAAAATCCTTGCTAGCAAAGTATGTTGTTTTTACTATTATCTTAACCATTGGAGTACGTTCATAGCTTTAAACAACATGTCGATAATTCTGTGGTCACAAGCGATAACCGCCTAAGTCGACTTAAGAACGATTTTAGTTATGGATGCTATCACATTCTACTAAAAATGCTTTATATTTACGTGAAATCCCCATTTTTCTAACCCTGTTATTTAAAAAGTTATTAATGAAAACATACTGACCTAAGTCGTAATAAAGCCCCATTACATTTATATAAACAGTTATTTTTCTCGAAAGAATGATTTTCGCCGATTTGAGTTATGTATGCTATCATATTCTACTAAAAAATCTATATATTTACGTGAAATCCCCATTTTTTGAACACTGTTATTTAAAAAGTTATTACAACAAATATTCTGACCTAAGTCGTAATGAAGCCCCATTACATTTATATAAAAAGCTATTTTTCTCGAAAGCATGATTTTCGAGTTAGGCGGTTATTGCTTGTGACCACAGAATTATAACCAACCACAATTTTATCATTTTTTCAATACCAGTCCTCTTCCAACTTAAAAGTATCTCATAAATTCGAACTTTTCATTTGTGTTAAAATTTCGGCAATGCAGCCCTTAAAAGGGTAAAATGATGCAGTTATTTTATTTGAATCCTGCTAAATACTTTTGTGTACCTTGAGGATATCAGAGTTTCTAGTTTTGTTAGAAACATTTTCATTGGCTACAGAAATCTTTTTTTTTTTTTTTTTTGATTTTTAACAACATGTCGCTATATGAAAGCCCGAAATATTTATGTCTTCCAAAATCATTCTTCTCTTAAAAATATTAAACACGTGCCGTTGAAAAAAAAAATTTTTTTTTAAAGTCAGCTGCTACGCAAACATCCAAATTAATGTATTTAAAAAGTAACTAGAGGACCCCTGCTGCTCCGCAGCATTATATTATATTAATTTTTATAATACCAAAATTTGCCAAGACAAGTTAACGTACAGTAATGCCAAAATATGCCAATATAAGTTAACGTACACTAAAAGTAAAGTAGATTCTCCACGCATAACTTTCCTCAAACCCAACGCATTTAAGCAGTTAATAGCTCAAAAGAAGGAGCTTGATCCACTGAGTTTTCTTAGACCTATGTCAACAGCCTACGTTAATTAGAACTCTAGTTATAGAGGATTGAGAGAAGAGAAATATTGAAAAAAATCTTGAATGCAAAGTTTATTCATAAATTCTTTTAATATATAAGACTAGAGGACCCCTGCTGCTCCGCAGCATTATATTATATTATATTATATTATATTATATTATATTACATTATATTATATTATATTATATTACATTATATTATATTATATTATATTATATTATATTATATTATATTATATTATATTATATTATATTATATTATATTATATTATATTATATTATATTATATTATATTATATTATATTATATTATATTATATTATATTATATTATATTATATTATATTATATTATATTATATTATATTATATTATATTATATTATATTATATTATATTATATTATATTATATTATATTATATTATATTATATTATATTATATTATATTATATTATATTATATTATATTATATTATATTATATTATATTATATTATATTATATTATATTATATTATATTATATTATATTATATTATATTATATTATATTATATTATATTATATTATATTATATTATATTATATTATATTATATTATATTATATTATATTATATTATATTATATTATATTATATTATATTATATTATATTATATTATATTATATTATATTATATTATATTATATTATATTATATTATATTATATTATATTATATTATATTATATTATATTATATTATATTATATTATATTATATTATATTATATTATATTATATTATATTATATTATATTATATTATATTATATTATATTATATTATATTATATTATATTATATTATATTATATTATATTATATTATATTATATTATATTATATTATATTATATTATATTATATTATATTATATTATATTATATTATATTATATTATATTATATTATATTATATTATATTATATTATATTATATTATATTATATTATATTATATTATATTATATTATATTATATTATATTATATTATATTATATTATATTATATTATATTATATTATATTATATTATATTATATTATATTATATTATATTATATTATATTATATTATATTATATTATATTATATTATATTATATTATATTATATTATATTATATTATATTATATTATATTATATTATATTATATTATATTATATTATATTATATTATATTATATTATATTATATTATATTATATTATATTATATTATATTATATTATATTATATTATATTATATTATATTATATTATATTATATTATATTATATTATATTATATTATATTATATTATATTATATTATATTATATTATATTATATTATATTATATTATATTATATTATATTATATTATATTATATTATATTATATTATATTATATTATATTATATTATATTATATTATATTATATTATATTATATTATATTATATTATATTATATTATATTATATTATATTATATTATATTATATTATATTATATTATATTATATTATATTATATTATATTATATTATATTATATTATATTATATTATATTATATTATATTATATTATATTATATTATATTATATTATATTATATTATATTATATTATATTATATTATATTATATTATATTATATTATATTATATTATATTATATTATATTATATTATATTATATTATATTATATTATATTATATTATATTATATTATATTATATTATATTATATTATATTATATTATATTATATTATATTATATTATATTATATTATATTATATTATATTATATTATATTATATTATATTATATTATATTATATTATATTATATTATATTATATTATATTATATTATATTATATTATATTATATTATATTATATTATATTATATTATATTATATTATATTATATTATATTATATTATATTATATTATATTATATTATATTATATTATATTATATTATATTATATTATATTATATTATATTATATTATATTATATTATATTATATTATATTATATTATATTATATTATATTATATTATATTATATTATATTATATTATATTATATTATATTATATTATATTATATTATATTATATTATATTATATTATATTATATTATATTATATTATATTATATTATATTATATTATATTATATTATATTATATTATATTATATTATATATTATATTATATTATATTATATTATATTATATTATATATTATATTATATTATATATTATATTATATTATATTATATTATATTATATTATATATTATATTATATATTATATTATATTATATTATATTATATTATATTATATTATATTATATTATATTATATTATATATTATATTATATTATATATTATATTATATTATATTATATTATATTATATTATATTATATTATATATTATATTATATTATATTATATTATATTATATTATATTATATATTATATTATATTATATTATATTATATTATATTATATATTATATTATATTATATTATATAATATAATATTATATTATATTATATTATATTATATTATATTATATTATATTATATTATATTATATTATATTATATTATATATTATATTATATTATATTATATAATATAATATTATATTATATTATATTATATTATATTATATTATATTATATTATATTATATTATATTATATTATATTATATTATATTATATTATATTATATATTATATTATATTATATTATATAATATAATATTATATTATATTATATTATATTATATTATATTATATTAAATTTTATAATATAATACCAAAATTTGCCAAGAGAAGTTAACGTACAGTAAAAGTAAAGTTGATTTCCACGCATAACTTTCCTCAATTTTTATAATAAATTTTTATAATATAATACCAAAATTTGCCAAGAGAAGTCAACGTACAGTAATACCAAAATATGCTAAGAGAAGTTAACGTACAGTAATACCAAAATTTGGCAAGAGAAGTTAACGTACAGTAATACCAAAATATGCCAAGAGAAGTTAACGTACAGTAATACCAAAATTTGCCAAGAGAAGTCAACGTACAGTAAAAGCAAAGTTGATTCTCCACGCATAACTTTCCTCAAACCGAACGAATTTAAGCAGTTAGAAGGAGCTTGATCCACTGAGTGTTCTTAGACCTATGTCAACAGCCAACGTGAAATAGAACTAGTTATAGAGGTTTGAGAGAAGAAAAATATTGAAAAAAATCTTGAATGCAAAGTTTATTCATAAATTCTTTTAATATATAAGACTAGAGGACCCCTGCTGCTCCGCAGCATTATATTATATTATATTAATTTTTATAATATAATACCAAAATTTGCCAAGAGAAGTTAACGTACAGTAATGCCAAAATATGCCAAGAGAAGTTAACGTACAGTAAAAGTAAAGTTGATTGTCCACGCATAACTTTCCTCAAACCCAACGAATTTGCAAAGAGAAGTTAACGTATCGTAATGCCAAAATATTTCGAGATAAGTTAACGTAGCAGTTAATAGCTCAAAAGAAGGAGCTTGATCCACTGAGTGTTCTTAGACCTATGTCAACAGCCTACGTTAATTAGAACTCTAGTTATAGAGGTTTGAGAGAAGAAATTATTGAAAAAAATCTTGAATGCAAAATTTATTCATAAACTCTTTTAATATATAAGATTTAATATATAAGATGAACAGAATTTAATAGTAAATGGCTCATTTCAAAAGTTGTACTTGTTAAGATTTTATTCAATTTAATTTGTATAAGAACATTTCACAACTTGTTTTGTTTTTTCCTTCATTTTTGCACTGCACAAAGAGCCAGCCCATGGAAAATTTTAAAATATCCGATGGTTTATATTTTTTGAACACTTTTAAATTAGCTAATACAAATATAAATCTATAATATTAATAGGCTAGGCGATTTCTTGTGACCGTTTTATCCCAATATTGACCAAACGTATATTATTTGAAACGTATTTCTTTTAAGCCGATTTGCAGATTTACAGATTTTTAAATTTTTTCCTTTATTTTGAGTAAATTGCATTTAAAGTTGCTACTAACACATACATAAAATTATACAATGCTATGTGTGTGTTTATTCAATTTGTTAATGTGTTTGTAGTAAAAATGAGTTTGTTTTTTACGTTGATTTGTGAATTGGCTATAATTGATTAGCATACCTTTATGGTCTTTATTTAATGAAAAAATAAAATTTGCACTCGAACTTCGAGGGCTGGAATATGCTAGTGTTAATTAATATGTTTACAGAAAAAAAATGTATAAAGCACTATAGCTTTTGAAATTGTTGTAGCTTTATAAGGCAAATGTTGCTAGGAACATAGATTATTATATATTGCGAAGATTTAGTAAATTTTTTCTTTAACTATTGACAGCAGTTAGAAATGTGGCTAAATGAAAATATCTCGAAAATTTATATAAAAAAACTTCATATTCATATTAAAAATGCAGAAACAATATAAAGCAGCATTACATATTATTTTTTTTATTTATTTAAATAAATTTTTTCTTCTCTTACAAATAATCTTCTGCCTTGGGATAGTACAATCTAGATTTATTATAAAAATGTATCAGTTAATATATTAAAACATGTTACAATTATTTTAGCAACATGTTGCTTATATACAACGAAGAATAAACTAAATATACATATATAATTTCTACTTCATCAAATCTTCTGCCATTTAATATCATCCAGCTGGTAAGAAGTTCTGACTAAGAACCACACACAAAATTTTATACTTTGTAAGAACACATTTTAGCCAACTAAAATGCTTGAAAAGGTACAAACTATAAAAGCCAACAAAACGAAGAAAGCCAAAAACACAAAATGTATAAGAAACGGAAGAATCGAAAACAAAGCAGTAAAGAAGACGAGGTTATTTGCGGTTATTGACTTTGTCTCGTTTAAATGACCTTGCCCGAAAAGAGCGTGAATAAAATACAAGATATAAAATTAAAATGAATTAAACATAAAAAATGCACACATTAAAAAAAAAATGGTGTCTGTTTGTTTTTTGTTTTTGAATATTTTTGGAAAAACGGGAAAATTTTCTTTTATTTTTAAATAAGACAAATGAAAAAGCAAACAACAAACACTATGACCAAGAACAGAATAAAGAATGGAGATGAAGAAGAAAAGTTTTAAAACATACACATATAAATAAACTAGTTTCACAACAACTTATTTAAGATTTTTTTCAATAAAAAAAAAAAAAAAAACTCACACACACACACACACAAAATGTAAAGCAAACCTATCATTATTTATTGTCACTGGTTATAGATAGATAGTGAGTGCAGCAATATGATTATATATGTACATATGTATATATGATGACATGTGTAATTTGCTGTTGTCTTTCCAACCATATAGACCAGGGCATATAATGCATCACAGTTTTCACATATAAACAGCAAATATGAGTTCCTATTACAAAAAGGGCTACACGAATGTTTTTGCCAGTGTATTTGTAACAACACAACAACATTTTATTTAACTCTTGATGATGATATTAGTAAATGATGATGAAAAGATTGTTGGCCTTTTTTTTCTTTGTTTTGTTTTTACATACATTTTTTTTTTTTATTTGTAATTTATAAAGTAGTGCAATGACATTGACATGATTATTACAATGCTGTTGATATTGTGAATTTTTATTATAGCTTTCTTTAGATTTCTTTTTTATATTTCATACACAAGGGGTAGTCGTAGTAATATGAAACTTAGCACAAAAAAAGTCAATGTCATTGTATATATATAAATGTTGATAAACAAATATGATAAAAAATATATAAAATGAATACAATTTTGTTCAAATCACACACACCTACCTTTTGAGGGCTTTTCTTTGTATAATTTAGTCCTTTTAGATTAAGGATATTACTCTCTTAATTTTGGCTTAAGAAAAATGTTTACCAACAAAAAGTTTATTCTTGCTAATCTTAGTTAATTTTCATATTTTTTCTTTTACTATTAATTATTTATGTTAATTTTTGTCCTTAATTTATGAATGTGTATGTTTGAGCAATATTTTTATACCCTCCACTCCAGTGTGCAGAGGGTACATATAAGTTTGTGTTCCGTTTGTAATAATTAGAAAAAAATTTTGGACCCCATAAAATATATATATTTGTGATCCTTATAACAACTGGAGTTGATATAGCGATGTCCGTCTGTCCGTCTGTCCGTCTGTGGAAATCACGATGGCGGCATCAATCGGGCAGCTAGGGTGCTCGCTGACATAAAAAATGGTTCTCTAACATCCTGAAAAGTTTGCTATTTAAAATCGTTCAAATCGGTCGATTAGGGACCGAGATTTGAATGAAGAACTAAAAAAAGTCTTGAAAAAATATAATTTTCTATGTTGTTCTTGTCACGATCACGCCCTCAATAGGATAGCTAAGGTGATCATTTTTAGTGAGAATGATTCTCCAAATTCATGGGAAGATTTCTATTTCAAAAATCGTTAAAATAGGTGGAACAGGTCCAGGGAAATCTCTGAAAAAGTAAAAAAAAAATGAAAAGTATGATGTTTCTATATTGTTCTTGTTGTTATTCTAAATGTTATATTGTTGTCATAGCTGGACTTGTTGTTTTTGTGGTCGTTGGGGTAATAATATAATAAAAACTAACTAAAAACTAAATGTACAAACTTTTTTTATCAACTCTGGTAGAAAAATTTAAAAGTTTCCATTGTTTTGGCATCACTAAAAAAATTTACTAGATCATTTCTGTCATTGCCATTGCCGCGAGACTGCCTGCAAAGTTTCAGATCGATTGGGTCACGGGAAAGGGGTTAAAATCGATCCAAAATTTTTTAGACAAAAAGACACTACGACTTAATATAAAAATTCACCAGCATCTAAAGCAAATAATGCTAAAATACCTAGTTGTTAATAAAAAGAAAACAAGCAGACACTACGAGTTAATATAAATTGAGTAAAAATTCACCAGCATCTAAAGCAAATAATGCTAAAATACCTAGTTGTTAATAAAAAGAAAACAATGTAAATTTAGCAAAAAAAAATTTTATGTATTAATTTATTTAAAGAGAAAAACACAAAACGTTTGATGTTGTATTTTTTGTGTGTAATATTTACACGTACATACATACACATATTAAATAATACAAATAATATACATATATTCTATATATGTATATCCATAATAACTGCATGTTAGAAATAAATCGGTATATTATTTTATTTACATAAAACTCTGCAATATTTTGTTGTGGGGAAAATACATTTCTTTTGCATTAACAGAGTGTCACTTCATTTTGCTCAGCGTGACTATGCCACACTAGATGGCTCCACAATTTTTGTTCTAATTAGCTTTGCAATAGTTATTTCTATTTTAACATGAATGTCAATATTTTCAACTAGATATCATACAGAACAATGTTAAGAGTACACACGGGCTGGTCTTTTATTTCATACGTTTTTTCATTATTCTTTTATAAATATGAACATAAGTTCGGCATATTAACTTTTTGTTGCCTTTACAAAATAGAGTTTTTTGCTTTCAAAACAGTTCTAGATAGTTATATAGAATTATTATTCTGCTTTACCTACAAAATATCTGATTGCGATTACATGTAATTTCTAAAAATTGTTTATAATTACTAAAATAACATAAAATAAAAACAAGTAAAACAAGTAAGAAAATTATAGTCGGTCTAGACCGACTATACGATACCCTATACCATGCGTTTAGAGACCGTATCTCTCAGGCCCAACTAACTGGAAATAGAAAATAAGCATAAACCAAATTTAAATGGGATTTTTATTAATTTTTTCGGCTGCAGATATGAAATAGTTCATATCGGATGCTATATCTATATGGGGACTAGGCCCAAAAATGGACCGATCCTGACCATGTTCGTTAAAGTCTCTTGCATTTTGCAAAAATATATACAAACAAAATTTGAGAAGAATCAGTGCAATATTTTTCTTTTTTGATAGATTTAAGTGAATATCGGGAAGCAGCTCTATATGGGGCCTATGACTAAGAGTTGTCCAATAGGGATCATTTTTGGACCACTGACTAATGGATGTAATATATACATACAAACCCAATTTGACTAAGATTTGTATGATAATTTGGATCTTATTGCAATATATGTTGATTTCATAGGGGTCATTTGTATGTGGGCTAAGTCTGAACATGGACCGATTCTCACCAATTTCAATAGCGTTCATCCCATGGCCGATAAAAGATTAAATACCAAATTTCATCAAAATATATTCATATTTGCGACCTGCAGTTTGATTACAAGCTTTACATGTACACACAGACGGAAGGACGGACGGACGGATATTGTTAAATCGAATCAGATAGTGATTCTGATTCGATCGGTATAATTAAAGATGGGTGTAGGTCAAATATTTTTGGTTGTTACAAACAGCAGCACAAAGTCATTATACCCAAACCACATAGTGGTATAGGGTATAATAATAATGATAAATAAATGGCATTATTCGTCTTCCGAATCACAATTTTCGCGTTGGAAGCAGCTGGCTAGTGTGCCAGCACACTTCAAATGAACGGGCCGATCGCATCCGAAACAATTAATGGAGTTATTATTGCTTATATGTGTTATATTGCTTACTGGGTAGTTATTTTGACATCTACGACGATATTTCACCATTAAAAAAAGAAAAGATGGCCACAACCCAACCAATTTTAGTGGCCACAACCCAATTTTGCAGCCATCTTGAGATGTGGTGAAAATTTGTTTGGTGTCAACATATTGGTTGCAATCGATATTTACTCACAAATTATAATAAATTTACTGAATAAAAATGCATTGCACTCACATTTTTGATTCATTCACTTCGATTTCTAACTCTATTGAAAAGGGGTAAATTTGTATTATTGGTCTTTTTCAAGCACAGAAAAATAAATTTGTTCTTAGCACAAAGCAGGCGCGTCTGCCCGTTTCGGTACTCGGTACAAAAAGAACGTGCTGCCATGACACACAAATGACTTTTGCAAGAAAAACACATATGCCTTAGGTCAAAAGATACGCTGGGGTGGCCACAACCGAACCATGGCCACAACCCAACCTCTTCCCCTACTCCAGTTATATGATATTATATATTTAATTTATATGGATGATGCCACGCCCATTCGTCCGATCCTGCCCATTTTTTGTTCGACTACTCAAATTGATAATAGATGCCCTCAGAAAAATTTGCAAAGCTATCTCTGTCATAGTAGTCGAGATATATAATATTGAATAATCCGATCCCTCCCATTTTTGGCATGGATACTAACATTAATAATAGGTGACATCACACAAAATTGCAAAGGTCTCCCTGTCTTAGTACTCAATATATATTACATTGTATATTCACTTTGTATTGGAGGCGCCACCCCCAATAAAAATATCAAACAAATTTATAGCTTCTTCCAGACACACAGTAAGACTCTTTAAAAATTATAATTAGATCAGTTCAATGGCTCCTCCTATATATATAAGTATACAGAAGAAGTTACTGAAACATTTTACTAAACACACTATTAAATATGGTCTTATATAACTCGAATTAAAAAAAGAATTAAAAAATTTAGATATTTCCGTTTTCCATTCACATATTTACAGTAAAAAAAATATGTTGCATATAAAACACACAATTTAAAATAGTGAAAAAAAAGGGACGATTTATTTCTATTCCATAGTTTCCAGCGTCAAAGCTGAGGGACCTCATTGATAAGGCCTTCTTGTGATTCTCCAGTGTTCGGCGAAATGTTTACGAACCCCATTAGAATCCATCTGCTCGAAGAAGTGTCGCCAAAAAAGCGCCTAAATTCTCTTTGGATGCTGGATTAACAATATGACTTGAATTTACATCAACCCATACATAAATCTTTCTAGAAAATATTATATTTTAATGAATTCTTAACTCAAAAATTTATACACACATACATTTCTTTATTTAATTTAATTATTAATTAATTATTTAATTATTACTTGAATTAAATGAAATCTATATATGTACATATTTTTATTTTCCAATTTATGTACATATATACAAATCAGAATATGTTGCATATACATAATGGTAAAACATATTACTAAATGCACCACTCAAATGGTGCCAAATATTATCCATTAATTTTCATTAAAATGAAATGTTTTCTGTAAACAATATCAACAATTAGATTGAAAATCATGTTATACAATTTTTTGCTATATGTTGTTAGTTATGTGACAACATGAACTTAATTTCTAATAACACATAAATAAACCAATATTGTACTAATGTTACAACAAAGAAAATACACTTGAAAATACAAAGGAAAACGAAATGAAATTGAGCTAAGAAAAACCTCTTGATATATTTATAATTTTTGGTTATAATGAATATGTTCGTTAAACATATCATAAAACACCTCTTTCAAAATGGTTAACTATGTTGCAGGGTTATAGTTATATAAATAATTATATAAACTAGCAGATTCCAGCACTCGAAATTCGAGTGCAAATTCTAGGAAATATTATTTTTCATTTAATAAAGAACCTAACAGTATGCTTCACAATTCAACTCATTTTAAATGAAGAAAACAAACTCAACACATTAACACCAACACATTAACAAATTTAATAAACACACACATAGCATTGTATAATTTTATGCATGTGTTAGTAGCAACTTTAAACGATCATAACTCCAAAAAATATTCCAGACGATGAAAATCTGTAAATCTGGGTAACAGCTAAAAAGAAATACCTTTCAAAGGATAAACTTTTTGTCAAAATCGGGGTAAAACTGTGAAACTTACATCGGTCACAAGAAATCACCTTGCCTATTAATATTATAGATGTGATTGAACTATTGCAACATGTTGCTAGTTTTAATTTAAATAAAATTTATAAATGTATATATTTGTAGTTATTTTGACACCTTATAAATAAATTTAACTATCCCAAGTTTTCCATAAGTTTGCCCAGAAAATTCTTTCTAAACAAACTACAAATATGCAATGTTTATAGAACTTTTAACATTTCGTCCATATATTTTCCAACATGTTGAGATACAGCAATACATATATTTATTATTATTTTTTTTTACAAATTTCATATTTTAATGAATATTTAAATAATTGTGTGCGTGTTGAGAGTATAGCCAGTTGATTTGCCAATTTTTCTGGCATACGTTCCCTTATGATAACACACATGTTAACAAAAAGTGCAGTTTTAAAGCTTCTGATGTTAATTCTAAAGGGTCCGCCATCTAACGTTTTTTTCTCCAACTAGTGCTTATTTCGTGAATGATAACACTTAGCTCATGTCTGATTTGACAGATAATTAGTTTTATCCTTCCGCTGAACGAATATGGTTGTGTATATGCTTGAACAACGCTGGGAAATATTGCGACATTACTTTGAAAATCATGGTAATGTTGCAGAATGTGTGCGAAAATTGCGTACGGATTTTGGAAGAAGAGAAGCACCGTCAGCTCCGTATGTTCGTTATCTTGTGAAAAAAGTGAAAGAAACTGGCATCCTCATCGATAAACCAAAGCGTGAAAAGCCAAAAACAGTGCGTACACCCGAGAATATTGCTGCTGTGGCAGAAAGTGTGCGTGAAGCGCCATCAACATCAATGCGCCGTCGTTCTCAATAATTCAACATTTCGGTAGCATCATTGAGACAAATTTTGCATAAAGACCTTGGTATGACGCAATACAAAGTCCAATTGGTTCAGGAGTTGAAGCTAACTGACCATCCAATGCGTTTTCGCTTCGCTAAGTGGGCCTGCAAAATTGTCGCATTTGGGGCACAGAAAACCTGCACGCATACATTGAAAAGCCGATACACCCAAAACGAGTCACTGTTTGGTGCGGATTTTGGTCCAGAGGCATAATTGGGCCATTTTTCTTCGAAAATGAGCAAGGAGTGGCCGTTACAGTCAATGGCGATCGTTATCGGGCCATGTTGAACGAATTTTTGTTCAAAAAATTGAAGAGGAGGATATTGGCAACATTTGGTTTCAACAAGACGGCGCTACGTGCCACACAGCCGAAGCTGCACTCGATGTTTTGCGCCCTGTTTTTGAAGATCGCATTATCAGCCGCAGAGCTGATGTCGTTTGGCCACCTCGGAGCTGGGATTTGACACCGTTGGACTATTATTTGTGGGGTGCCCTCAAAGATAAGTGTTACGCCAACAAGCCAGAGACAATTGACGCTTTAAAGGACAATATTCGTGAAGCCATTGGTGAAATACAGCTGCACACATTCGATAATGTGCTTAAAAATTGGACCGATCGTGTAGGCTACTGCATGGATGAAAGTACAATCCGGAAGGATTGTACTTTCAAATAAAAAAAGAAATTTGAAATAATATTTAGTAGTTTTTTTTTATAGCATTTTCAAAAAAAAAAAAAGTTATTTGGCGGACCCTTTATTTATATTAAAACAAGTTGGTAGAAGTTTCTTAATATTCTAATAACATTTACTATTAAGTTCGTTAAATCTTTAAACCATGTTCCTAATATTGTGGCAACATGTTTCTATCTCAAATATTAAACAACATGCTAAAATAAAGTTGACTAATGACTTTGAAAATGCGGAGTATTTTTATATGCTTTAAGGCTTTTCTAATGTAATGACAAAAATTCAATGCGCAACATAAATGTTTGGTATAATGTTGTTTTAAAAAATATTTCTATGAAATTTTAAGCTTGTAATCTTGATAGTTAAATTGTTTTTTGAAACATGTTGCTTTAGGAAAATATGGAGAAATTATATTAAACTAAGTTAAAATTTTTAACTAAAATTTAAAGGAACATTTTTGTTTGTCATTGATAAAAAACTTATTGGATGATTAGTATTTATATTGCAATTTAATTATAAACTGGAAAAATATTTTTAGTATTCTTTTGATATAAATATTTAGTATTTTGCAACATGTTGATTTAAGAAAATATAAAAATATTTATAAAAACATAGAAACACTTTTACTTTGTTTTGGGTTTGTAACAGTTTCAATTATGGTTTTAAAAAATTTATTATTTTTGCCATTTCATTTTGTACTTAGTAAAATTTTTCAATCAGGGTTTTCATATATATACCCTATACCACTACGTGGTTTGGGTATAATGACTTTGTGCTGCTGTTTGTAACTATCAAAAATATTTGACCTAGACCCATATTTTATTGTACCGATCGACTCAGAACCACTTAGTGAGTCGATTTAGCGATGTCCGTCCGTCCGTCCGTCCGTCCGTCCATCCGTCCGTCTGTGTGTCCACGTTAACCTTGTAATCAAACTACAGGTCGCAACTATGAATATATTTTGATGAAATTTGGTATGTAAGCTTCTATCGGCCATAGGATGAATGCTAATGAAATTGGTGAAATTCGGTCTATGTTGAGACCTAGGCCCCATAAAAATGACCCATATGAAATCGACATAAATTGCCATAAGATACAAATTATCATATAGATCTTCGTCAAATTGGGTTTGTATGTGTTTATTATATCCACTAATCAGTAGTCCAAAAAAAATCCCTATAGGACAAATCTTCGTCATAGGCCCCATATAGAGCTGCTACCCGATCTTCACTTACAGATTTTTCTCAAATTTGGTTTGTACATATTTTTTCAGAATATAACAAATATGGTCAGGATCGGTCCATTTTTCGACCTATATAAATATAGCACCCGATATGAACTTTTTCATATCTGCAGCCAAAAAAATTAACAATGTCACTCAAATTTGGTTTCTGCTAAGTTTCTATATCTAATTAGTTGGACCGAAGAGATAGGGCCTCTAAAGCATGGTATAGGGTATCGTATAGTCGCTCTAGACCGACTATAATTTCTTACTTGGTTTTTTTAATTTCTTTAATTTGAATGATATTTGAAGGTAGCTTAAATTTCTGCAACATGATTTAGATTTATTTAAATGTAATCTTTTTCAAATTTGTTTTATAAAAATCTTAATTAACCGAATATTTAAGTTGTTGACTCATTGTTATAGAACTAATAATATTCTGAAGATCAACATCAATATAACCTTGAGACTTTTTCTAAAAACAACTCAACTTCTTTTTCTGTTTTCCTTCTTTAGAGTCTTTATTATAAAGCACATCAGAATTATTAAACAAAAATGTTCTTCTTGGTCTCTTTTTCAAAGCAAATATAAAAAAAATGAGACATAAATCCTTGAAATTGATTTCTTGTGCTTCGGTGAATTTCTTGTTAAACTAAATAACAAAAAATAAAGAAAATGAAGCTAAAGTTTTTTTATATATCTCAAGTTTAGCATTTAAGATCAAGAATATTGATTATACATTAAAGGAGTAGTATGGCTAAAATAAAAGTAGAATCAGCAGCAGCAAATAACAGCGAGATGAATTATAAGAAAACATTGATAACTTGTTAAAAGTTTGTTAAAGATAATGAACATTATAATGTTAATGAAGATGTTAACAATCTTTGTTAAACAAAATTGCTCTATTCAGTTTACACGATAAAAGAGCACCCTACAAATAGTTATATTGACTAGAATTCAGTTATCCGAATCAATTGTACTTTAATTTAAATTCATATACGAAAATAAAACTATATTCAAAAAAATCGTCTACTCGATATTAAATAAAATCTTTCTGACGAAGATTTTTCTAAATTAATGCACAAAAAATAATTCCTTTTTCATTATTTTTAAATAAAAACTATAATAAAATAAATGTTATAAGCAGCATATTGAGCGAAGTTTATTCCTAAAAATGTTGCCAAAACTTTTTTCTAAGCCTAATAGAACCAAAAAGTTTAAATATAGGAAAGGGTTTCTTTCGCTCAGTTTTATTACGCCCATTCTCCGAACTCAGAAAGAAGTCAGATTGTTTTGTATAGCCTTTATAGACGTTTTTGTTGATAAACATATATGAGAAAAACGACCGCGACATAACTGATATTTAATGAACCATTTCTGAGCACACATATGAGTTGAAAGAGACAATATTTCGGAATTGAGCAAAGTGCTATCCATTATGATAGAATTCCCTAAAATGAAGTAAACCTGCTGGCTGGAATAGTGCGAAGATTGTTTAGTTATTTTGATAGTTTTTCACAAATCTTTGTCTAAACTGTGTTGCAACATGTTTATAAACATATTGCATATGATGCTTGTACGTATTTGCATTAACACTGTTTATATGCATTACAGTAAACATTATTAATAGTATTTATTAAATATATATATTTTTTAATTCCTCAAAAAATTTTAAAATATCCACATTAACTATTTAGCAACATTTGCGTATAAATATATTACTAATGATTTGTTATATTTTTTATTTATTTATTAAATTCATTTGTAACCAAAAGCCTATTGGTCTTAAAAATTACATAGCTTATCTCAGAGTAGGCAAATAATTATGTATATGAATAACTTAAATTAATTAATTAATTAACTTCTCCTATCGCACGAATATGTATATTCTCAATATATTACTAATAATAATTATCAACAATAGTATAAAGGACGACAGTAGACAGCAAAAACAAATAAATTAAATTAAATTAAATTAAATTAAATTAAATTAAATTAAATTAAATTAAATTAAATTAAATTAAATTAAATTAAATTAAATTAAATTAAATTAAATTAAATTAAATTAAATTAAATTAAATTAAATTAAATTAAATTAAATTAAATTAAATTAAATTAAATTAAATTAAATTAAATTAAATTAAATTAAATTAAATTAAATTAAATTAAATTAAATTAAATTAAATTAAATTAAATTAAATTAAATTAAATTAAATTAAATTAAATTAAATTAAATTAAATTAAATTAAATTAAATTAAATTAAATTAAATTAAATTAAATTAAATTAAATTAAATTAAATTAAATTAAATTAAATTAAATTAAATTAAATTAAATTAAATTAAATTAAATTAAATTAAATTAAATTAAATTAAATTAAATTAAATTAAATTAAATTAAATTAAATTAAATTAAATTAAATTAAATTAAATTAAATTAAATTAAATTAAATTAAATTAAATTAAATTAAATTAAATTAAATTAAATTAAATTAAATTAAATTAAATTAAATTAAATTAAATTAAATTAAATTAAATTAAATTAAATTAAATTAAATTAAATTAAATTAAATTAAATTAAATTAAATTAAATTAAATTAAATTAAATTAAATTAAATTAAATTAAATTAAATTAAATTAAATTAAATTAAATTAAATTAAATTAAATTAAATTAAATTAAATTAAATTAAATTAAATTAAATTAAATTAAATTAAATTAAATTAAATTAAATTAAATTAAATTAAATTAAATTAAATTAAATTAAATTAAATTAAATTAAATTAAATTAAATTAAATTAAATTAAATTAAATTAAATTAAATTAAATTAAATTAAATTAAATTAAATTAAATTAAATTAAATTAAATTAAATTAAATTAAATTAAATTAAATTAAATTAAATTAAATTAAATTAAATTAAATTAAATTAAATTAAATTAAATTAAATTAAATTAAATTAAATTAAATTAAATTAAATTAAATTAAATTAAATTAAATTAAATTAAATTAAATTAAATTAAATTAAATTAAATTAAATTAAATTAAATTAAATTAAATTAAATTAAATTAAATTAAATTAAATTAAATTAAATTAAATTAAATTAAATTAAATTAAATTAAATTAAATTAAATTAAATTAAATTAAATTAAATTAAATTAAATTAAATTAAATTAAATTAAATTAAATTAAATTAAATTAAATTAAATTAAATTAAATTAAATTAAATTAAATTAAATTAAATTAAATTAAATTAAATTAAATTAAATTAAATTAAATTAAATTAAATTAAATTAAATTAAATTAAATTAAATTAAATTAAATTAAATTAAATTAAATTAAATTAAATTAAATTAAATTAAATTAAATTAAATTAAATTAAATTAAATTAAATTAAATTAAATTAAATTAAATTAAATTAAATTAAATTAAATTAAATTAAATTAAATTAAATTAAATTAAATTAAATTAAATTAAATTAAATTAAATTAAATTAAATTAAATTAAATTAAATTAAATTAAATTAAATTAAATTAAATTAAATTAAATTAAATTAAATTAAATTAAATTAAATTAAATTAAATTAAATTAAATTAAATTAAATTAAATTAAATTAAATTAAATTAAATTAAATTAAATTAAATTAAATTAAATTAAATTAAATTAAATTAAATTAAATTAAATTAAATTAAATTAAATTAAATTAAATTAAATTAAATTAAATTAAATTAAATTAAATTAAATTAAATTAAATTAAATTAAATTAAATTAAATTAAATTAAATTAAATTAAATTAAATTAAATTAAATTAAATTAAATTAAATTAAATTAAATTAAATTAAATTAAATTAAATTAAATTAAATTAAATTAAATTAAATTAAATTAAATTAAATTAAATTAAATTAAATTAAATTAAATTAAATTAAATTAAATTAAATTAAATTAAATTAAATTAAATTAAATTAAATTAAATTAAATTAAATTAAATTAAATTAAATTAAATTAAATTAAATTAAATTAAATTAAATTAAATTAAATTAAATTAAATTAAATTAAATTAAATTAAATTAAATTAAATTAAATTAAATTAAATTAAATTAAATTAAATTAAATTAAATTAAATTAAATTAAATTAAATTAAATTAAATTAAATTAAATTAAATTAAATTAAATTAAATTAAATTAAATTAAATTAAATTAAATTAAATTAAATTAAATTAAATTAAATTAAATTAAATTAAATTAAATTAAATTAAATTAAATTAAATTAAATTAAATTAAATTAAATTAAATTAAATTAAATTAAATTAAATTAAATTAAATTAAATTAAATTAAATTAAATTAAATTAAATTAAATTAAATTAAATTAAATTAAATTAAATTAAATTAAATTAAATTAAATTAAATTAAATTAAATTAAATTAAATTAAATTAAATTAAATTAAATTAAATTAAATTAAATTAAATTAAATTAAATTAAATTAAATTAAATTAAATTAAATTAAATTAAATTAAATTAAATTAAATTAAATTAAATTAAATTAAATTAAATTAAATTAAATTAAATTAAATTAAATTAAATTAAATTAAATTAAATTAAATTAAATTAAATTAAATTAAATTAAATTAAATTAAATTAAATTAAATTAAATTAAATTAAATTAAATTAAATTAAATTAAATTAAATTAAATTAAATTAAATTAAATTAAATTAAATTAAATTAAATTAAATTAAATTAAATTAAATTAAATTAAATTAAATTAAATTAAATTAAATTAAATTAAATTAAATTAAATTAAATTAAATTAAATTAAATTAAATTAAATTAAATTAAATTAAATTAAATTAAATTAAATTAAATTAAATTAAATTAAATTAAATTAAATTAAATTAAATTAAATTAAATTAAATTAAATTAAATTAAATTAAATTAAATTAAATTAAATTAAATTAAATTAAATTAAATTAAATTAAATTAAATTAAATTAAATTAAATTAAATTAAATTAAATTAAATTAAATTAAATTAAATTAAATTAAATTAAATTAAATTAAATTAAATTAAATTAAATTAAATTAAATTAAATTAAATTAAATTAAATTAAATTAAATTAAATTAAATTAAATTAAATTAAATTAAATTAAATTAAATTAAATTAAATTAAATTAAATTAAATTAAATTAAATTAAATTAAATTAAATTAAATTAAATTAAATTAAATTAAATTAAATTAAATTAAATTAAATTAAATTAAATTAAATTAAATTAAATTAAATTAAATTAAATTAAATTAAATTAAATTAAATTAAATTAAATTAAATTAAATTAAATTAAATTAAATTAAATTAAATTAAATTAAATTAAATTAAATTAAATTAAATTAAATTAAATTAAATTAAATTAAATTAAATTAAATTAAATTAAATTAAATTAAATTAAATTAAATTAAATTAAATTAAATTAAATTAAATTAAATTAAATTAAATTAAATTAAATTAAATTAAATTAAATTAAATTAAATTAAATTAAATTAAATTAAATTAAATTAAATTAAATTAAATTAAATTAAATTAAATTAAATTAAATTAAATTAAATTAAATTAAATTAAATTAAATTAAATTAAATTAAATTAAATTAAATTAAATTAAATTAAATTAAATTAAATTAAATTAAATTAAATTAAATTAAATTAAATTAAATTAAATTAAATTAAATTAAATTAAATTAAATTAAATTAAATTAAATTAAATTAAATTAAATTAAATTAAATTAAATTAAATTAAATTAAATTAAATTAAATTAAATTAAATTAAATTAAATTAAATTAAATTAAATTAAATTAAATTAAATTAAATTAAATTAAATTAAATTAAATTAAATTAAATTAAATTAAATTAAATTAAATTAAATTAAATTAAATTAAATTAAATTAAATTAAATTAAATTAAATTAAATTAAATTAAATTAAATTAAATTAAATTAAATTAAATTAAATTAAATTAAATTAAATTAAATTAAATTAAATTAAATTAAATTAAATTAAATTAAATTAAATTAAATTAAATTAAATTAAATTAAATTAAATTAAATTAAATTAAATTAAATTAAATTAAATTAAATTAAATTAAATTAAATTAAATTAAATTAAATTAAATTAAATTAAATTAAATTAATTTAAATGTGATCCATAAACAATTTTTGAAAATTATGTATGCTCAACGAAAAATTTCGCTCATTGTAAGGCAGTAGATTATTCCATAGCCTCGAGATTTTAACAACAAAGAGCACTGCATTAATAGAATATGTATTGTAGGACATACTTATAATTGAAGACGTTCGCATTGAGTGCGAGAAATGAAATAAGTCATGCAAATACTGTGGGTTACCAGATTTCAAAGTTTTATAAAACAAGGTTATTAATCGTAAACTTATAAAGTCATCAAAGCTCAATCCCAGGAAATCTATCGTCTCTGCCGTAACGTGGTCATTGAAATTCAGAGCATATAAACAACGTATAACTATGTTAAAGCACTTTCTTATTCTCATAATATTAGTAGCTGAAGTGGAAGAGTAAACTTCTATTTCGTAAAGAAATATTGGCATTATAACAGATTTGGCAATAATTTTCTAATATGAAAAGGAAAATAGCATCCTAAGCTATTAATTTTCCTAAAACTACAAGAGAATCTGGATGAAATCATATTAAGATGACATTCGAAGCAGAGTTGATCATCCAAATATTTATAAGTATAATGATTTATTACGGGACACGAACTCAATATTAACACCATTTAGCCTTAACATGGACAGTGCCTAACCGAACCACTAAATTACTATGCGCCCGTCTTTATGGGATTCAGATTTAACCTGTTATACGCACACCACTGACTAATTTTGTTTAAATCGTTGCTAAATAAGTGGACAAAATCAGTAAGTGATCTGTTAGTGTACACTGTTTATATACATTACAGACAATAATGTTATCAACTATTATTTTAATTTTTCGAAAAAGTGCCACAAAAATTCTGGTAGAATAAAGAAGTATAAATATAGGAAAATGTTTTGTTTCGCCCGTTCTCCAAACTGAGAGAGAAGTCAGATTGTCTTGCTCAGTAGTGTTTTTTATATGTTTTTACTCTTCTTCTTTATTTGCCTATTCGATTTTCGAATGTTAGTGACCAATACAATTACATTTCAATAAATTCATAATGTTTTTAAAATTTCAGCATAACCGTCTCTATTTCTCGCCTCGCTTAGAAGATTTCCTACATCTCGGATACCAGTCCACGCCTGAATATTTTGAAGCCATGTTGTTTCCTTTTTGCCTCTAGTGGGTATTCCTTCAATATTTGCTCTCGTAATAACTTGTAGCATCTTATATTTTGGGTTTCTCATAATTTGGCCTAAATATGCTGTCTTTCGTCTCTTTATAGTGGGGACAAGTTCTCTTACGCGGTGAACTTTTCTTAAAACTTCGATATAATTCGATATAAAATGAGTCCATGGTATTTTGAGTATCCTTCGATAAATCCACATTTCGAAGGCCTCCAGTCTCTTTATGTCCACTGCTTTAATGGTCCATGCCTCCATCGCATATAGCAGGACTGACCATACATATGACTTGATAAATCTTAACTTCGTTTCAAGATTAATGTCATGGCTGGTGAAAACTTTTTTATATTTAACAAATGCGTCACTTGCCATTTCGATACGGTATCTTATTTCATTTGAACCATCCCATTTGTCATTCAGCGTAACGCCGAGATATTTAAAACTATGTACTCTGTCGACGTAGGAGTCTTGTATTTTTAAGCTGGTTATGTTGTGGTTATTTTTTCTGCTAATGATCATGTATTTTGTTTTTCGTATATTAATTTTCAGACCGTATGTTTCACTGTATGTCGTCAGTTTGTCCACTAGATCTTGAAGCCCCGACATACTATTTAGATACATAGCTAGTAAGGTAGTGTCATCAGCATATCTAATGTTGTTAAGAAATGTGCCGTTTATATATATTCTGATGATTCATGAAAAATTTTTTCGGAGTAGATATTGAATAATAATGGAGACAATATACAGCCTTGTCTGACTCCTCTGGAAATTATTATATTTTCCGTCAGCTCACCGTTGATATCTACTTGCGCTGTTTGATGCCAATACAGTCTCCTAATGCATCTAATTTCCTTGTCGTCTATACCTATGGACATAAGAATTTCCATCATTTTATCATGTCGCACTGTGTCGAAAGCTTTTTCGTAATCAATAAAGCACAAGAAAACATCCTTCTGTACATTTCTGCATTTCTGAACCAATATCTGTATAGAAAATAGTGCTTCGCGGGTACCCATTCCTTCTTTAAAGCCAAACTGAGATGCGCCCATTGTCTTCTCGCATTTTTCATAAATTCTAGAGTGAATTATTCTGAGGAATATTGTTAGGGCATGGCTCATTAGGCTGATAAGCCTATAATCATTAAATATTTTGGGTGTTTTTTCTTAGGATTGTTAATAAATATTGATCTAAGCCAATCTTGTGGGTATTGACCCGTATCATAGATGTAGTTAAACAAATCTATTAATAGTTGGATATTCTCGTCGTCTATCAACTTCAGTATTTCAGAAGGAATTTCATCAGGACCACAGGCTTTTTTGTCTCTTATAGACATTACTGCAGATTCCACCTCCGTTTTAGTGATAAAAGATCCTGTTAGTGATTGTTGCATCTGCGCTTCATAATTTGATCGGGTTCTATCAGTAAACATTTGTCTAATATATTCAGTCCATATAGTCTTCTTTTCTGTAATATCGAAAACAGCTTCGTTGTTGTTGTTGTATAGTACAACTGTGGTTGATTTCCGGTATATCCCTGCGGCTTCTTTTAGTTTTTTGTGGAGATTAAAGTCGTCATGCAAGTATTGTATGAATCTCCGTTTGAATCTCCCTATTTAATTCATAATATAGCTCATAATTTGAGTTTTTGTATTTGCTACGTTCTTTCATTAGTTGTAATATTTCCATTGTCATCCATTCTTTTCTTTGAGCTCTTTCGCTGTTTCCCAGTGTATTGTCTGCTATTGATTTTAATGTGTTTTTAACAGAACTCCATACATTTTCAGTCTCTTCTCTACTAACGTTATTTAGTTCTCGATTTGCTCGCTCCTTTACATTTGTTCGAATAGCGGGTACTTCGAGTTTTCCCATATCTAGTTTCCTGTGTACCTTTCTCTTTTTGGTTAAGGAGAGTTTTAGGTACAAGTTTGCCATTAGGAGGTTGTGGTCCGATGGTACGTCCGCCCCTGAAGTTTTTGCTATAGTTGAGCAATAGCGTTTATTTATAAGTATGTAATCAATTTGATTCCTCACAATGTTACCTCTTCTATCCTGTGGGGATTGCCATGTATAGAGTCGTCTTGGCGGAAGGCAGAACAGTGTGTTAGTTATTGTCATTTTGTATTCCTGACAGAATTGGATTAGTCTGTCGCCTCTTTCATTTCTTTCTCCTAATCCGTAATTTCCTGTTGTACCAGGTACTTTATCTTCTCCTACTTTTGCGTTGAAATCTCCTTGAATGATGGTTATCTCGTGAGGTTTCGTCATTTTCATAACATCTTTAATTTCATCATAAAAACTTCAATTTCTTCGTCACTTTTATCAGCAGTGGGTGCATATATTTGAATAATATTTATATTTATTGGTCTGGCGTTTAGCTTTATAAGCATGACTCTGTCTGATTTTTGGATAAATCCGGATACGCATTTCGCTATGTTATTTTTTACGATAATTCCCACGCCATTTCTGTGGTTATTGTTAAGGTTGCCTGAATAATACATTTTCGTATTTTGGGAAGCAAATTCTCCACTATCTGGCCACCACGTTTCACTTACACCGAGTATGTCAATTTTGAGCCTGTTCATTTCGGCTATGGTATTAGCTAGTTTCCCAGCTTCATAAAGACTTCGTACATTCCATGTACCGATGTTGAGTTTTTGTTTTGTTTTACCTCCGGGGATTCTTAGCACCCTCGTGTTTCCGGAGATTGAGGGCCGTACGTTATTGTTATTTTTCATTGTATGGTTTTCAAGGGACATTACTTCAGTGGTTTCCCGTTGCCTTCTGAAGGGTTTATAGTTTTCCTTCTGTGTATTCAGCCGCTCCTCTGGAGTACAAACGCTGTTTGCTGCCGCCCAATATAAGACAGACGCAGCGGTGGGGTGGTTGGTTCATTCGCCTTAGATGTGATATATCAATCACTTCTTCGGCGTTGACTTTCCACGTTGCTCACATTAGCTAGTATTTTAACGGTTGTTATAATACCATTGCCCGGTGTCCACCTGCCCCGAAGGTTCGGAGGTCGTGAGTCTTCTTAGCTGTTTACAAGAACAAGGATTGGTTCTGGACTTTACCAAGTTAAAGACGATCAGTTCCGTTACCTTGTATGCACAACTCTGAACACTAACAAACAAATATGGTGTGCAACATGACTGATGCAAGATCTCATATACCAAACAAAACCCCAAAAAAATGTTGCAGAAAAATGTCTGACACATTTAAATTACAAGCGAGCACTTTTCTAAGTTTGAGCGAAGCGAATAGACTTTAATAGAATTTGCTAAAATTTAATAGCGACATGTTATTTCAACAAGCCATTTATGGAAATGTTTATAAAAATTTTATAACAAAACCTGCTGGCAGGGCTAGTTATTATTTGCATAGTTTTTTCATAAAACTTCGTTGTTAAAAGTATTGCAACATGTTTATAAACATATTTTATATGATGTTACTAGTTATTTCCATCAATAAACACATCTAATTTATTGCAAATATTTCAAAACATCTACATTAACTGGTTTTGCAACATTTGTTTAGAAACTTATTACTGCTGATGTTTTAAAGTATGTCCATCAACAATATTTATAGACATTATAGACTTTAATTAACAATTTTTCTAAAAACTGCCAATAAGCCACTTTTGTTCGCGGTCCTACAAATTTTCGTCATTATGCACATGCAAAAAATGCAACAACATTTAACTAAACCATTAAAAACTACAACCACTGTAACTACCAATAGCTACACAATACATAATAATGCATTTAAGCAATCATATGCAATCAGCAGCAATACGAAATTACAAAAATAAAAAAAATAAAAAAAAAACAAAGTCATCAAAGTAAAATATGCCACAGACATAAAACGAAACTGGAAATATAAAGATAAACCGTATATTTAGACTACTATATTATTATGTGGCAGAGAACCAAGTAAAGTTGCAAAAAAAAAAAAGAGCACAACAAGAAGGTGTTTTGTTTAAAACATAACCACATATGAAAAAGAGGTTTAAATTGTTTCTTTTTTGTTTTACAAATTGCGTTGATTTGTGTTGAATAACACGTAGAGATCAACACCACCACAACCACTACCACTATCACCACACTAGGCAATAGAGCATGCAAAGCAGGTTGTGGATAAAAAAAGAATATAAAAAAAAAATCCAAGTTAGAACCAAACCGCCTTGTGCCCTGATTCCCGCTACCAAACTTTGGTTAAATAACAGCTTTGAATGCAACCAACTGCAACGAGAATCAACGAAACAAAATCACCCGCTGCCTACAGTAAACTCCTCATCCTTAGATTTGACTTAAAACATTACAGAGTTTAACAGTATTCAAAAATAACATAAACATCTTCACATTAAACTGAGCATGCGTAACATTTCCTTCTAGTTTTCCGTCAGCGAACATGCGTTCATCGCTTCATACAGCCAACTGCATCGTAATAAAAATCATGGTGTATTTTCATGGTAAGACCAGTCTTGTTAAATGCAAAAAAAAAAATAAATAAATAAATAAAACAAAAGAAAAACTGGTTAAAACAGCAGTATTGCAATTGGGTGGCTTTTTTGTTTTGTTTGTTTAGTACTTCTCCATTTGGCCACTTGAGATTGTTTTTTGTTAAATATTTTTTGTTTTAATTTGTAGTTTATTATTTTTGTGCTTATCTTATGCATATGTTTTTTTTTTATATTTTGTTTATATTAGGGGTGCATGTTGTATACATTTCAAAACTTATGCTTAAAAAAGTTGCTGCAACATTGCTTTTAGTTTTAAATAAAAATAAAAACATTTAAAATATGTATATCGTAAATACGATATGAAAAAAATATTGTGAACAAATCTATTAAGTAACTTATTGTTGGTAGAGTCGAAGCTTATACAAAACACTTTTGCAACCAATGTGGGGACTCAGAAATTGGACAGATAGCTTACCACAACATTTATTTTGCTCTTGAAGCACATCGTTATCTCATAAACAGATCTTTATAATCAAACACTGTCTGGGTCTTTCTGAGTTGGAAGACTGGGCGAACTAAAATTGAGTGAAACATAACCTCTTTCTATATTTCTACTTTAACGTACAGCTTGTTTATAAACATGTTGCTGAAACATATTTTAATTGTTAGACCTAGTATTTAGTTAAATTTATCTCGGAAAAATCTCTTAAAACTCTATACTTAAATACGTTGGGCTAAATTGATGATAAATTTTCTTTCACTGTATGTTGCTCAACATATACCAGCAACTGTTTTTACGCAGGCTATTTGAAATGTGAGTTTAATTTTGACATTGACGAAAAAAATCATTTTTAAGAAATGAACGGAAAAACATTTCTAATTAAATATATCGTAACTGTAGAGGTAACACTACTTAACAAATTTCAAAAAACATATGAAAATGGACCTTTACAGCAACGATATATAGAAACATTTTTTTAGCCACAGAAGGAAGTATATATAGGGAAGAACTCAATTTCATTGAATGGTTGCAGGGTTCAGCGCAACAATGATTTTGTTAAAAGACTTTAAATAAAGTGTAATCATTAAAATTCTGAGCTATTTGACTGTAATTGCAGTTTGGACGACTTGTAAATAAATACAACTCTGCGAAGAAAGTTTCAAAATTTTTAACAACGCTGATAAATTAGAAATAAACAAAACAGAAACAGCTAATTAGAACAAAAATTTTATTTTGAAAGAAAATATATGTTAAAATAAATCGTTCTGAAACATTAATGACATTTGGTACATGTTTCAAGAGCCATCTTAATGTTGCAAGAGTGTTTTAGACATTGATTGAAAGGCATGGCACTAGCAGGAACGTACAGTTACATATAAAATATAAAATTCACTAAAAATAATTCATAATTGGTGAAAATTTTTGCTGTCTAGAATATGTTGGAAATCGGGTGCAACATGTCTGATGTTTAAAAATAGATGTCTCTAGATTTCTCTAAACAATTAAACGTTTGCAAAAATAGTCAATAAATGTTGCTTAAAACAAGTTAGCACATGACGGGCTTTCCATATACATATTTTGCAGAGATTCATTGATTGACATAGACAGTTTTTGCTTCCAAAACATAAGCTTAAAGCAAAGGCTACCATTCTTTGTTGCAACATATGCAGAATCTCAGAAATGCGCCGAAACTCATCTGCAACATATATTGTCTAATTTTATAAACATTTTGTCGTTAATGAAGTTCTTGATATATATATTCTTAAACATTAGTCATATGCAGACCCTTTCCGTAGATCAATACAATCTGACGACATTCTCATTCGAATGACAGAGCGAAAAAAAACCTCTTGCTATATTTATAATTTTTGGTTTAAGCAACATGACAGATGTTATGCAACATGACAGATGTTGAAAGATACATGTTTAAATATCTCAATAAACAATATTACTTATGCCAAAAAAGCAAATGTATGTTGGAGAAAAATATGTGTGACATATCTGAGTCCCCATATGTGTTGCCAGACAGCACTTGCACTTGAACAGAATTTGAACATTTTTTTAAAATAGAATTTAGCTTAACAACATGTTGGCGCAATATGTATCTCTAAATACTTATATCATTATTAGCATCAATACGTTGCTGGTGCATTCTTATCTAAATTCGATTATTTTAAATAATTTTTTTAACATGTTGTTTTAACATACATATATTTTTTTTTGTAATAAATAGCTTTTTAACTTCAGTTTGGCAAAAAATATCAAGCAACATAAATTTTATTGTCGTTCAACTTTGGTAATCATATGTTTTTCATATTTATTTTAATATTTTTAATGAAATCATAATTTTTTTTCGTTAATGTCAAAATTTCGCTGAGAAATGTAGCTTGCAATTTAATTATAGGTTTCAGCAACTTTTATCATTACGTAACTTTTATCATAGTAAATAGCTACCCTGTATTTTTGTGGAAGTTTTTACATCATTTTAGCTTATTGCTCTTTTAGTAAGGAGTTTGGGATTTCTCACATAAAAAATAAATACCACCACAATAAATACCACACATGTACCTTAATGTCTTTGTACTATTCTGCAATGCAGTTGCAGTTTTACGTATTTCATAAATTTCAAGTTATTGCGTGTCTTTAATTAAAAAATATCATTAAAATTGCAACAAACAAAAAAGTTGTTTTGGGACAAGGTTATTTTGGTTGAATTTTGTATTAAAGTTTTACTTGTAAAACATAAGATTTTTTTTTTGCATTTAAATATTTTTTGTAAAATGCGTTAATTAACTTAGAATTGTATGAATTTTAATTTTCAAGTGAAATTTTTCTTTAAATGTTCATACGTATATGTATAAACATAGTGGAAGGTCAAAACGATTTTCTATTAATGAAGAAAAAACATAAAAACTTTCTGAAATGGCCTTATTTTAAAAGTTTCTAATCTTGAAGAAGTCGAAAACTATAGTCGTTATTGCAAACAAATCGAAGATTCGGGGTGAGATTTTTAATGTTTGAAAATATAAAATATATGTTATCAAAACCCAGTATTTGAGAAACCTAAGTTATTCACCAGAACTGAGTAAAACAACTTAAACAACTTAAAAAACTGGAATAAAGGATGAAATATTATTTATTTGAAACTTAAATAAAGAGTCTTCATCAAAAATAATTTTTTAAATCCTAAATTCAAAATCAATAGTCTAGAAAATAAATTTTAATCTGAATTTAATATTTTGCTTATATACATGTTGTTTTGGTTATGTATGTGCTTTCATAATGTTAGATACATTTTTATTCTAAAAGGAAAATAATTTTTAACAAGAATTGGTTGGAAAAAATAATATACATTCTTTATCAAAATTTTATTTAGTCAATGCAATATGTTGCTACAACATGTATATTGATCTTGTATTTTTGCTTAATATATATAATTTATTTTTGAAATGTTTTCTTTCTTTTATTTCAGTTGATAACATAAAATTTTATAATGGATTAGACTAAGAGATATAATCAATGCTTCCAAATCACAAAAGACTACAGGTATGTTATTTAGAATTACTCAGCGGGGGCAATGAAGCTGTAACAAAGCTTTATGAAACTGTAATAATGGATTTAATCAGATTTATTTTCTCAACAATGAAGGAAGGAAAGATTAATTCTTAAAAGGTCAAAACTATAATTATGTCATTCTCGGTTCAATTTCACATAAAATAATTCTATCGAACAACTCACAAAAAATAACTGATTATTTTTGAAATTTCAAAAAATTTTTTTTTATCATTTTATACAAAATTTAAGATAGCATTAGAAATTGCAAAAAAAAAAATTAATTCAAATTAAAAGAGAATGTTTTAGGAAAAAAATTTAGTATAAAATATAACAGTTCCAAATTATTTTCTTAATTGGCGACAAAGCCGTTGCTTGTAGAATACGGATGACGTAAGTATCTTTTAAAGATTTAATTTAATTTAAAAAACAGGTAGAAATACGTATTTTCTCATTTCTCATAGGGTCTCCAATTGAGTTTAAAGTTCAATATTTTTTGTATTTCAAATGATAAATATAATTAATCTTAAATAAATATTGTTTTTTTGCATGTATGCGAAATATGTTTTTTATACCCTCCACACGTCAGTGGCAGAGGGTATATATAGGTTTGTCATTCCGTTTGTAGCGCATCGAAAAACTAATTTCCGACCCCATAAAGTATATATATTCTTGATCCTTATCACAGCTCGAGTCGATATAGCGATGTCCGTCTGTCCGTCTGTCCGTCTGTCTGTTGAAATCACGTTTATTCACAAAAAAAGGCCATCTAACTGAATAAGGCTACAATAATATCATTTGCCATAATTCCCAGCAGGTTGGTATTGAAAATTGGCTAAATCGGGCATCATCGTGATTAGAAACGAGCAAAAATATGTAGATACCTCTAAAAAAACATAAAACCCAGTGTGTAAAAATGTCACAAACAAATTATGCATATATATTAATAATACCAAGAACACAATAACATAAATCTTGTTAGTACTATTGCCACATATATTTTTATCGTTATCCCGTTATAATAAAAAAAAAATCGCCAATATGAAAGAAAAAAAAATGAAAACGAAAAATGGAAAATGGAATATGAAAAATGGTAGATGAAAAATGAAAAATGAAACTTGAAAATGGAGAATGGAAAATGAAAAACAGAAAATGGAAAATGTAAAATGAAAAATTGAAAATGGAAAATGGAAAATGAAAAAAGGAAATAGGAAAATGAAAAATTGAAAATGGAAAATGAAAAATGGAAATTTAAAAATGGAAAATAGAAAAAGGGAAAATGAAAAACGGAAAATGGAAAATGAAAAATGTAAAATGGAAAATAGAAAATGAAAAATGGAGAATGGAAAATGGAAAATGAAAAATGGAAAATGAAAAAAGAAAATTGAAAAATGAAAAATGGAAAGTGGAAAATGGAAAATGAAATTCAAAAATGAAAAATGAAAATTGAAAAAGAAAATGAAAAATGAAAATTAAAAAATGGAATATGGAAAATTGAAAATGAAAAATGAAAAAGGGAAAATGAAAAACGGAAAGTGGAAAATGAAAAATGTAAAATGGAAAATAGAAAATGAAGAATGGAGAATGGAAAATGGAAAATGAAAATTGAAAAATGTAAAATGGAAAATGGAAAATGAAAAATGGAAAATGAAAAAAGAAAATTGAAAAATGAAAAATGGAAAGTGGAAAATGGAAAACGAAAACTGAAATATGAAAAATGGAAAATGGAAAATAAAAATTGCAAAATGGATAACGGAAAATGGAAAAAGAAAATTGAAAAATTAAAAATGGAAAATGAAAATTGAAAAATGAAAATTGAAAATTGAAAATCGAAAATTGAAAAATGAAAAATGGAAAATGAAAAATGGAAAATGAAAAATGGAAAATGGAAAATGAAAATTGAAAAATTAAAAATGGACAATGGAAAACGCAAAATGGAAAATGGAAAATGGGAAATGCAAATTGAAAATTGAAAATTGAAAATTGAAAATTGAAAATTGAAAATTGAAAATTGAAAATTGAAAATTGAAAATTGAAAATTGAAAATTGAAAATTGAAAAATGAAAAATGGAAAATGAAAAATGGAAAATGGAAAATGAAAATTGAAAATTGAAAATTGAAAATTGAAAATTGAAAATTGAAAAATGAAAAATGAAAAATGGAAAATGAAAAATGGAAATTGAAAAAATAAAAATGGAAAATGGAAAACGCAAAATGGAAAATGGGAAATGAAAATTGAAAAATTAAAAATGGAAAATGAAAAATGGAAAATGAAAATTGAAAAATGAAAAATGAGAAATGGAAAATGGAAAATGCCAATTGAAAATGAAAATTGAAAAATGAGAAATGGAAAACGCAAAATGGATAGATGGAAAATGGAAAATGGCAAATGGGAAATGAAAATTGAAAATTGAAAAATTAAAAATGGAAAATGAAAAATGGAAAATGAAAATTGAAAAATGAAAAATGAGAAATTGAAAATGGAAAATGAAAATTGAAAATGAAAATTGAAAAATGAAAAATGGAAAACGCAAAATGGATAGATGGAAAATGAAAATTGAAAAATGGAAAATGAGAAATAGAAAATGAAAATGGAAAAATTAAAAATGGAAAATTAAAAATGAAAATTGAAGAATGGAAAATGCAAAATGGAGAATTGAAAATGAAAATTGAAAAAGGGGAAATGAAAATTGAAAATTGAAAAATTGAAAATGGAAAGAAAAATGAAAAATGAAAAATGGAAAATGAAAATTGAAACATGGAAAATGGAAAATGAAAATTGAAAAATGAAAAATGTAAAATGGAAAATGAAAATTGAAAAATGGACAATGGAAAATGAAAATTAAAAAATGGAAAATGAAAATTGAAAAATGAAAATTGTAAAATGGAAAATGAAAATTGAAAAATGGAAAATGGCAAATGCAAAATGGAAAATGGAAAATGGAAAATGGGAATTGAAAAATGGAAAATTGAAAAATGAAGAATGGAAAATGAAAATTGAAAAATGAAAAATGGAAAATTGAAAATTGAAAAATGAGAAATGGAAAATGAAAAGTAAAAATTGAAAAATGAAAAATGGAAAATGAAAATTGAAAAATGAGAAATGGAAAATGGAAAATGGAAAATGAAAATTGAAAATTAAAAAATTAAATTTGAAAAATGGAAAATGGAAAATGGAAAATGGGAAATGGAAAATGGAAAATGGAAAATTAAAAATGAAAAATGGAAAATGAAAATTGAAAAATGGAAAATGCAAAATGGAAAATCGAAAATGAAAATCGAAAAATGGAAAATGAAAATTGAAAAATGGAAAATGGAAAATGAAAATTGAAAAATGAAAAACGGAAAATGGAAAATGAAAAATGGAAAATGAAATAAATAAGTATGATAAGTTTAAATTTCTATATTGAGTTTCTTACCTGTTATTATTATGTATTTTTTTGTATTGAATGTAATGCAGATAAAAATAAAAAATAATTCAGAAAAAAAAAAAATTTTTAAATTAGCTTACTTTTAATAATAATAATTTTTAGCCGAGAATCATTTGAATTTTGTTATTCGGAATTAATATTTCAGTATCGGCAAAAGTTTTAAAGTGTAGTCGTACTCAACATTGGGTGTAATATAGAGTTGAAGACTCAGGTGGAGGGTATAAAAAAATTCGGCACAGCCGAATTTAACACTCTTACTTGTTAATATTTCCAAAAATCTTTATTATAAAATATTTTACAAAAATGATGTTATCATATAGTTTCCAATTAAATTAAGTTGTATATTCAATATTTAACACTCAGTATAATGAGTAATTATTTAGAAATATGTTGCTTCAACAAATATTTTGAAAAACTTATGGAAAAAAATAAACATGTAACTTAACGTTGAATATTTTTATATGTATTTGCGAATGTTTATAAAAATTCGATTAGTTAACAAACATGTATCTGCAACATGTTAAGGCAACACGTTAACTATATTTGTTAAATATGTATGACAGTATGTTACTCATTTAAAATCTAGAAACATTTCTGCAACATTTGTAGGTACATATTATAGGTAAACAATAGTTATTCTTTATTGAGCCTAATAAAGAAACTAAATAAATATAAAAAAAAAAAAAAAAATTAAGTTAAAACAGTCAATTAGTTTTTTTGGCCACATGTTGTTCAAAAGTACATATAAACTACAAAAAATTCCTTCTTGAAATTATATTGTTTTCATAAATTTAAAGCAGTTTTATTTAGTCAGTGGAACCTTTCATTAAATTTATTAATTTTCTAATAGTATTTAATGAAAAATTTATGTTGCTGCAACATAAGCGAAAAAACATTCACTGAAATATGTTTTCAATAAAACGAAAAATGTTTTCAAACCAATTTTTATAACCGTTTTTTGCTATATAATGTTTTCATGAGTGCTTCACATTAAAGAGTTTCTGAAACATTTTTATTGCGGTATTTTATTTGTATAGTTAATATTATTTAAAATTTCAAATTAAAAATGTTGATTAAACATGTTATCAATAACATGTTTATTTGCCATTTAATAATTTAAAATTACTTTGTCGTAATTTTACATGTTACTACAAAATAAATAAATATAATGTTGTTTGTTGCTAAACGGTTTTTAGTTTTGTTTTCAAAAGTTATTTTTCAGCCCAAAAATGTGGCGTAAACATTTTTATTTCCCATTAATATGTATTTTTTTATATTATATATTATTAGAAAACATTATATTATCTTGAATTATTTTAAATAAATTAAATTATATTAATTTTGATTTATACCATTTTTAGAAATTTTTTTAATTTCAATTATTTTTTTTTTTTTTGAAGGGATATGTTGCATCAACATTTGTTTAGAAATTAGGGAGAGTCGTTTAATGTTGTTGTAATTACCTTTTTAATAAAAAATGGGGTTTGAATTGCTCAAGAGGATGTTGCTTCAATATATTTTGCAAAATTTAAAAAAATCGTTTATTTTATTAATTAATTATTTATTAATCTCAGAAATATTGTTCTAAAATGTTACCACAGAAACTTTAAAAGAATGTAAAGCACTATGCACCACTATTAAAAATGGAACTATTATTCATTAATGATATAAAAACGTTTTATAATAATCATGGGATTAATATTGACTACTAATAATTTCAGTATACAAGATGTGAAATGTACAGAATTATAATTTTAAGCAGCATATTGAGTAAATCTTAATCATAAACATGTTGCTGAAACTTATTTGCGTGGTTAAGCCGAATATAATGAAAGTGTATAAATATAAAAAAGTTTTTGTGTCGCTCAATTTTATTTCGCCTAGTCTCTGAACTCAGGTAGAAGCTAGATTGTGTTGCTCAGCAGTGTTTACATACGTTTTTAATTACAAAAGTATGTGGGGAAATAGTCTTTAAGATGACTGGTGTTTAACAATGCATGTATCAAGGACTCAATGAACTACAAAACTTATGTTGCGGAAATATGTCTGACACATTTCTGGGTCCCCATATATGTTGATTTAATAAAATTTGATGATATTTTAACATGTTGATAATACTTACTAAGCTATTTCAAAACTTTCTAGCCGGGTTATTTTTGAACAAAATGACTGATATTAAATAATGTGTTGTAAATTTTGAAAACCATTTTGCGTTAAAATATTTTGTAATTATATTAAAAATATAAATTGATAATTAGTCTTTGAAATGTGAATATGCAATGTTGCCACAAAAATAATGTGCAACGCTATTAGAAAAGAAAATATTTATTAAAAATATTTAAAAATAATCAGGGGATTCAAGTTCGCTACATGTCATTTCAGTAAACAGGATGTTAAATGTTCACAAAACAATTTTAATAGTTGGTATTTTGTGTCATTCTTCTACGTCCCACCTACTGTAAAGTTATCTGTTCTTTAAAGTTCTCTGCACTAATAGACGTTAGATAAAACTTTAGCAGTTGTACTATTTTATTATACATTTTTCTATATTTCTGTGGCCATCTAATACAAAACATGTATTTCAACAGGTGCGTCCATTATGGTCAAATCAAGTTTCCATATATATATATATATAGTTATGTATATATATATATTTGTTAACACACATACCAATACACATACACACTATCTGATATTATACATATAAAATGTGTGCATTTGAAATGTGTCTCCTCTTAATAGAATTAAGAAAAAAAAAAAATTAATAAAACCAACATGAAAAACCAAACAATTATAATATGATTTCTTGTTTCTAATGGTTAGAAGAAAAAAATGCAAAGCCATCAGAATAACTTTGGCGATTGTTGAAATGTATATTGTATATATCTATTTTTTCTGCAAAGTTTGTCATTTTTTGCCTTATAATGAAACCATAAACAACTTTAGTTTTTTTTTCGTAGAGACAAGTTATGGTGCAGGTTTAAGCTACGTTTAAAAGTAGATTAGTTAAGCTGGCAATTAACTGAAAACGTAACCGTTGCTAGTGTCATGTAAATATTTTAGCTACTTCATATTTACTGAAAACTTAAAATATATTGATTAACATTATAAATCTATTATGTGCGTTATTGGGGCCTTACATGAGAAGCAAACGTAGTATATTTCTATACAAATTTTATGGAGTTGAACAAAGATCAAAGATCATATAACAAGATTTGCAAACTTCAATTAAGTCGATCGAAATCTGATTTTAATTAAGAAGGAACATGTTTGCTTTTGCGAAGATTCATGTTTTCAGGATGTTTTTTTTTTGCTTACAGATATTAGGTTTTTGCCAGTAACATTTGTAGAATGTTGCTTTATCCAAGCCATTTGTAGAAAATATAAGAAAAATACGAATTATTGAAAACAGTAATTTTTCAAATACCTAATAGCATAATTTTAAATAAACGAAATAAATTTTTGTTAAATTGTAATTGCATATAAATCATTTAGAAGAAAGGTAAAAAGTCACAACATAGATTGATTTTTGGAAGAATTAATAAAACTAAAGAAATTTTTTTTCCCGATTTCAACTGATTCAATAAATTTGAAGCGTACTCTTTGCTCGGCCAGCAACATGTTTACTAACTTTTTCGACGGTTTGTAGCTTATACAGATTTGTTGCTAAGTATATTTGATTTGTCTTATTTTTAATTTGTTTAAATATCAATTGCCACGTGTTTCGCATTGTTATACTTTCCACACCACTGTGCAGAGGGTATATATTAGTTTGTCATTTCACTTATAACGAATAGAAAAAGAATTAGCGAGCCTATAAAGTGTTTATATTCATGATCCTTACAACAACTCGAGTCGAACTGGCGATGTTCGTCTGTTGAAATTACGCTTATTCCCAAAATACACGATTTATTTCGAACAGTTTGGTATATAAAATGGAGGAAATCGGGAATCATTAAAAATTCGTTGTATTTGTTACAATAATTTAGTATGAAGTTTATCAAATAGTTTACTTTTCAAATATTTTGTTTAAATTTGTTATAAATAGTGTAATTAGTCCAGATATTAATGTAAACGTAAAACCCAGATGAAGGATATTGAAGATTCGGCCTAGCCGAATTTTATACTCTTGCTAGTTTTTTATTCAAAAGGTTTTATATAAACATTAGTTCGGGTCGATTTAAAAATCGACCAAGTGACAAGGAAAATCGTATTCTAGGGATCGAAATAAGAAACTTTGCCCGAGGAACCATACCTCTAAAACGAATTCTGATGTCCCGTTTTTTGACCTGTCTGTCTGTCTGTCTCACTTTGACTCATTTAGAGTGCCCCAATCGAGTCCAAATGTATGATCGACCTCCATCAACTTTGGAAGGCAGACCCACCCATGCTAGTGGCACACCCTCTGGAACGCTCTGGAGGTTCCCCATACAAACATTTAAAAAATCACAATTTTTTTGTTTAGAATTGGGCTGACTATGTTTGATTTAATATGAAAATTAACACTCATACGTATACGTATTTCCTACTCTGCTTATAAATAATAATCATAAGCTTTTGACTATGTTATGTTATTCAAAAAGATCGATCGGATGAGGGTAAATAACTTTTAGATCACTCCGTGACTATGCGTGACTCTGCGTGACTACCCAAAATTAATCTGTAGTCACAACAAGACTATGGGCCAAGTTTCAGATCAATTGCATGAGGGGGAATGGGGTTGCCCCATGGCAGACAGACAGATAGACAGGCCAAAAGTCGGGACATCAGAATTCGTTTCAGAGGTATGGTTCCTTGGGCAAAGTTTCTTATTTTGATCCCTAGAATATGATTTTCCTTGTTACTTGAGCGATTTTTTTGCCTCCCTACAAATCGACCCGCCCTAATAAACATGTTTCGCAATAATTGATGGGTTCCATTTGTATAATAGGCAAGGCGATTTCCTGTGACAGCTCCTAAACTCTTAGTTACCAACCGATTTTAATAAAAATATACCATGTACAGATGTGCACCATCTGGAAAAATTTGTTTTGAGTAATAATCTTTTAAGCTTCAAATAAAAAATTATACCATGCTGTGTGTGTGTTTATGAATTGGCTTAAACTTATTCACATACCTTTAGGCTCTTATAAGATTGTTTATTAACAAACGCATTTATATATCTTCTGTGTGTTCAAAAAATATTTATAATGCAATTTATTGAATTTTATTTAAAAATTCACAATTTAATGAATTTTATTTAAATATTCATAAATTTTTTATATATATAGATTAAAAAAACATTGAAGGAAAAGAAATGAATGAAAAAATAAAATTTCAGTCAATTTGCACTCGAATTTGGGTAGCTGGGCTCTGCTAGTTTTCAATAAAATACCTTGGACTTACTTAAAAACATATTGCTTGAATATGGGTAAGTCCACATGAAACTGAACTATTTTTGTTAAAAATTGACTTATGATCCCAATTTTTTTTTCTAAATTTTCGAGAAGCATTCTACTTTGGAATGTAATATATTAAATACATTTTCAGTTAAAAAAAAAATTAAAACAACGTTCTCTAATAATATTAGCTTTGGAAAATAACATAATGATAAAAACATTCCTCTGATATTTATGATTTTAAACCATCCGATATATTTGTGGTACTTGGAGACTTTAACCTTCCAAATATGTAGTGGAATAAACCTTTGGAACTTAGTTATTTAATTACGACTGTATCAAATGAATTTATTCAATAACTGGTTGGTGGGAGACTTTTGTACTTTGCTTTTGTTAATTAGCTGATGGATATCAGCTCAATACTCAATATTACACCACTTCATCTCGGAAACTGTTTCAAAACTAATTATTTATATTATAATAATGGCCGACCATGGAATAATAATTTTTTAACCAATGCTAAAAATAGAAAAAATAAATTTTACAAGAAATATAAAAGGTATGGCTTCTCAGCTGATTTCACAATTGCGGTAAAAGTCACAAGTCATTTGTTACAACGGGTCTTACAATTACCGAAATCTATATTGAAGAATATTTGCAAAGAAAACTCCTTCCTTTTATAAGTCAACAAAATGTGTCTACATAGGAAGTAGGACAGTAGGAAAGCTCTAGAATGGTAGAATAACAATAATGTTGCAAATCATCCAAATTGTTTGGATATTAGGCCAGTGGAGAGATATTCGGCTCTTGTGAAAAGAGAGTTGAAGAGCACAAAAAAGATGTCCCAAAATGTAGAATATTTTAAACGGAGATAAAATCCCTAATGCAAGGGTTTCCGGCAGTGGTCCATAAGTTCATAAGAATTGATTAAAAATATAAGAAGTATATTTTTTGAAAGCTTTAATATAATTTCAATTAAATAAAAAACAATCTACGGTTTCCTTATTAATACATTTTATGTGTGTTAAAGGTTCTATCACACGATGTGTTTTTTACATATGTACTGTCAAATTTTCCCACAGCAAAAGTTGTACACATCGTGTGATACGTATGAGACATTGTTTATGTACAGTAGATGAGGAAAGTCACATGTACATTTTTCAATTACAACAGGTTCTATTTTGGCATGACAAACATATGAAAATACAACACTGCTTGTGGCGAAAGAAAAACAGAGTAAATTTTAAAGATTAATATTGAAATAAAAATAAATTGTTTAATATTAATTAACAATTAACAAATATATAAAATATATAACTTTATTTTTAACAATAAATTTTTTGTAAATTCACAAATCAAATCAGCTGTTGTTTACATTTAGAGGTTATGTCGTACGGAAATACATATGCACGTGTGATAGCAAAAATTATGAATCGTATGTAAAATATAATTTTGACAGACATACGGAATTACATATGGATAAAAAAAAAGTGACGGTACATATGTAAAAAACACATTGTGTGATATCACCTTAAGATTTTTCGATCTCACTCCTTATAACTGTATTTTTAAAATATGATATGGGGTGATAGTTGCGAAGTACAACAATGAAAGTAAAAACAAGTAAGAAAATTATAGTCGGTCGAGACCGACCATATGATACCCTATACCATGCGTTTAGAGACCCTATCTCTTAGGCCCAACTAACTGGATATAGAAAATAAGCATAAACCAAATTTGAGTGGGATTTTTATTAATTTTTTTGGCTGCAGATATGAAAAATTTCATATCGGATGCTATATCTATATGGGGACTAGGCCCAAAAATGGAACGATCCTGACTATGTTCGGTAAAGTCTCTTGTATTTTGCAAAAATTATACAAACAAAATTTGAGAAGAATCAGTACAATATTTTTGTTTTTTGATAGATTTAAGTGAAAATCGGGAAGCAGCTCTATAAGGGGCCTATGAGTAAGAGTTGTGCCAGGGATCATTTTTAGACTACTTCTTAATGGATGTAATATATACATACAAACCCAATTTGACTAAGAATTGTATGATAATTTGGATCTTATGGCAATATATGTTGATTTCATAGGGGACATTTGTATGGGGGTTAGGTCTGAACATGGACCGATTCTCACCAATTTCAATAGCGTTCATCCCATGGCCGATAAAAGATCAAATACCAAATTTCATCAAAATATATTCATATTTGCGACCGGCAGTTTGATTACAAGCTTTACATGGACACACAGACGGACGGACGGACGGACGGACATCGTTAAATCGAATCAGATAGTGATTCTGATTCGATCGGTATAATTAAAGATGGGTGTAGGTCAAATATTTTTGGTTGTTACAAACAGCAGCACAAAGTCATTATACCCAAACCACATAGTGTTATAGGGTATAAATATAAAGAAGTATAAACCAAAAACCTTTGAAACTAGCCACAAATTATTTCATACATGCTGTTCAATACTTTTTTCAAAAAAGAAAAAAATCCCTCTTATACGTGTCCACTAATTTCAAAGGAATAATTCTTCTGTAAAATTTTGCAGCAAACAAAAATGGTGATGTTAAAAAGTACTGCTGCTTTCACATAATACTCGTACTTATACTGTCAGTTTTTGCTCTAAAGAAGAGATTCGAGCTCGGTCAATTTTAATTTGGCGGGTTATTAGAAACTCTCTAACGTCAGCTGGTATTGTTCAACATTGTATACATGTTTTTGTTGCCCAACTTTTATTGGAAAATGTGTTGCAACATATAGATATATTTGGATGTATCTAAATTTCTTTTAAGGTTCAAAAATGTTGCTGAAAAATTTCTAGTTTTTCATATATGCGGCCAGAGGGTCCTTAGCAGTGTTTAAGCGACATGGATGGACTTTGACTAAACCTACAAAATAATACCAATGTCTACAACAACAACATTTAACTGTTCACATAAAAGACAGCAAATATTTAATTTTATCATTAACTTCAAAAGCAAAGTTAATCTGCCTCTGAAAAACTGGCTGTATGTGTACCTAAACAATATTTAAACTTGTTGTACCTATATATGTATGTATGTATGTCAGTATGTATTTAAATATGTTTTCCATATACAATTTTGATTGTTGCCTAGTGTTATTTGAGTCTAGTTTTATCACGTTTTCATATTACTGACACTTTAAAAATTTTGTAAATTTTTGTTTTTTTTATTTCTTTTCATAAAATGGGTGTGGTAATCGTAGTGATTTTCAGTTGCACTGTTCTTAATAGCGATTACCTCAAGTATTTTCTTACAGCAAGTTTATTTCATATTCAATATTTTTGTTTTAAAACAATATTATTTAAATATTTACTTATCTAACGAGTGTTTTATTGTATGTCTGTATATTTTTGGTATTTAAGTCAAGGTCTTCTGTTTTATAGAAATTTCCTAAAAAAAAGCTTTATCTTTTATAGTTGTTATAAGATAATATTCACACACAACGTTCGATATCTTTATTAAAATGACAAAAATAGCGTGAGCAGCTTAAGTCATAAAATACCTTCCGTATGTATGAATTTTGGTAAAGATTTTAACAAGTTCAGAAAATAACTTGGCAACATGTTGCGTGAAAAATCTATAATATTAATATGCTAAGCGATTTCTTGTGACGATATTTTCTCCTACCGTTTTATCCCAATTTTGAGCAAACGTATATTATTTGAAAGGTATTTCTTTTTAGCCGTTTTGCAGATTTACAGATTTTTAAATTTTTTCCCTCATTTTGAGTAAATTGCATTTAAAGTTGCTACTAACACATATAATGAGTTAATGAGTTTGTTATCATCATTCACAACAATAATAAATTAAAAAAGTGTTGGTTTGTGAATTGGCTAAGTTGAAAAATAAAGTTGCCTAGAAATTCACTCGAATTTCGATTGCTGGAATCTGCTGGTTTATATAAATATGTTAAAAATAAGATGAATTGACACATTTGGTTAATAATTAAATTTCATAAACATTTGATGAACTCGAGCAATATATAAATAATTTTTTGATTTGTTAAGCAACTATGAAACATTGTTTAAGGTCATATCACGCGATGTGTTTTTTACATATGTACAGTCACTTTTTTATCCATATGTAATTCCCTATGTCGGTCAAAATTATCATATTACATACGATTCATAATTTTTGCTATCACGCGTGCATATATGTTTCAGTACGACCTCTAAATATAAACAACAGCAGATTTAATTTGTGAATTTACAAAAAAATTATTGTTAAAAATAAAGCTACATATTTTATATATTTTTTAATTGTTAATTAATATTAAACAATTTATTTTTCTTTCAATATTAATCTTTATAATTTACTCCGTTTTTCTTTCGTCACAAGCAGTGTTATATTTTCATATGTTTGTCATACCAAAATGGAACCTGTTTTAATTGAAAAATGTACATATGACTTTCCTCATCTATTGTACATAAACAATGTTTCAGATGTATCACACGATGTGTACAACTTTTACTGTTGGAAAATTTGAGAGTACATATTTAAAAAATAATACCTTTAGATACATCTTTTTGTGCATTAATCATTAGAGACAGTATCATTTCGGTTTAAAATACAATATCAAAAAAAAACAAGAGTGTTAAATTCGGCTGGGCCGAACCTTTGATACCCTCCACCTTTTTATACCCTCCACTCTAGTGTGCAGAGGGTATATATAAGTTTGTCATTCCGTTTGTAATAATTAGAAAAAAAAAATTTCGACCCCATAAAATATATATATTTGTGATCCTTATAACAACCGGAGTTGATATAGCGATGTCCGTCTGTCCGTCTGTGGAAATCACGATAACGGCATCAATCGGGCAGCTAGGGTGCTCGTTGACATAAAAAATGATTAACTAACATCCTGAGAAGTTTGCTATTTGAAATCGTCCAAATCGGTCAATTAGAACCCAAGATTTGAATAAAGAACTAAAAAAAGTCTTGAAAAAATATAATTTTCTATGTTGTTCTTGTCACGATCACGTCCTCAGTAGGATAGCTGAGGTGATTAGTTTTAGCGAGAATGATTCAATAAATTCATGGGAAGATTTCTATTTCAAAAATCATTAAAATCGGTGGAACAAGTCCAGGGAAATCTCTGAAAAAGTAAAAAAAAATTAAAAATATGATGTTTCTATATTGTTCTTTTTGTTATTCTAAATGTTGTATTGTTGTCATAGATGGACTTGTTGTTTTTGTGGTCGTTGTGGTAATAATATAATAAAAACTAACCCTTTGTACATTTTTTATCAACTCTGGTAGAAAAATTTAAAAGTTTCCATTGTTTTGGCATCACTAAAAAAATCTGTTAGATCATTTCTGTCATTGCCGCAAGCCTGCCTTGGAAATTTCAGATCGAATGGGTCACGGGAAAGGGGTTAGAATCGATCCAAAATTTTTTCGACAAGCAGACACTACGAGTTAATATAAAGGGAGTAAAAATTCACCAGCATCTAAAGCAAATAATGCTAAAATACGTAGTTGTTATTAAAAAAAAAACAATGTAAATTTAGCAAAAAAAATTTGTATGTATTAATTTATTTAAAGAGAAAAACACAAAAATAACGTTTGATGTTGTATTTTTTGTGTGTAATATTTACATATAGATAGATACACATATTAAATAATAGGTACAAATAATATACATATATTCTATATATGTATATCCATAATAACTGCATGTTAGAAATAAAGCGGTATATTATTTTATTTACATAAAATTCTGCAATATTTTGTTGTGGGGAAAATACATTTCTTTTGCATTAACAGAGTGTCACTTCATTTTGCTCAGCGTGACTATCCCACAGTAGATGGCGCCACAATTTTTTTCTAATAAGCTTTGCAATAGTAATTTCTATTTTAACATGAATGTCAATATTTTCGACTAGATATCATACAGAACAATGTTAAGAGTATACGCGGGCTGGTCTTTTATTTCATACGTTTTTTCATTATTCTTTTACAAATATGAAGTTTGGCATATTAACTTTTTGTTGTCTTCACAAAATAGAGTTACCGAGTTCATCAATGAGTTTTTTGCTTTCAAAATAGTTCTACATAGTTATATAGAATTATTATTCTGCTTTACCTACAAAATATCTGATTGCGATTACATCTAATTTCTAAAAATTGTTTATATTTATTAAACAGAATTATTCACATAAATATAAAATTGCACTTTTTAAATTTTCCATTCCAATTTTAGAAAATATCAGTTCTAAAAACTGGAATTAAAATTTCCAATTATAAATTATAAAATATTAATTGAATTTCAGAAAATAATATCAAAGCGTCGGAAATAATAATTTTAAATTTAGATGACATCAATTGCATCAAATTCCAAAAAAAAACACCAATATGTTTACATTTAAAAAATGTTTACATTAAAAAGAAATATTGGCATTCAGGAGAAATTAATAGCTTTTCAGTAACTTCTTTTAACGATAGTCGGAAGCGTTAAAAAAAGAAAAGCAAAATTATCAGTAAAATTTTTAAACGATATTCGCTATTGTTAAAGTCAGCTGTTGTTGTTATCTAAACGACAACCATTTTTGTGTTGTTTATTCAATCGATAAAAACTTAAATTTTTAGGTTGAAATGTCGTCATCTATATATATAAAATTCATTTTCTGTTTGTTTGTTTGTTTGTTTGTTTGTTTGTTTGACCGCTATACAAATTTTTATTTTTCAACGGATTTTCCTGAAATTTTGTACACACGATCTCTATACCCTAGGAAAGGTCGCCATATACATATATACCGGCCACGCCTACTTTTACGCCCACTTTTTATGTAAAATTCATTTTCTGTTTTATTCATATTTGTTCACTATACAAATTTTTATTTGTTAACAGATTTCTCTGAAATTCGGTACACACGATTCCTGTACTCCAGCTAAGGTCGCCATGTACTTTTTATCGACCACGCCTACTTTAACGCCCACTTTTGGTATACAATTCATTTTCTGTTTTTTGGTATATTTGTTCGCTATACAAATTTTTATTTTTCAACGCATTTCTCTGAAATTTGGTACACACGATCTTTGTACCCCAGACCAGGTCACCGTGTGATTCTTGCGGCCACACTTACTTTTACGCCCACTTTTTGTGTACAATTCGTTTTCTGTTTTTTGGTATATTTGTTTGCTATACAAATTTTTATTTTTCTACGGAATTCTCTAAAATTTGGTACACACGATATCTGTACTCCAAGAAAGGTCGCCATATGTTTCGCACCGGCCACGCCTACTTTTACGCCCACTTTTTGTATACAATTCATTTTGTTTTTTGGTATATTTGTTCGCTATACAAATTTTTATTTTTCAACCGATTTCTCTGAAATTTGGTACACACGATCTCTCTCCTCCAAGGAAAGTCGACATATTCTTCGTACCGGTCACGCCTACTATTACGCCCACTTTTTGTATACAATTCATATTCTGTTTTTTGGTACATTTCTTCGCTACACAATTTTTTTTAACGGATTTCTCTGAAATTTGCTACACACGATCTCCGTACTCCAGAGAGGGCGCCATATGATTCTTGCCGGTCACGCCTACTTCTACGCCCGCTTTTTATACAAAATTAATTTTCTGTTTTTTGTATATTTGTTCACTATAGAAATTTTTATTTTTCAAGGGATGTCTAAAATTTGGTCACACGATCTCTATACTACAGGGAAGGTCACCATATGCTTCTCACAGGCCACGCCTACTTTGCGCCAACTTCTATGTATATAAAACTTATTTTTTCCTTTTATTTGTTTCTTTATTTGATTGCTATAAAAACTTTTATTTTTCAACTAGCTGTTTTTACCCGGTCTTGCCCGGGATGAAAAGGCCTTTGACTTGAAAAATGGTTCACTATGCTTACCAGGCGCTGAGTACTTAGTCCCCAATTAACAAATTCCCCAATAAAATGAACTTTCTCCCCAAAAATTTGTATGGGCAGTAAATTCATTTTTATTTCAATTAAAAAGTTTTTGGTTTTTTAATTTATAAGTTTTTTATAAGATGCTGCAGCAAAAATGCTTCAAAAATAAGGTGCGAAACCGCTTTAAGTTTTTTTTTTCAGTTTATTTATAAACATCAAATATAACGGAATGGGCCGCAAATTAAAGGAATCAAAACTTTTAAAAATTGAATTAATTCATTCAATAAGTGATCATCATTGAGCAGAGACGTCAAATTCAAGTTTCAGAAATGAAAGGCTAATGCGACGTTTAATATTGTGTCGCAAGGTTTCTTTAAGCAACTGCTTATAGTATATGTGTGGCCTATTTTGATCAATAGGTAATTGTTTCACGTAGATAAAATTTATCATACGACATTTCACTAAGCTGTGTTCCGCGAGCGAGTCGCGTCCGCTTCCGCGCTGAGCTGTGTTCCGCGAGCGCGTCGTGTCCGCGCGTCTCGCGCCGCTTCCTCGCAGCTACTACCCGTGCCTCCGCTTAGTTCTCGTTAACTTATTTTAATTCCTAAAACGTATTTTTTAGAGCATTGCGATATTTTAGCTGAGCTGTGTTCCGAAAGCGCGTCGCGTGCGCATCCGTCGCGTCCGAGTCCGCGGTCGATATTTTAGCTGAGCTGTGTTCTGCGAGCGCGTCGCGTCCGCGCGCCTCGCGCCGCTTCCTCGCAGCTACGACCCGTGCCTCCGCTTAGTTCTCGTTAACTTATTTTAATTCCTAAAACATTTTTCAGATCATTGCGATATTTTAGCTGAGCTGTTTTCCGCGAGCGCGTCGCGTCCGCGTTCGCTCGCCGTTTCCGCGCGTTTGGCAGCCACACCTGTGCTGCCGCGCAGTTGTTGTCAACTTATTTTAATCGCCAAAATATATTTTTCAGGTCATTAAGATATTTTAGCTGAGCTGTGTTCCGCGAGCGCGTCGCGTCCGCATCCGTCGCATCCGCGTCCGCGCGCCGCGCGCCGCTTCCTTGCAGCTACTACCCGTGCTGCCGCTTAGTTCTCGTTAACTTATTTTAATCCCTATTTTAGCTGAGCTGTGTTCCGAGAGCTCGTCGCGTCCGCATCCGCGCGTTTGGCAGCCACACCTGTGCTGCCGCGCAGCTGCTGCCAACTTATTTTAATTGTCCAAATATATTTTTCAGATCATTCCGATATTCTATCTAAGCTTCCACGCAACGAAATGATGCTATTGAAAAGAATACTCATTTTAAATGCATTTATTTTAGGACATATATTGAGAGCAGTATGCAAATGTTCACTAAAATAAATATTTAACAAAATTCATTAAATAAAAATATGTAAAAATTTAGGAATGAATTTGGGGAGTAAGTTCGTTTTTTATTTCGATTAAACATAAATGGGGAATTTGTTCATTTCTTTTGGGTACCTTTTTTTAAGTTTGGGGAATTTGTTCACCGTGTAGTTATTTCCGTGTAACCCAAATTTCAGAGAAATCCATTGAAAAGTACACATTTGTATGGGGAAGAAATATACCACACAACAAAATATGAATTTTATAAGAAAATTGGGCGTAAAAGTAGGCGTGGTCGGTAAAAATCATATAGCGACCTTCCCTGGAATATGTACTAAATTTCGAAGAAAGCCATTGAAAAATAAAAGTTTTTATAGCAATCAAATAAAGAAACAAATAAAAGGAAAAAATAAGTTTTATATACATAGAAGTTGGCGCAAAGTAGGCGTGGCCTGTGAGAAGCATATGGTGACCTTCCCTGTAGTATAGAGATCGTGTGACCAAATTTTAGACATCCCTTGAAAAATAAAAATTTCTATAGTGAACAAATATACAAAAAACAGAAAATTAATTTTGTATAAAAAGCGGGCGTAGAAGTAGGCGTGACCGGCAAGAATCATATGGCGCCCTCTCTGGAGTACGGAGATCGTGTGTAGCAAATTTCAGAGAAATCCGTTAAAAAAAATTGTGTAGCGAAGAAATGTACCAAAAAACAGAATATGAATTGTATACAAAAAGTGGGCGTAATAGTAGGCGTGACCGGTACGAAGAATATGTCGACTTTCCTTGGAGGAGAGAGATCGTGTGTACCAAATTTCAGAGAAATCGGTTGAAAAATAAAAATTTGTATAGCGAACAAATATACCAAAAAACAAAATGAATTGTATACAAAAAGTGGGCGTAAAAGTAGGCGTGGCCGGTGCGAAACATATGGCGACCTTTCTTGGAGTACAGATATCGTGTGTACCAAATTTGTATAGCAAACAAATATACCAAAAAACAGAAAACGAATTGTACACAAAAAGTGGGCGTAAAAGTAAGTGTGGCCGCAAGAATCACACGGTGACCTGGTCTGGGGTACAAAGATCGTGTGTACCAAATTTCAGAGAAATGCGTTGAAAAATAAAAATTTGTATAGCGAACAAATATACCAAAAAACAGAAAATGAATTGTATACCAAAAGTGGGCGTTAAAATAGGCGTGGTCGATAAAAAGTACATGGCGACCTTAGCTGGAGTACAGGAATCGTGTGTACCGAATTTCAGAGAAATCTGTTAACAAATAAAAATTTGTATAGTGAACAAATATGAATAAAACAGAAAATGAATTTTACATAAAAAGTGGGCGTAAAAGTAGGCGTGGCCGGTATATATGTATATGGCGACCTTTCCTAGGGTATAGAGATCGTGTGTACAAAATTTCAGGAAAATCCGTTGAAAAATAAAAATTTGTATAGCGGTCAAACAAACAAACAAACAAACAAACAAACAGAAAATGAATTTTATATATATAGATGGCTTTCTTCGAAATTTAGTACATATTCCAGGGAAGGTCGCTATATGATTTTTACCGACCACGCCTACTTTTACGCCCAATTTTCTTATAAAATTCATATTTTGTTGTGTGGTATATTTCTTCCCCATACAAATGTGTACTTTTCAATGGATTTCTCTGAAATTTGGGTTACACGGAAATAACTACACGGTGAACAAATTCCCCAAACTTAAAAAAAGGTACCCAAAAGAAATGAACAAATTCCCCATTTATGTTTAATCGAAATAAAAAACGAACTTACTCCCCAAATTCATTCCTAAATTTTTACATATTTTTATTTAATGAATTTTGTTAAATATTTATTTTAGTGAACATTTGCATACTGCTCTCAATATATGTCCTAAAATAAATGCATTTAAAATGAGTATTCTTTTCAATAGCATCATTTCGTTGCGTGGAAGCTTAGATAGAATATCGGAATGATCTGAAAAATATATTTGGACAATTAAAATAAGTTGGCAGCAGCTGCGCGGCAGCACAGGTGTGGCTGCCAAACGCGCGGATGCGGACGCGACGAGCTCTCGGAACACAGCTCAGCTAAAATAGGGATTAAAATAAGTTAACGAGAACTAAGCGGCAGCACGGGTAGTAGCTGCAAGGAAGCGGCGCGCGGCGCGCGGACGCGGATGCGACGGATGCGGACGCGACGCGCTCGCGGAACACAGCTCAGCTAAAATATCTTAATGACCTGAAAAATATATTTTGGCGATTAAAATAAGTTGACAACAACTGCGCGGCAGCACAGGTGTGGCTGCCAAACGCGCGGAAACGGCGAGCGAACGCGGACGCGACGCGCTCGCGGAAAACAGCTCAGCTAAAATATCGCAATGATCTGAAAAATGTTTTAGGAATTAAAATAAGTTAACGAGAACTAAGCGGAGGCACGGGTCGTAGCTGCGAGGAAGCGGCGCGAGGCGCGCGGACGCGACGCGCTCGCAGAACACAGCTCAGCTAAAATATCGACCGCGGACTCGGACGCGACGGATGCGCACGCGACGCGCTTTCGGAACACAGCTCAGCTAAAATATCGCAATGCTCTAAAAAATACGTTTTAGGAATTAAAATAAGTTAACGAGAACTAAGCGGAGGCACGGGTAGTAGCTGCGAGGAAGCGGCGCGAGACGCGCGGACACGACGCGCTCGCGGAACACAGCTCAGCTAAAATATCGCAATGATCTGAAAAATATTTTTTGGCGATTAAAATAAGTTGACAACAACTGCGCGGCAGCACGGGTCTGGCTGCCAAACGCGCGGAAGCGGACGCGACTCGCTCGCGGAACACAGCTTAGTGAAATGTCGTATGATAAATTTTATCTACGTGAAACAATTACCTATTGATCAAAATAGGCCACACATATACTATAAGCAGTTGCTTAAAGAAACCTTGCGACACAATATTAAACGTCGCATTAGCCTTTCATTTCTGAAACTTGAATTTGACGTCTCTGCTCAATGATGATCACTTATTGAATGAATTAATTCAATTTTTAAAAGTTTTGATTCCTTTAATTTGCGGCCCATTCCGTTATATTTGATGTTTATAAATAAACTGAAAAAAAAAACTTAAAGCGGTTTCGCACCTTATTTTTGAAGCATTTTTGCTGCAGCATCTTATAAAAAACTTATAAATTAAAAAACCAAAAACTTTTTAATTGAAATAAAAATGAATTTACTGCCCATACAAATTTTTGGGGAGAAAGTTCATTTTATTGGGGAATTTGTTAATTGGGGACTAAGTACTCAGCGCCTGGTAAGCATAGTGAACCATTTTTCAAGTCAAAGGCCTTTTCATCCCGGGCAAGACCGGGTAAAAACAGCTAGTACATAAATAAAAGCATAAAATAGTGAAAATATTTTGCTTCTATTAAAAAACTTTTTTATATAAATAAAAAAATTAAATAGCATATTCAATTCATTATTTTTTAAGAATTGCGAATACAAAAATTGTTACATAAATAAACGCAATTTGATGAGAATGTTATTTATATATTATTTTTCACAATTTTTTTGGATGAAAATTTGAAGTTTTCAGAAAATAAAGATAACAAATTATTTTATTTAAAATGTTTGGGACATTTGGTTTTTGCGGCATCCCTAATTTAATTATTTATTATTATAAATTTATGCTCTATGTTTTCCAAATATGGCAATATTTTAATAAAAAAGTTGAGAGAGCTTTTTTTTGGATATTATTTTGTTACTCCATCCGACCTATATGGCCGCAATGAAGAAATATTTGGCCAGTTAAAAGAAACTATACAGCCATCTCCAATTAGCACCACTTAATGCATGTAGCATTAAATAAATCCGAAATAAATTGTTTACTTTTTCCAATATTTTGTTTACATTTATTATCAATACTCAAACCGAGGTGGAGGGTATCAAAGATTCGGCACAGCCGAATTTAGCCTTCTTGTTTTCAATTTTAATTTTTTTTTTATCATTTTCCATTTTTCACTTTTCAATTTTCATCTTTCGTTGTTCATTTTTAGTTTTTCATTTTTAATTACTCATTTTACATTTTTCATTTTCCATTTTCCACTATTCATTTTCCATTTTATTTTCCATTTTCGATTTTTTATTTTTCATTTTTCATTTTCCATTTCTCAATTTTCATTTTTCATTTTTCATTTTCCGTTTTCCATTTTTCTTTAATTTTTCATTTTCCATTTTTATATTTTCATTTTTTATTTTCCATATTCCACTTTCCATTTTTAATTTTTAATTTTTAATTTTCCATTTTTAATTTAAAATTTTTCATTTTCCATTTTTCATTTTCCATTTTCCATTTTTCATTTTTCATTTTTCATTTTCCATTTTTCACTTTCCATTTTCCATTTTTCATATCCATTTTCCATTTATCATTTTTCATTTTCCATTTTCCAATTTTCATTTTTCATTTTTCATTTTTCATTTTTAATTTTCCATTTGTAATTCTTCGTTTTCCGTTTTCCAGTTTTCATTTTTCATTTTCCAATTTTCATTTTTCATTTTTAATTTCTCATTTTCCATTTTTTCAATTTTTCATTTTTCATTTTCCATTTTTCAATTTTAATTTTTCATTTTTCATTTTCCATTTTTAATATTCCATTTTTCAAGAGTTTTTTCAAAGTTTCATTCATAGCTCGTGAACCCTTTGACCGATTTTGATGATTTTAATTAGCAACTCCTTTGGGAAGTTAGTAAACGATTTTATACAAAAACGAGAGGTCAAGCTTAGATATTGACGGCGTTATCGTGATTTCCACAGACAGACGGACAGACGGACAGACGGTAATCGGTAAATCAACTTCCCTTGTTATAAGGATCAAGAAAATATATTTTTTTGCAGTCTCAGGAATTTATTTCATATGTTTACAAACGGAATGACAAACCTATATATACCCTCTGTCACTGAGGTGTGGAGGGTATAAAAAGAAAAATACAACATTAAATAAAAAAAAAAAATTTGGAGACCAAAAAATTTTTAATGTGTATAGAGTGAAATTTTGATCACACTATCTAGTATAGCGTGGCCAATAAAAAAATGATAGTGGTCTTTTTAGGGTGTTAATTACATTCAAAATATTTTCCCAATACCAAATCTGGACTTGGGTCATAGAATTTTGAAACGTTCCCAACCATTAACACATCAAGTTTTAAAGTGCGTTGTTCAACACAAAATTTTAACATCGATCTGTGCTTGGCCGGTAGTACTTTGAAAAATTGGCAATGCATTGGAAAAATTCTGTTCTAATTGAAAAGTACTTAACAAGTGCTTCGTCAGGGCTTGAAAAAAATATAATTTTGCAAAACAAGTATAGGCAAAGCACTTCTTGGGCGTAGTTTGCCAATCTATCCAAATCAACGCTTTGCTAGCACTTTGTTTTTTGTAGCATTGGAAATCGGATCATTGAATTTTGTATTATCGGATATTTGTACCTGGAACAGTAATAAATACCCAACAAGTGATTCTAAAAGCACATTATTTTTTGAATACCACTCTAAGGACATTTTCCTATACTGAGAAGAAGTTATGCTAAAAAAGATAGATAACTTCTTGCTGTCTTACGAAAGGATTTACTTCACATATACTATAACTGACAATCAATTGATTGTGATTAAAATTTTCACAAAAATCAGATCCAAAAATTGCATCTATTTACAAACAAAAAAAAAAAAAAAAAGCAAAAAATATTATGGTGAAACGAATTTTGGGCGAAAATTGGATTTTTTAAGCGAAATTAAATTTTGAGAAAAAAAGTTAATTTCGAACTAACTACATTTTTGGTAAAAAAAAGTTAAAGTTGACTTAAGTAAAAAATTCAAAACTTATTTGAAGAGTTAAACAAACATTTGGTGGTGAAAAACTGGTAAACATTTTTTTGTGGCAAGAAATTATTTTGGGGAAATATATTTTTGGAAAAGAAAATTGTAATGTTATACTCGACATTTCTTATATGCTACAATTTGCCCAGTATCGGGGATAGAACAATCACTTGAGGAGATACTCGATTGTGCAACTACCAAAAACATCACAAGAATCAAAAGAAGTCTGCTACAAAAAATTTCATAACGAGTTTGTTTTCTTTCATAAATTAAAAAAAAAAATATTCTTTTTAACTTCCCATTTTAATTTCTGTAATTATTCATTTTCGAATAATATTTTGATTATTAAAATGTAAATATATAAAAATAATTTTTCATTTTTTCTTTTGTAATACGAGCGCATATGGTCTTGTTACCGGCGCCCTTTTCCCTATATTTTATGAATTTATTTTGTAAGAAAGTTTGTAAATAAATAAATAAATAAATTTCAATACAAAAAAAAAAAAAATCCAAATATGAGCTTACATTAATTTTGTATTAAAATCTTTAGATGTTTTTATTTAAAAAACAACTTTTGTTTTGTTTTAATTTTTTAAAAAATTGTTAATAGTTAATGTAGCTTTGCTCTAATAATGTAAATAAATATTTAATAACTAAAACAGAGATTAAGAAAAAAGAAATAATATGGATAATTGATTTAAATATTGCTTTCATTACAAACCCTTATATTTCGTCAATATTTATTAAATTGAATGCTCATCCCACTTTAGAAACATGTTTCTCAACTTTTGTGCTCATTAGAAAAGGGTTTAACCTTCACTTACAAAAATTACAAAAACAAAAAAGAAAAAACAAAAATCGATTTAACTTTCAACCACCTTTCTTTTGTTTTCTAATTCAATATACTTACATACTCGAACGTATATACTGGCACATATATATATATATTTTTTTAATATTTAGTAGAACTTTACAACTAACTCCCTGTTATAATGAACTTGAAGTTTGTTTTTACTTGCAAATTTCCTTTGCACTTGTTGTCAAGTTGAAAGAGGGTGTTTATAAAATTGCTCTTTTAATTTTTCCACACAAATCATCATCGATTTATTTTGTTCGTTCTCCTATACAACTTTACAAAAGAGCGGCGCGGCATACATAAATAGAAGCAATTGGTAATGTCAATAACTTTAAGGGTACATAGTGAAACGTTGGCATGTTGTTAAAGATGACATTGACATTTATCGAAACAGAAAGCAAGCAAAAATAAAAACCATTAAAAATCATTATAACAATTATAAATAAAAGACAAAGAAATGTCAGCATAAATGAACTTTTAATATTTTTATTTAAAGGTAAAACTTGAAGTTAAACAAATTAAAAAATTATATAAATTAAAATATGTATGTATATTTATAGATTGCAAAAATGTATAAAATTTTGTTAAGAAATTTTTTTTAATTGCACCTAAGCACCGAAGTACCTAAAATTGTATTTGGCCGGAATTTTTAATTTCTCAATGTTATATAAAAATCTGTTTATGTTTCTAAGAATATTTAGATTTTACTAGCTGTTTTTACCCGATCTTGCCCGGGATCCAAATGTCTTTCACTTGAAAAATGGTTAACTATTCCTCAAAAAAATGATCTTTCTCCCCAAAAATTTGTATGGGATTGAGGAATTTGTTCATGGTGGAAAAATTCCCCATGTTTACGTTTTTTGGGGGAACAAATTCATTTTTTATTTCAATTTAAAATTTTGTGATTTTTTAATTTAGAATTTTTTTTATAAGACGCTACAGCAAAAATGCTTCAAAAATAAGCTGCGAAACCGCCTTAAGTTTTTTTTTTAAATTTTATTTATGTATTTTGTAAACATCAAATATAACGGAATCATTTGCAAATTAAAGGATTCAGAACTTTTAAAAATTGAATTACTTCATTCAATAAATGATCATCATTGAGCAGAGATGTCAAAGAAAAATGGAAAATGAACGCGACGCACAGTGGCGCCATTTGAGTTTTTTCGTTGCAAAAATCATATCTTTTGAACCGAATAACATAATTGAACAGTTTAAACAGCATATGATAGATAACTGTTCAGCCTATGAAATGAGCGTTTGGATAGGGTGCTACGCTTTGTATGGACCTACTTATGGGTTATCAAATTTAAAAAGTAAAAATTAGTAAAAATTATAAGAAAACAAAAAAAAAAAAAAGCATTACACTACATTGATGATATCACTATGTTACTGATATTGGGATAATTGACATCTTTGGTCAAAATTGTGACCAATAATATTGTTAATATTATGCAATCTTCTGGTTGAAAAGTGCCTAGGAAGGATATACATACTTTTTAATAACTTATTCTGTGTGATTTGCAATTTTTTTACATGACATTTCGCTATATTTGCCCAAACAGGAGCGCCATAAAACATTATCGAGTGAAGTATAACTTTCGATATAATTATTTTATTTCCGCAGCTCATTTTCGATTTTTTATTAATGAAAGGAAATTGGTTAGCTTATTTTTATCAATGACATATGAAATATGTTCTTTAAAATTAATTTTGGATCGAAAAACACACTTCAATATTTTACTTCAGAATTCCTTGGAATATTGGATGTTTCCAAACGTTTCCATTGCGATTGAAAAAGAATTTCGAAGAACCAGAACCTGCGACTATCTTTAACAAAATACTGCTGCCCAATCAAATTTGAATTTAAAAAGTAAGCACATGATACCATTAAAAAAGAAGTCAGTGATATCAGAGCCGAAATTGCAACACTAAAGCCGTTGGAATTAGTGCCAACAATGATAGATGGAAAAGTAGGATGGGCTGGGATTTGACTGACACAACATTAAGCCAATGAAACCAAGTCCCGGAAAAATCAGTAGTTAATACTGATGCATATCAATTTGGATTGTCACCGCTATAAACAAGAATACGATTTATGAAACAATACTGAAAATCAGTTATGATTTGGATTTCGGGCTTACAGGATAAATAAGAAACAACGATTCCAACATAAGAAGTTTAAAAAGAAACACGCTCAAGATGAATATCTGAGATGTGTGTCGGTTATAGATTAACCAAAAACAAGGATCAGGCAATACGAATGATGAGAATACAGCAAGAAAATTCTAAAATTCTTTTTAGACCCCCGAAACAGCATCTGAAATAATAATGTGAAGCTTATTCCAAGATTTAGAAGAATCATCAAAGTATTTACGTGCAATCAAGAAATTGACGCTACAAAATTTGGTGATTTTGCCAAGGTGACTGTAAAAATATACACAATCACATACCCATGGAAAAATATGTCTGCAACAGTCCACAAAGTCCTTCATCATGGAGAAGATGCCATCAAATATAGTTTAGTACCACAGAGGAAGCCCAGGAAAAATGGAATTAGTATTACAGATTGTATAGATAGCACAATATCAGAAAAATTACACGAAATATTACAAATGAAGATCTCTTTAATATATTCATCTCTAGCACTCGTAATCAATGGAAAGTAGAACGTCTGGACTTAGATGAAGAAGTGGATAGAAACTGAATAACTGAATATCGAATATTTGGAAGCAATATTCCAACTAAATAAATAATAATTATAATATACTTACTTTTACTATTGTTGATAATAAAACTAATGTGCCCTGTTGCGACTTACCGTTTCTGATTGACATGTATGTTTTCATATAAATTTTTCCTACGAAGTTTGAATTGTACAATTAAAACATTTTATTTTATTTATCTTAATATATTTTTTGTTATTTAATTTCTTGCTGATATACAATATTTTTTATACCCTCCACTCCAGTGTGCAGAGGGTATATATAAGTTTGTCATTCCGTTTGTAATAATTAGAAAAAAAATTTTGGACCCCATAAAATATATATATTTGTGATCCTTATAACAACCGGAGTTGATATAGCGATGTCCGTCTGTCCGTCTGTGGAAATCACGATGACGGCATCAATCGGGCAGCTGGGGTGCTCGTTGACATAAAAAATGATTCACTGACATCCTGAGAAGTTTGCTATTTAAAATCGTCCAAATCGGTCGACTAAGGCCCGAGATTTGAATGAAGATCTAAAAAAAAGTTTTGAAAAAATGTAATTTTCTTTGTTGTTCTTGTCACGATCACGCCCTCAATAGGATAGCTAAGGCGATCATTTTTAGTAAGAATTATTCATCAAATTCAAGAGAAGATTTCTATTTCAAAAATCATTAAAATCGGTGGAACAGGTCCAGGGAAATCTCTGAAAAAGTAAAAAAAAAAATGAAAAATGTGATGTTTCTATACTGTTATTGTTGTTATTCTAAATGTTGTATTGTTGTCATAGCTGGACTTGTTGTTTTTGTGGTCTTTGTGGTAATAATATAATAAAAACTAACCTTTTGAAAATTGTTTTATCAACTCTGGTAGAAAAATTTAAAAGTTTCCATTGTTTTGGCATCACTAAAAAAATTTCCTAGATCATTTCTGTCATTGCCACGAGCCTGCCTGCAAAGTTTCAGATCGATTGGGTCACGGGAAAGGGGTTAAAATCGATCCAAAATTTTTTCGACAAGCAGACACTACGAGTTAAAATAAAGGGAGTAAAAATTCACCAGCATCTAAAGCAAATAATGCTAAAATACCTAGTTGTTATTAAAAGAAAAACAATGTAAATTTAGCAAAAAAAATTTTTATATATTAATTTATTTAAAGAGAAAACCCCAAAAATAACGTTTGATGTTGTATTTTTTGTGTGTAATATTTACATATACATACATACACATATTAAATAATACAAATAATATACATATATTCTATATATGTATATCTATAATAACTTAGAAATAAATCGGTATATTATTTTATTTACATAAAATTCTGCAATATTTTATTGTGGGGAAAATACATTTCTTTTGCATTAACAGAGTGTCACTTCATTTTGCTCAGCGTGACTATGCCACAGTAGATGGCGCCACAATTTTTGTTCTAATTAGCTTTGCGATATATAGTTATTTCTATTTTAACATGAATGTCAATATTTTCAACTAGATATCATACAGAACAATGTTAAGGGTATACACCGGCTGGTCTTTTGTTTCATACGTTTTTTCATTATTCTTTTACAGATATGAACATAAGTTTGGCATGCTAACGTTTTGTTGTTTTTACAAAATAGAGTTACCGAGTTCATCAATGAGTTTTTGCTTTTAAAACAGTTCTACATAGTTATATAGAATTATTATTCTGCTTTACCTACAAAATATCTGATTGCGATTACATCTAGTTTTTAAAAATTGTTTATAATTACTAAAGCATTATTATTCATTTAAATACAAAATTGCACTTTTTAAATTTTCCATTAAAATTTTAGAAAATATCAATTCTAAAAACTGGAACTAAAATTTCCAATTGTAAATTAGAATATATTAATTGAATTTCAGAAAATCATATCAAAACGTCGGAAATAATAATTTTTAGTTTAGAAGACATCAATTGCATCAAATTCCAAAAAAAAAACACCAAATATGTTTACAATTAAAAATGTTTACATTTAAAAAAAATATTGGCATTCAGGAGAAATAACTTCTTTTAACGATAATCGAATCGTTAAAAAAAGAACAGCAAAATGATCAGCAAAATTTTTAACGATATTTGCTATTGTTAAAATCAGCTAAAAGACAACCATTTTTGTGTTGTTTATTCAATCGATAAAAACTTAAATTTTGAGGTTGAAATGTCGTCATACATAAATAAAAATCATAAAATAGTGAAAATATTTTGCTTTTATTAAAAAACTTTTTTATATAAATAAAAAAATTAAATAGCATATTCAATTCATTATTTCATTTTCAAATAAATAAACAGAAATATTAGTAAAAAATAGAGATATTAAACATAAATATAAAATCATCCTGTCAAACACGAAGTAATTTGTTTTTTTTCTATTCTTCTTTGTGTTTTTCGCTTATTTTGACAGAGATGCCACTCCTTTACAATTTAAATAAACAGAAAAATAGATTTGTCGACTGTCGTTAAGATGTGTGTATTTAGTGAATCACTTAATCCTTAGTGCAAACAACAATAGCTGTCGATATATTTTGCGATTGTCGGATCGTTGAAATTCTGTCGGATCGTTGAATTCGCACTACAGAAAACATTAATTTAAATTCAATGAATTTTATAAAACCTCAAATGATATTTAAGAATTGCGAACGTAAAAATTGTTACATAAATAAACGCAATTTGATGAGAATGTTATTTATACATATATTATTTTTCACAATTTTTTTGGATGAATATTTGAAGTTTTTCAGAAAATAAAGATAACAAATTATTTTATTTAAAATGTTTGGGAAATTTGGTTTTTTGCGTTTGGCATCCCGAATTTGATTATTTATTATTATAAATTTATTCTCTATGTTTTCCCAATATGGCAATATTTTAATAAAAAAGTTGAGAGAGCTTTTTTTTGGTTATTATTTTGTTACTCCATCCGACCTATATGGCCGCAATGACAAAATATTTCGCCAGTTAAAAGAAACTATACAGCCATCTCCAATTAGCACGATTTAATGCATATAGCCACCCTACACAACCATTACCATTGAGGTTAGGGCGAGCTATTTAATTAGCAAAAACTAAATTAAAGAAGAAGTTTTGTCATATAACCGGAAACGCATGCATATAGGAAACGCATGCATATTTTTCCAATATTTTGTTTACATTTATTATCAATACTCAAACCGAGGTGGAGGGTATCAAAGATTCGGCACATCTGAATTTAACATTCTTACTTGTTGTTTTTTCATTCGGTGCATGAGAAAAGCATGGATTTTCCAAATTAAATCCGGCAAAACTTAACAATTGCTCTTGAATTTAGAATATTTCGCAATTTTTTATTTTAGCGATTTTTGACTTTGTCGATTTTTGGTTTTGCCGTTTTTGATTTTGAAGATGTTTGTTTTTTTTTTTTTGATTAATATCTGATGGACTCCTGCAACGTGTCAAGGCTTTCCCTTTTGTAATAATCCAGTTATATGATCTTATATGCGCATTTACTTTGTATGTGCGATGCCACACCCACGCTCATTTTTTGTTCGAGTAATCACATGAATAACTTATGGACCCACGCAAAGTCTCAAGGCTCTCACTATTACAGTGCTCCAGATATATGACATCTAATATTTACTTTCAATGGGAGTGCCACACTCATTGTTCCCATCCCATCCATTTTTATGCGACTACTCACATTAGTAATAGATGACGTCAGATAAAATTGCAAAGCTGTCTCTATCATAGTAGACGAGATATATGATATTGAATAATGAATTTGTATGGACTGATGCCATGCTCACTTATCAGATCCCGCCCATCGGCATGGCTACTAACAATAATAGGAGACTGCACAAAATATCAAAGCTCCTCCTGTCATAGTACTCAATATATAACATATTAAAAATTCACTTCGTATGTGAGATGCCGCGACTACTAAAAATATATCAAAAATGTTTATAGGTTATAGATCCTTCCAGATACGCAGTGAGACTGTAAAAATTTGAGGAAGATCGGTCGACTGTGTGCCGGTGCGTTATCATGGTGGAAGAGTAATTTTTTCTTCCAAAAATAATAGATTTTTCGGTGATAGTTTTACCCTTTTCAAGGTAATCGATGTGAATGGACCCGCATGCATCGCAAAAACTGTCGCCATAACTTGGACTTCTTTGTGCGCATTTACCAAGAGAAGTCCACTGATTTGACTGTTCCTTGGTCTCTTGTGTATTGCGAGGGATATATGTTTCTTTTACGCATTTAACGGCACAGAAACTCCTTCGCCTGCCATTTAACAGCGTCAAAAACTTCTCTGAAGTGGTCACACGTTTGAGCTTATGGTTTAGTGTGAGCAATTATGGCACCCAAATATACATGTAAAACATGAATTGTCCAGTGAGTTGAGATGTCTACAGCCTCAGCCATGCATCAGCATGGATCTTTTCGATGTGATTTGGCGTGATGACCTTTTGGCGGTGATCTGATGTTCGGCGTAACTTGTGCTGCTATCGGCCACATTGGAATTCAGTAAACTACTTTTTAACCATTGAACTTAATGGCACAGAGTCCCCATAGTACTTAGCACTTGTAAAAATAAAGTTTTATGAGCACTCGAAATTTACTTTTTTCCATTTGTATAAAAATTCTCGAGGTTGTCTGCTTTCTATGGCAGTCAAATACAAACTAAATGACGCAAAATTTTAGTCTATTTTTTTTTAAATTAACCAACACTCAGGGGATGCCCCCTACAAATGCAGTGCATTAAGTTGATTTCAGGAAAAGAGGTTATGGGAAGGAGGAGAGAGGGAGTAGTGTTTGTGGATATTTGACTTAAATTTTATTAGATTATAACTGTCAGGAAAAACCTCTGCGGGGAGTTTATTCCACATACGGCTAGTTTGACTGATAAACGAATTCTCTCTGTAATGCGTTGTGCGGTCAACTGAACAAAAGACTATAAATGTACGTGAACTACTAGAGAAGCGGGTAAAGCGAACCGAAACTCGGGCACTTGGAATAAGTTCGCTAATCTCAGAAGAACATTTCCCATGGTAATATCTATAGAACAGTGCTACACAGCCCACATTCCGACGATGTTCCAATGAATCAATAGAGTTGGATACCCTACTGTCATTGATAAGCGCCAACACCCTCCTTTGCACACGGTCCAGTAGCTCCAAAATAGACTTTAAAGCTCCTGCCCATATATGGGAGTTGTATTCCATTTTCGATTGGATGTAAGTGGTATACATTTTAAGGAGATCAGAAGGAGTGAAGTAATATTTAGACGGTTTTAGAAAACCAAGACACTTGAATGCTTCTTTCAACACTTGAACACATGATCGTTCCAACGAACATCACATTGAATTCTCATGCCTAGAACATCAAGAGTGTCCGATTCCTCAATACCTATACCACCCATATATACAGATGACATTGCACTAAAATCAACTCAATTCGCTTTATCCCACTCGGAGATTGTTACCAGGTCTTGACTGAGTGTGTCATTCATTGTCTGCCTTTTGCCTCCAACCTCCAAAAGGCTTGGCCTACAGGTAAAGGAGAATGAATGACAAATGCTGCTGTCATCTGCGAAAGAGTATATAGAATTAAAAGTTTGACCAAGAAGGTCGTTCAGAAAGATAAGGAAAAGGGATGGAGAAAGAACGTAACCTTGGGGTATCCCGGAATGAAGCTGAAACTCATTAGATGAGACCCCATCAGTAACAACACGTATTGTTTGGTCTCTGAGAAAGCTCAATATAAATGGAGAGAAGTCATTACCGACCCCAAATGTAATAAGCTTTGATGTTAATGCATCGTGCCACACACGATCGAATGCCTTGGAAATATCCAGAGCAACCACTTAACTTTGATTGAGTGTGATTCATTGTCTGCCTTTTGCCTCCAACCTCCAAAAGGCTTGGCCTACAGTTAAAGGATGCTGTCATCTGCGAAAGAGTATATAGAATAAAAAGTTTGACCAAGAAGGTCGTTCAGAAAGATAAGGAAAAGGGAAGGAGAAAGAACGTAACCTTGGGGTATCCCGGAATGAAGATGAAACTCATTAGATGAGACCCCATCAGTAACAACACGTATTGTTCGGTCCCTGAGAAAGCTCAATATAAATCGAGAGAAGTCATTACCGACCCCAAATGTAATAAGCTTTGATGTCAATGCATCGTGCCACACACAACATATTTTTGTTTGTTTATTTTTCAAAAAAAAAAAAAAAAAAAAATTAATTCAACGAATAAAATAATCCTCCATTACTTGAACTTACTCTTACCATAAGGTGTGTCTTTGTTAGTTAGATTTTATTTATTACATTTAAATTACTGCAAAAATAATCTAAATTGTTATAAAACTGAGTCTGTCCATGTCAAACTATTCTTAACTTTAAGTACTACAATTAAACAAATACTTGTTTTGTATAACTTATTTTTTTTTCTCCAATTTGTTTCTTAAGCTAGATAGATATTCAATGTGTTTCTACCATGCAATAACTATTTGTGTTACTTGACAAGTATGTTAAACTAATGTTTGCCTGCATGTCTGTCATGAACTTACATTTCCTGCCGCAGTTGTTTGTATACATACTTTGCATATTGAGTCAATAAAATGAACTTTGTAACAAAGTATTGGAAAAAAAAATATAAATAAATAAATAATATAAGTAATACAAGACACGATTACAGCACGAATTTTACATAAGAAAATTATTTGTCAGACTCAAGAAATAAAATAACAAAACTGTAATAAAATGTTGTTATTTATGTTTGTTTAAATCTTAAGTGCAAAAGATTAAATATTTTTGTAAATTATAACATTCAAACATGACAGGTTGGTTAATTCAAATATTTCAGTTTATAGGTTTGTCTGTGCTACAATAGTATTTGAATCTAACTTGTTTAATGAAATATTTGAGTAGCGATTGGTCAAGTTAAGTTGAACAATTAACTCGCTTTACTGAATCAAATTTAATGTCACACATATATTCGTAGACAACACCTTGGTGACATGTTACCAATCATACGTATATATTAGTCTGGTCCACAGTTGAAACTGATCTTTTATTTTTTATTTTTTTTTTAATTTTTTATTTTTTTTAAGGTTTTACAAGTTAGCGTAACATTTGAAGAATCTTTGAAAAAATGTTTAATTAAAAATTTTAATAAATAAGTCCGTGACAGCGAATCTCCGGAGGCGTTTTTGCATTGCGGTGAACATCATAACTCGTTACCGGATCGTGCGAAATAAAAAAAATCTAAAAGCGTTTTAAAGGCGACATGTTTCCTTAGGTAGTGACGAATAGTTTTCTTTAATTTTTTTTTTGATGTGTAAACATCTATACGCGCAGGGGGGTAAATTTCTATTTCACAATACAATCACAAAAACAGCGTAACTTATATCGGTGTGAGCTGAAGGAGATAACGCTGTGTGACTTATGATTGTATTGGTGAAAAAATATTTTCAAGAGAAACTGTTCATGGGCAATTACCCAATGCATTCGAAATTGGAATTGTGGTAGGAGAGACAAACCTAAGTAACTCGTGTTTTTAACACTTTTTTTAATTTTCAAATTAGCTCCATAGACCAAATATTTGATACCATTTTTTCTTTTTAAACATTTTCTTGAACACTACCTGACCAACTATTTGTCAAATAGTGTACACATTATTTATTTTACTAGCCGACTGCATTTTGTGGAATTTTTGATGTGTATTTTTATATTTTATTCCTCAATAAACTATAATTAAGTTTTTATTCACAAACCACAACGATTTGTAGAATTCCACCAAAATATTTCTGTATTTTCTTAAGTTTTATTTGAGTTCTAAAGAAATCTTTTTTTCTGTTTTTATTACGTACGAATGACGATGTAATAATAGAATGCAAGTAAAGATAATGCAAAAGCAGTGTTAACTGACATGGTTGTCTTTGTTCGTACTTTTTCCAATATAGTTAGTTGGCAACGCCTCAGACCATATAAACAATTATATGTTAACAACTTTCATTAATAAACATTTTTAGTAATTATTACTATTAAGCATTAAATTGATTATTACTAAGCATTAAATTGATATAAATTTGGAATATTTTCCAATAACTAGGATATAATATAAATAAATTTTGTTAGTTGAAATTTTAATTAAATTTAATTAGTTAATAATAGCTTTAAGTTCCATTGTACATCATAAATCAATTTAACATATATTAGAACCCGCTCTGTTTGAAGCTCACATGACGACATCTTAATATAAAATGCAAATTATAATACCGTCTTCCAAGTAAGGAAAAGCGTAGGAAAATCGTATCATAAAAAAATACACTCAAACCTGTTTTTGTGCGAGGGTTAGGGACCGCATTAAAAAAAATTATACAAAAAATTCTTAAAAAAACTTCACGAGTAGTTATGAAAAATAGTTTTCGCGACGCAACTAAAAATTATTTGTTTAATGCGGTGGATTGGGACCGCATAAAAAAGTCTCATTAAGAAAATAACTCAAAACCTTACAAAACAACTAAACATTTTTCAATTGTCTTTCAGAAAACATCAATTGTATTTCAGAAAACATCAATTCTATTTCAGTAATCATCTATATAATTTCAGAAAATATCTTTTGAAAACATCATTCAAGTTTCAGAAAACATCAATATAATTTCAGAAAACATCATTTGAATTTCAGAAAGCATCAATACAATTTCAGAAAACATCAATTGTATTTCAGAAACCATAATTAGAATTTCAGAAAACATCAATTGAATTTCAAAAAGCATTATTTGGATTGCTGAGAACATTAATTGTATTTCAGAAAACATCAATTGAATTTTAGAAAACATCAATTGCATTTCAGAAAACATCAATTGAATTTCAGAAAACAGCATAACCGACTTATTTTTTATGCACTGGAAAATATGATGTTGATGGTTTCTTTAATTATTAGATGTTTACACATCTCCCTTGTGATCGGACTCACATGATTTTTTTTTTTGGCAGCATTCTGAAGTGAAAAACACGATTTTTGCTATAAAATTTCGGAAATTTGTTGTTAAAAAATGGGGAAGAGAATGGAAAATATAAAAAACTCTTCGTGGTTACCTGATGATTTATGTGAAGATATAGTGTGTAAAATTTAAAAAGAATCGGTCAAGTAGATTTTGAGTTATGATGTTCATGGACTTCGAACATTTATGTGCGAGAAAATCTCTTTAAAGTTTTTTAAAAAGTGAAAAACACCATTTTTGCGATAAAATTTCGGTGAATTTGGTGTTAAAAAATGGGGAAAAAATGGTAAAAAAAAACTCTTCCTGATTACCTGGTATTTTATATATAGAAATAGTGTATAAAATTTCAAAATGATCTGGCAAGTAGATTTCGAGTTATGATGTTCACGGACTTTAAAAATGTTGTTTGCGACAAAATCGATTTAAAGTGTTTAACATATACGATATACCGTTTGAGGCCGGTCGCTGGAAATGCTGTATCTTCTTAAATTTTTCTCCGATTTACTTAAAATTTTAACACAACACTCTCACCATGTTGTACATTGAGAAAGAGAAATGCAAAAAAAGGTTTTAAAACCTTACCCCTCACCCCTTAAGAAATTAGAAAAAATATAAATTTTTTCTCAACATCTACCAAATAAATTAATTCATATTTAAAGGATCGAGTGCAACATTTCTTCCCGCTATCAGGGGTATTCCACACGGCTCCATACGCGGGCCTCTTCTCTTTTCCATCTATGCAAATGATCTTCCTGAACAGTTGACGTCCAGTTGTACATAATTAATAAACAAGGAAACATTAAACAATGTACTGAATAACTAAATGATGACCTGAAGCGTGTTTCTCTTTGGGCAGATGTGAATGGTATAAGTTTAAATCCTAAAAAATCTAAATGTATCGTTATACATAAAAGGACAAAGAACATTTTTGAAAAATCATAGTGTTTGTATTAACAACCAACAAATTGAAATCGTTAATAAAGCAAAAAATCTTGGTATCATATATAATAACACTCTCACCTGGTCAGATCACGTAATAGCTGTCTGTGGCAAAACATACGCGATGCTCAGAACTCTTTGGTCTTGCTAAAACTTATTTGATACCAACTTTAACCTACGGATATGAGATTTGGGAGCATGCTGCATCATTTAGTTAGTGTTTGACATTCATTAAAAGCAGACACCCTAGAGAATTTTTGCACAAATGGGTCGAGTAGTCATAAAATATTTTTTGCGAAGAAATACTATGGAAACTCTACACCATCAACTTCAGTGGTAAAGAAGTGGTTTACAACTCAACTGAGCGGGTACATCACATTTGCCATATGCACTGGGTGACAATACAATGGAAACGTTTCACATAAAATAGTTTTACGACTAGAATGGTCAATAACAAACAATCGGATCATAAAATCGAAGTTCTTTTATTAACTTAAAATTTTATATGTTTTAGTTTTTTAAAAAAGAAAAAAATATTAACATAAAATTGCTTAACTTTAAATAAAACAAAACATAAAAGTATTCCTTTTGATGCTGTTGACCAAACATTGAAAACCTTTACAATACATTAATAGAAATCTTTCCCTCTATATATTTTGGTGTGCACCCATATTTTGGTGTGCACCCATTATTTTTTAGTATTGGTTCACAACGACGAGGTAGGAGGCAATTAAATTGTTGATGATACGAGTATGCATTGGAGTTTTTGTCACTCTGAATTAACTGCCTCTATGAGATCTGTCTTGTTTGTATAATTTCGTGTCGGTATTTTCGATCTACAATTTTTTAGCCAGATGATTTTTCTCTGATATCAGTGGTTTCTTCACCGGAAGATAACAACCAAGATCACCCTCAAGTGCACATTTTTAGTTCCAGATTGTTAATGACTTCTTTAGGTTACTTACTTTCGACATTTTTTTTAACTCTCTTTGCTATTGTCTATAATATTAATAGGCTAGGTGATTTCTTGCGACTGATGTTTTGTTCTACTGTTTTATCCCGATTTTAACCAAACGTATATTATTTGAAAGGTATTTCTTTTTAGCCGTTTTGCAGATTTACAGATTTTTAAATTTTTTCCCTTATTTTGAGTAAATTGCATTTAAAGTTACTACTAACACATACATAAAATTATTCAATGCTATTATTATTATTATTATTATTATTATTATTATTTCTTTATTAATTTCCTGTACAACAAGACATGTCTTATAATTAAAGTACATCGTTCAAAAATTCGCCACAAAATTAAAATACAATAAAAAAAAAATTTATAACTTATTTAAAATAAAGCAAAATAATTACAAGAAATTATTAAAATTCATGAATTTAAAGAAATGAAAATTAAATATATTTAAACAAAGTAACCAAACAAAAATTTCTTAAAATGTATCGCGTTGCTAACTAATTGTTGGTTGTGTGGAATTGCATTCCAAAGACGTGTGGCGTTTATGAAAAATTGCCATTCTGACACCGACGCATAGAGATAATAAGTATTTTGCCCTTTCTGGATTTAGCAAACTGTATTTGATCATAATGATATAGGGGTTTCTCAGTGTAAATAATTTTGTGCAAAAACATTAAAACCCTTATATTAATAAGGTTATCGAATGAAACTCCATGTGTGTGTTTATTAAATTTGTTAATGTGTTTGTAATAAAAATGGGTTTGTTTTTTGTGTTGATTTGTGAGTTGGATATATTTGATTAGCATACATTTAGGGTCTTTATTTAATGAAAAAATAAAATTTCCTAGAATTTGCACTCGAATTTCGGGGGTTGGAACCTGCTAGTATTTATTATCCTGTCTTTGACTCGTTCATTCATAGAATATTTTACACAAATTTTCAAAATCTTCATAGGATTGCCATTATTTTATTATAATTGATTATAAGATTAAAACATTGAAAAATACAATTTCGTTAAAAAATCACTTGAACGAGCACTATAAATATTTAAATAACGGTTAAGACTTTACACATTTTCTTTCATACCATCTTCTATTTTTATTGTTTTAATCAACTCTGGTACAGAAGTTTAAAAGTTTCCATTGGTTAGGCGATACTAAACAAAATTTTTTTTCGTTTATCTATTTTTTAATTGTATCTTATTACCAATTTTTTTAAAAATACACAATTTTAGGACTTAACCCGAAATTATTAAAAAACAAAATTGCCAAACTCAGAATTTTGTAAAAGTTTCCAGTGTGTAGCCAACCACTCACTGTAATTCTAGAAACTTTAAGTCCTAACTGAGAAAATTTAATTCAGAAGTGGTTCTAGAAAAACCACTTCTAGTAACTGGTCGTGATGGGAAATTCTTTTGAGGCCAAATAAAATATTCCGAAAATTTGACCAGTTATTCCATTTCTAGTCCAACCAAATGGCAGAAAATAAGAACACTATTTCCGAAATTTACACAATACAATATTTTTACAAACAATACTTCAATACAACACTGCCTACATACTTATGTCATCTACATTATTCTACAATCTTCTTTTATATACCATCACTGCTCAGGGATTACTTTTTACCATTTCTACTCTTTTTCTAATACTTTTCAAATACAAAGAAAACCTAAGGGAATTTTTATCACTTACTACATTACCTGCTTATTCTGCTGACTCCAAGAAACAAGACAAGAACTTAATGTTCTTAAACTAGTTTCACCACTTGTTTTATTATTTTCTTTTTTATTTATGAATTTTGTTTTCTTTTTTACTTCTTTTTATATTTGTATTAAAACACCACAAAAAAATTGACTTGCTTTAACACCTTTTTTACTGTAGCTGCTTAAGCATAAAATAACGCTGTGACGCATATAGTATTTTGAAGAGAAAGAGAGGCATACATTGTCACAACGAGAGTGGTGAATGCAAGAGAAAATTATGATTTATTTATTGAATATGAGTTTGTAGAGTTGCTATATATCATATTTCTGTCTCTTTCAGTAAACATGCGCATTTTGCCATATTTTCTCTTTTCTTGGTTAAAAAGAGTATGTGTTAATTTCTTTATATTTTATTAGTTTCTTTTATTCTTATTTGATTTTCGTGTTTTTTTATTTTCATTATTTCTGAATATCAATTTATGCATGTTGTTCTACGTTATTCTGTGCCTTTTCTTGTCGTTGTGTGAGTGTGTGTGTATTTGCTTGTCTTCTTTTTTTATTTTTGTATTTGCTTCCCCTATTGTGTTGTGCTCTCTTTTTCTTATTCTTATTGCATGCATTCAAAAATTCTCGAGTCATCGCTGTTGTTGTCGTCTTTTTCTTCCGCCCTCGTCCCGTGTATGTGTGTTGTTGTTTCCTTAGCAAGGTCGTTTGCGTACACAAATTCAACATTACTTGAAGGTCGTCCTTTTTGTGTCTGTGCCTGATGCGATATTGCTGTTGTTGTTCTTCTTCTTATTCTTTTTGATGCTAATGACTGTGTGTGATGTACGGAGCACGCTGTGCCTCGATTTTAATTTAGTAGAGAAGCAAAATAAAAATGATGACGGTGATGTTGTTGATAATAATAATGATTATGGTCGTACCGTCGGTGTGTTTTTTGTCGTTGTTTAGTCTGCTATAATTTTTATTTGTTTCATTGTGTTTATGTTCGTTGTTTTTGTACACAAATTTTTTTGTTGTTGTACACAAATTTGATTGTTGTTGTTATTGTCATGATATCAGTTTAATTGTAGTATTTTTTATTGTTGTGTTTTGCAGTTGCGCTTATGCTTTCGTCGAGAAATCTATGTATGTATGGTATATACACGTGAAATGTTGTTTAATTCTTATTGTTATTATTAGTGTATTTAATTTCTTTACACCCTCAATTCGTGACATTCAGCAGCTGGTATTTCGGTGTTTTAATCTATTACGTTTCTTTATAAGAGTTTCTAATCAGTTTCAAGTGTCGTCTAATTATATTTAGCAGGGATGAGCGTTCGCTAAACTCTCAGCGGAGATGTGTTCGTGTGTGCTTATTGTTTTCTTTTTTTTTTTTTTTTTTGACGTATTACGAAAATGTCTGTTTTGATAATACATGACAGATAAGGTAATGTAAATATGAAAATGAATTAACATTAGTTCCCATTTATTTGGCAAAATATTCATGATTTTTTTTTTTGCGGAAAATTCAAATATGTAGGTGAAGTCATTTTAATCTGCCAATTTCAGTTAACCTAAAGATATCGCTTTATATTGTTGATGTTTGGTGCCAGTTGCATCAACCTTTTGCACCTTTTGCACTAACCATAAGGGTTGAAACAAAAATATAAAGAATCGTTACAATCTTTATTGATAAGGTGATAGATAAATGTTGAAGTACACAGCTCGCAACGCTTTTAAAGCTATGCAAGTTTTTTGCGTTTTCAATGCGGCAAGTTATCTAGTTATAAACTTATTTTATTTCTCTTTCTCTACTTGTTGCTGGTATTTTTATGTTTTTATGTTTTTTATATTTTTCATTAGATTTTCGTTCATACTTAAAAAAATTTATTTTACTTTTATTGCAGGTATTTAACATTCAGCTGGTTAGTTGTCATGACGCCTACAATGCTTGAAAATATTGAAAGTTGGTGAACTTTTTCCGGCATATTGCTTTGTAGGCTATTTTATGTGCCTCACTCTATGAAAATATACTACTATATATAATATATATTGGTTCCTTTAGTTCCTGTAAGGAGCATAGGGCCTCAACAAAGTTTCGCCATTCGTTTCTACATGGTGCAAGGTCCTTAATTTCATTCCATGTATTTCCTAAACTCGAAGCTTCCAAGTCTAATTCTCTACGCCAGGTGTGTGCTGGCCGTCCACTTCTTCTACTGACTTGTGGGTTCAAGCTTATATTATTACGGGTGACATCATCTGGAGGTTTTCGCAATGCATGACCAACCCAGCGCCAATTCCTTCTTATCACTTCGATTTGTATTTGACTCTGATGAGTGCGTTCCCAGAGTTGTGTATTTGATATCCTGTTGGGCCAGAAAATTCTTAATATTCTTCTCAGGCATTTGTTGACGAAGACTTGCAGGGTGTTCATATCTTTGGTAGCCATGTTCCACGCTTCGCACCCATAGAGCAGAACAGATTCCACACTGTGCCTGTGGAATCACCAGAAGATCCTCCGGTCGTTGTTATGATGCTCCCCGAGTAGCAAAAGAGGTTAACATCATGGATTTGGATGTTTTGGATGCAAAATGGCCTGTTGCATGACCCTCGTCTTAGAATTATTTATTCTGAGGCCGGCCTTTGCAGCTTCTGTCTCTACCGTTTTGAGGCTTTCCAACATATCGGAATGACTATGTGTTATAAGGCATATGTCGTCGGCATAGTCTAGATCGGGCAAACGTTCACCTAGTCCCCACGTTATGCTTCTGTTATTGGCCGTTGAATTTCTCATAACGATGTCCAGCACAACGTTAAAAAGTAGAGGTGATAATATGCAGCCTTGACGAACACCCGTTTTAACAGAAACCTTGTCGCTTATTGAATTTTGGTGTAGTATACGAAAATTTGCGTTTCTGTACAACTCCTAAATAATCTCTATTATTTTCCTTGGAAGGCCTTTACAGGTCAGTGCTTGCCAAATGGAATCGTGTGAAATTGTATCAAAAGTTTTTTTCGAAATCGATAAAGACCAGGTAAAGGGGTGATCTCCATTCGACTGACTGCTCAATTATAATTCGGAGGCTGTTTATATGATCTAAGCAAGACTTTTGAGATTTAAAACCCGCCTGTTCACAGCGAAACTCTTTGTCAAGAGTGTCAGAAAGTCTTCTATTGATAATATTAGCAATTATCTTGTTTATCATGCTTAGTGTGATTCCTCTCCAGTTTCTGCACTCTGTGAGATCTCCTCTTTCAATTCGTCGGAGAGCTCATTATTGTCCCACAATCTTTTTACCACATTCTGGAGCAGGAAGGCACTTTTTTGAAGGGTCTCCTTTTAACAGCTCAGGATTGATGTTGTCAGGTCCCGGAGCCTTGTGGTTTTTTAGGGCGTGTATAGCTTCAATTATTTCTGCTATTGTAGGGGTGGTTACTGGTATATCGGTCCTCTCGGTATGGGTAGTGCAATTGCATATTGAATGGCGTATGCGCATGTCCACTGATAGCATGTTGTCATAATGATGTGTCCCAATTTGAAGCTGTGAATTTTTTGAGGTGATGACATCGCTGTTGTTGTCTCGTAATGGTTTTGACATACACTACATACCTCAACTTTTTTAACAGAAGTCAAATATGCGTTACATACACAACTATAGTATCTGACTATATTTAAGTGGACCTAAAGTTAAATGTTTCCCCATTCTCGGGGGGGCTTCCAGTTCAGTTGAGATGCATACAGCCTCAGCCACCTTACGCACTTTCATTCTACGATCTTCTAATATCATTCGATGGTTTCTATCGACGATTTCTGGCGTGACGACCACTTTTGGGTGACCTGAACGTTCACCTTACTTTGCTGATACGACCATAACGGAATTCAGTAAATACTAAAGTCCACTTAGTATTTTTCAAGTCTTTTCCTGATTTCGATGGTGCCTTTTTTCTGCAAAAAACAATTTGTTATGAACACTCGGAATTCACTTTTTTCCTTTTTTCAAAAATTCTCGAGGTTGTTTACTTTTAATGGCCTTTAAATACAATCTAATTGAAGCAACTTACTCAAAAATGCACAGTAGTTTATTAACAAGTGTTAGTTTTTAATTACGGAATTTTCAAACTGCCTTTGTATGAGAGTTGAGTGTCATTTGTCTTCGGACAAATATAACTATAATCTATTCAGATTTTATAATGTTATTCCAGATTTTTTTCAGTCAACTATCTAATATTTAAAGGGAATAAGTAATTATTTGAATAGTTTAACTATTTATATATGAGAGCAAAGTTTAAATTGTAACTCATAATTAAGGGTTACTAATTATAGGTCGAACCAACAGTCATTGGATTCTCTCTATTTAAAGAAGGTGTTGCCGTAAGAAAGAGAGATGCTTCAAAGAGAATAAGGTACGGTATCTTTAGAAATGTTTTTCAAATAATTTCCAAATTTTAGATACCACTGCGGAAGTTTATTTTAGATATGTATGTTCGAGTTATAAATAAATTACTTTCAGAAGACTTCATTGCTGTTGGCCTAATATGAGATTGGTCTTCCAATTTCGCTCGGAAGTATTAATCTCTAGTTGATTTAGTTCTATCACTTTAAATTGATCGAAATCATGAATGGTAATCTATGTTCAGAGATTAACAAATATGAGTTAGAAAAAAATTTCAGGTATGATCTTTACTTATCGATAATATTAATATGCTGGGCGATTTCTTGTTACCGATGTTTTGCTCTACCGTTTTATGTTTGACCAAAAATATATTATTTGAAACGTATTTCTTTTAAGCTGTTCACCAGATTTACAGATTTTTAAATTTTTCCTTTATTTTGAGTAAATTGCATTTAAAGTTGCTACTAACACATACATAAAATTATGCATATGCTATGTGTGTGTTTATTAAATTTGTTAATGAGTTTGTTATCTTCATTCACAATAATAATAAACCAAAAAAGTGTTGGTTTGTGAATTGGCTAAGTTGAGTTGCCTAAAAATCGCACTCGAATTTTGAGCGATGGAATCTGCTAGTATAGATATTTACTATGATGTTTATCGATGATGCAAAAGTTCTGAAAATGATTGTCTATAGAAATTATTCTAAAATTTGTATCTATTGTAAGATACTGCCAAGACCTATGGGGGCGAATTATTTTTGATACGTTCATTGGGTCTGATCTATTAGAAACTTAAAATATTTTACAGTTTCACAAATTTTCATTTTAATCCAATACTTAATTACCCAGTTATCCATTACATCGTACAAATTTTATACAAATATATTTTCAATGTATTTTATTAAAACTAGCAGATTCCAGCCCTCGAAATTCGAGTGCAAATTCTAGGAAATTTTATTTTTTCTTTAAATAAAGACCCTATAGGTATGCTAATCAATTATAGCCAATTCACAAATCAACACAAAAAAATAAACTCATTTTTATTACAAACACATTAAAAAATTTAATTAACACACACACAGCATTTTATAATTTTATGTACGTGTTAGTAACAAATGCAATTAACTCAAAATAAAGAAAAAAATTTAAAATCTGTAAATCTGCAAATCGGTTAAAAAGAAATACCTTTCAAATAATATACGTTTGGTCAAAATCGGGATAAAACGGTAGAACAAAACATCGGTCACAAGAAATCGCCTAGCCTATTAATATTATAGATGTAAACGATTTTAAAAAATTTTTTATACCCTATACCACTATGTGGTTTGGGTATAATGACTTTGTGCTGCTGTTTGTAACTACCAAAATTATTTGACCTAGACCTTTTTTTTTATTATACCGATCGACTCAGAATCACTTTCTGAGTGAATCACTTTCTGAGTCGATTTAGCGATGTCCGTCCGTCCGTCCGTCCATCCGTCCGTCTGTGTGTCCATGTAAATCTTGTAATCAAACTACAGGTAGCAACTATGAATATATTTTGATGAAATTTGGTATATAAGCTTTCATCGACCATAGGCTGAACGCTATTGAAATTGGTGAAATTTGGTCCATGACTTAGTCCCCATACAAATGACCCTATGAAATCGACATAAATGGCCATAAGATTCAAATTATCATATATGTAGATCTTAGTCAAATTGGGTTTGTGTTATTATATTATATCATTAATCAGTAGTCCAAAAATAATCCCTATAGGAAAATTCTTATTCATAGGCCCCATATAGAACTGCTTAACGATCTTCACTTAAATCTATCAAAAACCAAAAATATTGCACAGATTTTTCTCAAATTTGGTTTGTATAAGTTTTTTCAAAAAATAACTGACCTTAGCGAATATGGTCACGATCGTACCATTTTTCGACCTAGTCCCCATATAAATATAGCACACGATATAAACTTTTTCATATCTGCTTATTTTCTATATCCAATTAGTTGGACCGAAGAGATAGGGTCTCTAAACCATAGTATAGGGTATCGTATAGTCGGTCTAGACCGACTATAATTTTCTTACTTGTTCATATTTCGGTTTTAATATGTATTATTTTTTTAGTTTTAAAAATATCAAAATTTCAAAACCTTTCAAACAACATATAATTTATAACAATTGTATTGTATACTTTACAAAAAAAAATAAAAAATTTAATTAAATAGATCAATTATAATTATCAATGTTTAAAATTTATTTTTATAAATTGTAAGCTAAAATTGGTCAATATTATTTAAGGATGTAAAAAAATCAGGAAAAATATTTAGCAAAATTAAAAAATTTATAATTTTTTTTATAGTATTGAAAATTTTATTTTTTATTCATTTATAAATGAAATATAATAGTACATATTAAAACTCTAATACAAAAAAGTTCGAAAATCGTTAACTTAAAAATAAAATATATAGAAATTTTTTTGCGATTTAATGGATAATATTGGGTTAGCGTTAAATGTGATCTTTAAGCTAAGGTATTAACCATGAAAAATGGTTATAACAATCCAGAACTATTTTGTTTTAAATTTTTATGTAATTCTATAGTTTCTTAAAGAACGCATAAAAACACGTTTGTGCGAATTCTGTATCGCCTTTGAATAGTTTCTGTATGGTGTTGTATATCGTTAAAAAAAGCCAAAACACCTTTACACGGTGTAAAAAAAACCATTTAGACTCCTGTTCATTCTTTTTGGATCATTTTTATGTCTTAAATTTTTGAAATTCAACTTTTTTGTACACATTGCTTATGTCAGAATAAAAACAAGTAAGCAAATTATAGTCGGTCTAGCCCGACTATACGATACCCTATACCATGGTTAAGAGACCCCATCTCTTCGGTCCAACCAATTGGATATAGCAAATAAGCATAAACCAAATTTGAGTGGCATTTTTATTAATTTTTTTCGCTGCAGATATGAAAAAGTTCATATCGGATACTATATTTATATGGGGACTAGGTCGAAAAATGGACCGATCCCGAACATATTTGGTAAAGTCACTTATACTTTGAAAAAATATATACAAACCAAATTTGATAGATTTAAGTGAAGATCGGGAAGCAGCTCTATATGGGGCCCATGACTAAGAATTTTCCTATAGGGAGTATTTTTGAATTACTGGTTAATGGATGTATTAAACACATACAAACCCAATTTGACTGAGATCTATATGATAATTTGGAACTTATGGCAATTTATGTCGATTTTATAGGGGTCATATTTAAACAAACTTATATTTTTATCTTATTTAAATTTGTACACAACAACTTTTTTAAAATATCATACTTTTATTTTTGGACTAGTTTCATTTTATATCGCGTTGCTTTTATTTCAGTATTTGAATTTTATTTTAATGAACATTGTTGGTAACATAAGTGGAAATTCTAAAGATGTGACGTTTAATATGGTAAAAATCTTGGCGAAACAAAAGAAAGGAGTACAAATATGCCACATAAACGCACAAAGTTTAATGTGCAAAATTGATGAGTTCAGATTCGTTTTTGAAAAATCAAATATTGATGTAGTGTGTGTTTCTTAAACATGGCTCGATGAATCTATTCCGGATAGCCTCATTTGCTTAGATGGTTATAAAGTATTTCGGTTTAATAGAAGTGGAAGAGGAGGAGGTGGTGTGGCAATATACGTCAAAAATACTATTACATGTAGTTTTCGTTGCAAGGCGGAAGAAAATGACAGAATTGAGTATATTTTTGTTGAAATCTCATCATCTGGAAGAAAAATGCTGATTGGTTGTGCTTACCGACCCAAACGTGATGTACCTTTTGCCGATTTTATGAACAAAATGGAAATCTTAACCATGCCTTACAATGATATAGCAATTTTGGGAGATTTCAAATCGAATCTACTAAAAGAATCGTCGTTTACAGATAGTATGCAGTCATTAGGACTTACTCCAACGAATATTACAACACCAACACACTTTACAACGTCCAGCAGTACATTGATTGATCTAATATTTGTCGCTAATCCATCGAAGGTCCTGCTGTATGATCAAATCTCAGCTTCCAGTTTTTCTAAACATGATCTGGTTTTTCTAGCCTATGATTTCCAGCTTCTCCAAGAAGATCAAATTTGTTTCTCCTATCGTGATTACAAGAATCTTAACTACAGTTTGTTGTATGAAAATTTCAACTTATTCAATTGGAACCAAATATACCAAAAGACTTCTGTTGATGATCAGTTGGAGTTTTTAGAACGTAATATCTTAAGCCTCTTTGATGACACAGTTACGTTAAAAAAGAAAAAGTTACCCGGTGGAAACGTTTCAAAATGAATGAATTGAAACTCGATTTTCTAGAATAAGAATGGCTAAAACTAATTACTATTCCGAACGATTTTTATCCGCCATTGACTCCAAGGATACATGGAAAACCATTCGAGATATTGGTATTGGCAAAAATAATAAAAATGAAAGCTGCCCAATTGATGCAAACGAACTTAATAACATTTTCACTTATCTTCCGACGACAATAGTGAACAGTACAGATTCGAACAACAATATTATGAATAATAGCTCCTCTTTTGAACAAATTGCATTCGAGTTTTCTTGTGTTAGTCAGTTTGATGTATTATCCAGTTTTTCATTAATAAAATCAAACGCCGTGGGATTCGATAACTTACATCCCAAGTTTATCAAGATCATTTTGCCATTAATATTGCCTTATATAACACACCTGTTTAACACCATTATTACATCAAGTTCTTTCCCTACTAAATGGAAATATGCAAAAATAATACCTATTCCAAAATCGAGAACGGGGTATCGCCCAATAGCTATATTAAGCTTTCTATCAAAAGTAATGAAAAAACTACTACATCTACAAATGAGCAATTATATAAACGAAAATCAACTAATGTCTGACAAGCAGTCCGGATTTCGTTCTAACCACAGTTGTACTACAGCTTTGGCTAATGTAACCGGGAACATAAGACGTGAACTTGATTGTGGTAACATAAACTTTTTGGTACTTCTCGACCATTCAAAGGTGTTCGATACAGTAAACCATCAAATACTATGTATGAAGCTAAAACACTTTTTTAACTTTTCATCCACTTCTACACAGCTTTTACATTCATACCTCACAAATCGGACTCAATCTGTATACGTTAATAATTCGACCTCAAAACCTGTAACACTCACGAGAGGCGTACCGTCTATGCCAATGATTTGCCACAACAACTATCTCACTGCAAAATACACATGTATGCGGACGACGTTCAGCTGTATCTGAGTAGTCCAGTAAGCTCCATAGAAGAAAATGTTGAAAAGCTAAACTATGACCTTAATAAAATACATTTTTGAGCCACTGCAAATGGACTTTGTCTCAACCCGCATAAATCAAAATGTTTGATTATTCATAAAAAAAACTTTTCAGCCTGTTCTTGAACATGATATACTAATAAACCATCAGAAAATCGAGATTGTAAAAAAGGTAAAAAATCTTGGCATAGTTTTCAATAACAACTTGACTTGGTCAAGCCACGTAGATACACTTGTGGTTCAAACTTATATAAAGCTAAGATCGCTTTGGGTAACTCAGTATTTTACGCCGTTAAGAGTACTTTATGTCTGTGAACTTTTTGGCAACTGCGACTACGCCAGCAAGAAAAAACTAAATATTTTGAGACTTTTTTTGTGGAAAATATTTTTTTTTGGAAAATATTTTTTTTTTTGTAAAATTTTTTTTTTGGAAAATATTTTTTTTTTTTGGAAAATATTTTTTTGTAGTTTCTGTTTTTTGTCGAGTAGTAGTTCCTCCAAGCTTCAATTTTTGGCGGAATGGTTTGAAACGTGCAGGAAGTATTCTCTTTATATACACAGCTCTAACTAATATAATATGTTGTTACGTCATTGTGGAAAATTTTCTGCAAAATATTATCAAACTTCAAATAAGAGCACATTTCCAGTGCTATACCGATGCCACAATTTTGGTCAGAATGGTTTAAAATTTTTATGAGTAATCTATGAATATAGTCAATTACAGACAGCGAAATAATTAAAAATTTTTTTTCTTATTTTTTTACACTTATTGCAAAATTTCCGATCTTTTTCGAGCAGTTGTTCCCACACGCCAACATTTTTGTCGAAATGCTTTGAAATTTGGCAAACATATTCTCTACAATATTCAGATTAAAATACTAAGAGCCTGTTCCAAGTGTTCTTGAAAATTTTTTTATAATTAGACATCAAACATATATGAAGATCATATTTTCATACATTTGAGTGGAAAGTGGATGATCTTTTTCGAGTAGTAGTTAGCTTACTCCATAGTTTTTATCAGAATGTTTTAATATTGCAGGAGTGTAATCTATCAGTAACTAACTTCAAAATATATAAAATATATAAAATCATTCCATGCATTATGGGAATTTTTTTTTAAATGAAGTCAAACATCTATGAAATGAATATTTTCATACATTTCTATGTGAAGGCGTCGAACTTTTTCGAGTAGTGGTTTGGCTACGCCAGCATGACAGTCCGACTCAAGTGAAATTTAAGGATGATATTCTTGGTACTTGTACGATTCCAAAAAGTATACATTTGTTATACTAAATACTTATATTTATCTTTTTACATGCTTTCAAAACATAATTTTTACTACTCGAGTAGCTTGAAGCTCGAGTAATGGGGAGCCCTGGTATAAATATCAAGTTGTCATAAGTGTGTATTGAAACATATCCAACATACCCAAACATGCCCAATTGGAATTTCTTTAGTACGCAAAATTTGAGCCAAATCGGACAATGCTTTCTGGACGCGCATTGAGTTCAAAGTTCAAATATGTAAAAATTATAAAAAAAAAAATAATTTTTCACAAAAATTTTGATATTAATAATTGTGTTTAAATTAAACTGATTAATAAACCATAATCTAGAGTAAATTATCCTTCTAACAAAACAACAAAATCTATTATCGGTTGAGAAACAGCTAAGTTATATCAAGTTCCCCAGGCAATAAATGCGCCGCAGACCACTTGATTAAGAAAATCGGGCTGACATTTTTAAAGACATTGAAATAATTTACAACAACAACATTTTTTCTTTCTCCTGATCCCTAAGTGATCATATGTAAAGTATTTTGCATTTTGCCTATTGTTATGCCGTTGTAAATTAATGTCATAACGGTACGTACTTTGTAGCACTATTTCAAAATCTCCAATTTTACTTTTTCAAAAATTTTGTTTAAAAATTTTTCGAGATCAACGATTGGACTTTAAGGACTTATTAAAAAAATATATGTGATTAAAAATCCCAAATATTGCAGGTATCCTGTTCTTAATTTGGCGAGGGCGAGGGTTTTTATTTCAGCGGATTTGAAGAAAAATGTGATTTTTCATACCTTTTCAACTTTTAGGGTACATCTTTTTGGTGTTTTCACATTTCAAATATCTTGATATAATTTCTCAATCTTGTAAATTAAGGTTAAATTGAAAGACTATAAACTGTCCCTCTTTAAGGTTAAAAAGTCAAATTTAAGGAGATTTACATTTTTAAAAACTAAATATCGAAATAATATACATTTGTGGAAAGATTTCGATAATTCTAAAAAATAATATTTTGTATTTATTTTCTAAAATTAATGCCACGGTACTCTTGATGTCAAATTGACTCTTTATGAAAATCTATAAATATTTTCTTCACCAGGATTTTTTTTAATAAAACAAATTTAATGTGTTCATAAAATTCCTCAAATTTATTCGTTATTTTATGAAAATATGTAGACTATTAGCTTTTATATTTAGCACAGTATAAACAAATTTGTATGTCGAGGGCTTATACTTATATAAAAAGTGCTATATGCATCAATAATTATTTTAAATAATAATTATTTTAAGAAATAGTTGTACTAATCCTGTATGATATCAAAATTAATATTATGTATATCTGTCAGTTATATCAGATAACAGTTTGAAATCGAAAATTAATATTGCTGTCAAATGTAGATAGAAACCAGCAAACCTACCAAAGAGCCGAATGTAAAAGAAAAAATGTCATCGACCTAAAATTAAATAAAAATAAAAAAAGAAAAAGAAAAAAACCAACCAACCAACAACACAAAAATTTGTATACGAAAATGAAATGAAAAAACGAAAGAACGGTTGGAAAAAACAGCACAATAATGAATTAAAATACAAATAAATTAAAGGTACATTAACCTTAACCGAGTTTTGTGAGTTAATATTAATATGGAGGGCAGGGTTGTAAAGAATGAAATCATTTTTTTTTTATATAAATTTTTAACGTTATTAAATTACTTTATCTTTTATTTTATCAAAAGCTAATTAAAAAAAAAAAAAATATTTTAAAAAAATTTAACATAATTTCTAACATCTGAAGAAATTTGTAATCGTCGCTCAAAATCACTTAGGCCAAATATAATGTGCTAATGTTTTTGCTTTATTTAAAGTAAAAACATTTGATCTTGAGCCTGAACAATTTCAAACTCAATCATTAAATTGATAAAGATCGAAAATAAGATTTTTTATTTTTTATAAAAAATAATAAAATTAAAAATACGTAGGGCACGCCGTTAACGCTAAATGTAAGTTTAGCAAAAACAAATTGTTTTTCTTGTTTTTTCAAGACAAAAACAAACATGTATATTGTAGTATGCAATGTATACTCGTATTAGTGTTTGGGATTCCCGGACTTTTTCATTTCCCGGGGAACGGGAAAAAAATCAATTTCCCGGGAATCCCGGGAAATTTTCATTATCGATATTAATCATTAAAAAACATTAAAATTTAACAAAATTGTTGCTTAAAACAGTTTTATTAAAAACTAGCTGTTTTTACCCGGTCTTGCCCGGGATGAAAAGGCCTTTGACTTGAAAAATGGTTCACTATGCTTACCAGGCGCTGAGTACTTAGTAGCCAATTAACAAATTCCCCAATAAAATGAACTTTCTCCCCAAAAATTTGTATGGGCAGTAAATTCGTTTTTTATTTCAATTAAAAATAGTGGAAATTAGAAGTAAAAATGCAAAAAATATTCAAAATTCAAAAATAACGATTGTTTGTTTGGACAGAGTTGTATCTTCTGAAATTAATACAAAGTAAAGCTGTATGGTACGAAAACTGAAAACTAACCACACTGCTCGTAGGACTGACTTTAGGTGAGTGTGTTAAAGCGCTGACCAAAAAGTGCAAGTACGAGTGTATGTGAAGGTTCACGGTTCAAAACCTCACGGCCGCCCTAAGTAGAAAAAATTTTCATATAGAAACAATCTATTCAATTAAAACATAACAATTATCACAATGTTCAATAAATCGCTGATGAAGGCTGAAATGCCAGAAACCGGTCCGATTAAGAATACAGTGCAGTTATGAATTTTTGAAATATATGATTTCTTCTTCTATACAACGCACCATTTAAATAAAAAGTTTTTGGTTTTTTAATTTAGAAGTTTTTTATAAGATGCTGCAGAAAAAATGCTTCAAAAATAAGGTGCGAAACCGCTTTAAGTTTTTTTTTTTCAGTTTATTTATAAACATCAAATATAACGGAATGGGCCGCAAATTAAAGGAATCAAAACTTTTAAAAATTGAATTTATTCATTCAATAAGTGATCATCATTGAGCAGAGACGTCAAATTCAAGTTTCAGAAATGAAAGACTAATGCGACGTTTAATATTGTGTCGCAAGGTTTCTTTAAGCAACTGCTTATAGTATATGTGTGTCCTATTTTGATCAACAGATAATTATTTCACATACGTAGATAAAATTTATCATACGACATTTCACTAAGCTGTGTTCCGCGAGCGAGTCGCGACCGCTTCCGCGCGTTTGGCAGACAGACCCGTGCTGCCGCGCAGTTGTTGTCAACTTATTTTAATCGCCAAAATATATTTTTCAGATCATTGCGATATTTTAGCTGAGCTGTGTTCCGCGAGCTCGTCGCGTCCCCGAACCTCGCGCCGCTTCCTCGCAGCTACTACCCGTGCCTCCGCTTAGTTCTCGTTAACTTATTTTAATTCCTAAAACATATTTTTTAGAGCATTGCGATATTTTAGCTGAGCTGTGTTCCGAGAGCGCGTCGCTTCCGCACCCGTCGCGTCCGAGTCCGCGGTCGCACGCCGCGCGCCGCTTCCGCGCATTTGGCAACCACACTTGTGCTGCCGCGCAGCTGTTGCCAACTTATTTTGAAAAGAATACTCATTTTAAATGCATTTATTGTTGGACATATATTGAGAGCAGTATGCAAATGTTTACTAAAATAAATATTTAACAAAATTCATTAAATAAGAATATGTAAAAATTTAAGAATGAATTTGGAGAGTAAGTTCATTTTGTATTTCGATTAAAAATAAATGGGGAATTTGTTCATTTCTTTTGGGTATCTTTTTTTAAGTTTGGGGAATTTGTTCACCATGTAGTTATTTCCGTGTAACCCAAATTTCAGAGAAATCCATTGAAAAGTACAAATTTGTATAGGGAAGAAATATACCACACAACAAAATATGAATTTTATAAGAAAATTGGGCGTAAAGGTAGGCGTGGTCGGTAAAAATCATATAGCGACCTTCCCTGGAATATGTACTAAATTTCGAAGAAAGCCATTGAAAAATAAAAGTTTTTATAGCAATCAAATAAAGAAACAAATAAAAGGAAAAAATAAGTTTTATATACATAGAAGTTGGCGCAAAGTAGGCGTGGCCTGTAAGAAGCATATGGTGACCTTCCCTGTAGTATAGAGATCATGTGACCAAATTTTAGACATCCCTTGAAAAATAAAAATTTCTATAGTGAACAAATATACAAAAAACGGAAAATTAATTTTGTATAAAAAGCGGGCGTAGAAGTAGGCGTGACCGGCAAGAATCATATGGCGACCTCTCTGGAGTACAGAGATTGTGTGTAGCAAATTTCAGAGAAATCCGTTAAAAAAATTGTGTAACGAACAAATGTACCAAAAAACAGAATATGAATTGTATACAAAAAGTAGGCGTAATAGTAGGCGTGACCGGTACGAAGAATATGTCGACTTTCCCTGGAGGAGAGAGATCGTGTGTACCAAATTTCAGAGAAATCGGTTGAAAAATAAAAAATTGTATAGCGAACAGATATACCAAAAAACAAAATTAATTGTATAGAAAAGGTGGGCGTTAAAGTAGGCGTGGCCGGTACGAAGCATATGGCGACCTTAGGTGGAGTACAGAGGTCGTGTGTACCAAATTTCAGAGAATTCCGTTGAAAAACAAAAATTTGTATAGCAAACAAATATACCAAAAAACAGAAAACTAATTGTATACAAAAAGTGGGCGTAAAAGTAGGTGTGGCCGCAAGAATGACCCGGTGACCTCGCCTGAGGTACAAAGCTCATGTGTACCAAATTACAGAGAAATGCGTTGAAAAATAAATATTTGTATAGCAAACAAATATACCAAAAAGCAGAAAATGAATTGTATATAAAAAGTGGACGTAAAAGTAGGCGTGGTCGATAAAAGAGTATATGGCGACCTCAGCTGGAGTACAGGGATCGTGTGTACCGAATTTCAGAGAAATCTGTTAACAAATAAAAATTTGTATAGTGAACAAATATGAATAAAACAGAAAATGAATTTTACATAAAAAGTGGGCGTAAAAGTAGGCGTGGCCGGTAAAAGGTATATGGCGACCTTTCCTGGGGTATAGAGATGGAGTGTACAAAATTTCAGGAAAATCCGTTGAAAAATAAAAATTTGTATAGCGGTCAAACAAACAAACAAACAAACAAACAAACAGAAAATGAATTTTATATATATAGATAAACAATATGTGTATCACAAATTCAGCTTGTGTAAAACTGATTAAACATACAAAACACAAAGAAAACAATTAAAAATTAAAAAAATAGAGATCTTCATTACAAAACTTAAACAAAAAAAAAAAAAAAACATATATATAAATATATATATATGTATATAAGTTTTTAAATTTTTAAAAATGTTGTTTTTAAAACCATTAATGCGTTGAGTAAGTCACTGGACATTCTATTTCTCCACTTCGTTCCAAAGTGACCAGCAAGAGAAAAAAACCCTTTCACTTTCCACCGAAGTTGGTTTTATAGTTAAAAGAGCATTATATAAGTTTTCAATATTCCTTGTTCTATTATTGCTTACTTCATACAAATTTAACTCTTTTTTAAAAAAGTTTAGATTTTTATTTTTCCTAGCTTTTGGCTTTGCCTTCGCATTAGTGATAGCATTTTCCAATTTTTTTTTTGAAAGTATCATCGGCAGCATCTGAAGAGCAGCTCATAAAAAGTCGTTTATATATATATTCTGCATATATTTTTATACAACTTTTTGATATAGTTGAATCCAAAATATAATTATTTGTTTTCAAATAATTTATTAAACACGTCATTTTTGTGTTACGCCTTTCTTGTTCTTTTGCTTTTATAGCTTCTTTAAATTTTTTGGATAGTAAACTATTAGTTAAAGATAGCTGTTCAAACAAAGTTTCAATAATAGCATCAGCTATTAAAAGATTTGAATCACGTCTGCTAAGAGCTTCAACAGCATCTTTTATTGGATTTAATACCTTCACTAAATTTTCTATCAGCTGAACATGATTTTCAATCCACAAATTTGCACAGTTAAAATCAATTAACGTTTTGTTTATAGCATTTTTTGCTTTTAGAAATGATTGAATCATAGTTACCATGCTGTTCCATCTAGTCTTTATATCATGAACTAGATTAACCTCTTTCCCAAACTCTTTTTTTTGCATATTTTTCTAAGATTCTGTTTTGAGTTTAACAATTTTTCTGGTATTCTCCACAGCTTCTTTGTAATTTTCTATTTTAAAGTAAACAAAAAAAGTTACTAAAATAAGTAGGCATATAAATTATGAGATATTCAATTTTTTTATTGAACGCAAAATATAAAAAGTTTTGTATATTTTAAGATGGTAGATTAAAAACTTACCAACAACTTCATACGCAGTGGATTCATCATCATTGTCACTTCCTTCAGTATCGCTTATAGAATCACAAGAATTTGTTTTTATATATAAAACCTCTAACACAGCCAGATGTATGGCATGATTCCAGCAGAAAAAATCCTTCGGTTGGGCTCTCTGAAACAAACCGCTTCATTACGTTCGGTCCATCCGATATTGTGGCAACTATGTGATGTTCAAAACTTAAACCAAATTCTTTAAGTCTTTCCTCAACAATATTTCTTATTTCTTTTGCGGTACCTCTTCCGGAAATATACATCAATCCTAAATTATGAAAGGAATCAGTACCAGTTAAGCATATATTCATGTATCGCTATTGGGAAATGCTGGTCCACTCGAAAATCTGTAATTATTTGCTACTTGGGTAGTAATTTGTTTTATCATATTTTCTTTAACACTTTTATAGTACTTAATAATAAGATTTCTGACGTCCGTTTCATTTTTTGGCAATGGCGTATTAAGTGATGAAAAACTTTCACGTATGAACGAGCTTCTTGTAATCATTCTGATGGACATTCCGTCCACAGCAGCTAATTTGGACACTCTTTCGTGCATTGTGTGCACTTCCATAATTTTTTTAATCGAAGATTGGTTTTGTTTTTCATGGACAATGCCATTGTTCTCTTCGACAGTGTCATTGTTTTCAGGTAACTCCTTATTTGTTTCTTGATCAACTGTTGTTGGAGTTTGTGGACCATTTTAAGGTGTCGGATAAAGCCACTGGTGCTACCTCCTTTGTGCATAAGCCTTTTGGGGCAAAGTTTACATTGACCTGCATTGTCTACTTTCGTAAAATATTTCCATACTCCAGACATGTTTACCTTTAAAGAGTACAATTAATCAAAAATCTAAAAAGTTTTAATCAAATACTTACTTCCAATATTTTTAAATTGCTTTGAAGTTGCTAAGGTCGCTTTATCTTATGTTTTCTGTTAATTTTATGCAGAATTGGATTGTTTTTCATTGAATTATGTACATTTAAGATGTTTGTTAAACAGCTGATTTTTTTTTTGTCTTTTTTCAGTAATGTCAATATTTTAAAAGTTAAAAGCGCTTGTCAAAGCAAAAATCTATTTCTACACTTAAAAAAATAATACAAATCACTTTGAGCAACTGAAATTATGTTTTAAATTATATTTTTTATAAAAAAAAAAAAAAAAAAAAAAAATACAAAATGAAATTAAATTTAAATTAACGTTTATTTTATAAAATTCCCGGATTTCCCGGGAAAAATAAAAAAAAAATGCCCGGTAATTCCCGTCAGAAATTTCCCGGGAATTCCCGGGAAATCCCGGACCCCAAACACTAACTCGTATACAATCATATTTGTTTCAAAGTTGTTCTATATTTTAGTTTGTTATATTGGAAGAGGCTTAAATAGTATAACTTTTGCTTGAATTCTCATTTGGTTGTTTTCAGCAAATATACATATATAAATTTAACTTTTTACCAAACAAACTATCTACTGCTTTTGGTTACTGATGAGGGTTGGTGACTCTTCCCGAAATAGCTGTATAACCTCTCATGCAGAATATAGATCAATTTTTGAAACAAATATGCTAATGCTTTTGCTTTATTTAAAGTAAAAACATTTGATCTTGAGCCTGAACAATTTCAAACTCAATTATTTCGGATGTCATTAAACTTAACTTAGACTCACGATTTTTAACACTCTAGTCAAATAGTTATAAAGTTATAGGTGCCAAAAAATCTGAGTTTAACTAAACTTAGTTTGACTGACATCTCAAAATCTCGCTGTTAATGAGAAATACAAAATATGTGCCTAATTTTATGCGACAACAAAAAATTAGACTTTCAAAAAATAATTTACGCCAATAGACCAAATACGAGTATTGTTCGATAAGTCAATGATAAATAGATCAATGATAAATAAATAAGAACTTATTTTATGGTAAAATATTTATATGTCTGAGAGAATAAAGAATACCAACATTTACAATCGCGATAAATACGAGTTAGCATTTAAAACAAGCAATACAATTGGAAAATTATTTAGCAAAACGAAAACAAAAGTAGATAAAGATGATAAATATAATCTTATATATGAAATTAGTTGTGACGGAAATGAAAAAGAAATATGCAACAAAGTTTATATTGGTACAACAAAAACCAAACTAAAAACTAGATTATCCTCACATCGATCGGATTTAAAAGCTATTAACAGACCAATAGAGCAAAAAACCGCACTCGATGCCCATTGTTCAATAAACAAACATAAACCAAACTTTGATTCTACAATAATTTTACAAGAGGAAAATGACTATAGGAAAAGATTTATGTTGGAAATGCTTCATATAATGAATGTTCCCAATGACAAAGCTCTTAATTATAAGAGATATATGGAAAACGTCGCTAAGATCTACAGACATACGGTTGACAAACACAAACGATTAAAACAAAAGTTAGTTGACAATTACACTGTGTAAAAGAAGGTTGTTTTTTGTTAATGATCAATTCAAAATTATTTGTGTTTTTACTTTGATGATGATCAACAAAGTTGATAGAAATATATTGGAAAGGAATATTGTTATAAATATTGTTTAAAAATTAATAAAAAAAATAAAAAAACTTGTTTTTATTTATTTTTAACAAAATGTTCTTATAATAAAGAGAATCTTTTAACAACCGATGACCTTAAGCCGAATTATATTCACCCTTCAGTAAAATATTTTCTTTATTTTTCAACATAATCTTCTTCATAATCCTTAGAATATGCATCTATTTCTGCGGTAACTTCATTATTGAAGCCAAATCTTAATCCAACCAGCCAATTTTTCATATTTTTAAATATGAATAGGGATAGGGTAGGAATTTGTAAAGTAATTCAATCATCTTGCTTAGAGCTTTATCACATGCAAATATTAACGCAAATTATTGTGTACTCGATCAGTGTTTAGAGATATTAACTATAAGTATTTCAGCAATTTCATGGACCTAGAATTGAAGATCTTCCATAAAAGATGTTGAACTGGAGCACCGCACGTTCAGCATCTTTTGTGGGAAATTCCGCATTCCAGTTTTTAATCATTCCGTGTGATAGCATAGAGTGGCCATACTGCCCTTTGAGTTTTTCTTGAGTTCTTAAAATGCATGAAGACCAGATTTTTCCATATTTGAAAATCAATACAAAGTTATTACCGTCAGCCACCTGTTAATACAAAAGTAGTTGTGAGATCTAAATTAAATTTATTTAGGAAGCGTGGGCTTCTAAAAGACACAAGATTTTAAAAATTATTTTAAATTCTAATCTACGTATTTCCGTTTTGCAATTCTGAAAGCGGAATATGAATTCTTATAGCCCAAAACATTTTTGAACATTTTTTAAGATTTCTTGAGGTTATGAATAACAATATTTTTTTTGTCGCTTCTGAAGAATACCAGCCTATAAGAAATAACTGTTTAGTTGATGGCTTTAAAAATAAATATTTAGTGTTTCGCAAGGTGAAGCCACAATAACTTGGTAAATAGGCATTATATAGGCGTAAAATTGAATCCGTTAGATAGGTCTTCGAAATACCTCTCATTTGAAGCCTACTTGGATTCAATATTCTTTAATGTTCTCCGAAATTGATGGAGCCAGATTGGTTTCGAATAAAAGGTATTTTGTAGACCTATATAACTCATTTAATTTTATACCCAACTCGTGTTAAGTCCTAAACACATAACGGCGAGCTGCGAGTGCGAGAAAAAACGAGAATAAGGCAGTGTGATTTTTTCTATTTATATGTGGAAGCGAGATCGATAGTAAAGCTTTTTTGTGTGGCGTTGCCAACTTAGGTTTTAAAAACACTCGCCAGGGAAATAGAATTGATTCTATTTTCTGTGCGAGAAAAATCAGATGACAGGAGAATCAGCTGTATTTATGAACATATGACAGGAGAATCAGTATTTACTTTATTTAACCCGTTAATAATTTCGATTTTATTCATTTTGTTATATTTATTGTTTGTTACATGAACAGCTTTGTATACAATTGACAATTGAATTATGTTTGACAGTAGGACAATCAGCTGCTCGAAAGCATTTTGATGATTTTGTAAAAGCACAAATTCTGGCATGCAAAAAGCTTAGTTTCTACTCGCACTCGCAACTCGCCGTTATATGTTTAGGGCTTTGTTTAGGTTATTGAACTTGGGAAGTACTTAATTTTTACTTTTAAGTTCATCAAAGTGGGCCTTAAAAAAATTTTACGGTTGATAATTGTATTTGTAGGCAGTTATTTTTAAGAAGGGATTTTTATGTTTTTGTAATAAAAGCCGCAAGATAAAATAAATTACAAACATAATGTGTTATAACCTCATTTGGTTGGATAAAATCGATTACAGCGACCCCATACAGACCTTAACAACCACTAAACAGTTTGAATTATTAATTGCGGAACCCAAACAAAAGGGTTTCATAGAAGATCAAGATCCTAATATTTATTTAGCAAGATTGGGTGGACATAACGTCCAGAAATAGTGATGGTTGGCAAAATTTAGCTAGATTTGGCCTTCTCTTCTTCTATCATTTCAAACTTAATAAAAAATGGGCAGATGAATCTTTACAAAACACTAAGTATCTCCTCCAAAATTATAGATACATTGGGTTGTGGTAGTCCTAGACAAAAATCTTCGCAACAATTAATTAGTATAAGACTTGTGCCAAGAACCGTAATGTTGTTGCCAGTTTTAACGTATTAGGATCTATTTTTTGAAGGCTCTATTTTTCCGAAAATATTCAATAAATCTGTAGTAAAGAAAAATATTAACACTTTCCCGGTTTTTTGTAATACTCACAAGTTCTTAGCAAACTGTTTGCTTTATTTACTTGTTATACAGCAAACTGAAAATGTCCAACATTTACCTCATAGCCTTCCTTTGAAACCTAAGGCGTTGATTGCTTTCTTCATCATTAGAACTTCCACGGGAATCGGACATAGAATCTAAAATAAATAGCTGTCAAATACTCCTATGGACGGATGATATTTGTTTCTTTTAAATTATCGATAATATTTCAACAACAACACAACACTTTTAGTAAATGCCGATTTACGTGATGTCGACGTGGGCTCAATGTGACAGCGACTTCGAAATGACAACGACGTCGACAACGACTTACACAATACGGGTGATTAATAAAAAAGTAAAGTTAGATGATTTTTTTTTTTAAATTTAATTTTGGTTAAACATTTCATTTCGTAACTTACAAAAGTCAAATAATTGGAAAATTAAAAAGGAATAGAGTTTCAGCAACTTTTTTATAAATGAATGAATTAACGTACATTTTGTTATTAAAAAAAAATTTCAATTCTAAAATAAAATTTTTAGAATTTCACGAAAATTTCAAATTGAAAAATAATTTAATTATTTTACAGCTCTGTTTACTGGTGATGTTCAAATGATTGTTGTTGGTGGTATTGGTGTTGTTGTTACCAAAAAAGAAACATTTACTAAATTGAGCATAACAACAGAACAAAAATATTGGAATTTTTTTTATAGAAATTAAAGTTGTAAATACACGAATTTGTTATAAAAAAGTGCTAAAAAAAATGGAGAACACTATAATGAATGAAAAATTTAACCCTTAAGTAAAATACTTCCATTAAAACCTACACTGCTGGTGTCTCTAAACTTTTTATACCCTATACCACTATGTGGTTTGGGTATAATGACTTTGTGCTGCTGTTTGTAACAACCAAAAATATTTGACCTACACCCATCTTTAATTATACCGATCGAATCAGAATCACCATCTGATTCGATTTAACGATGTCCGTCCGTCCGTCCGTCCGTCTGTGTGTCCATGTAAAGCTTGTAATCAAACTGAGGGTCGCAAATATGAATATATTTTGATAAAATTTGGTATTTGATCTTATATCGGCCATGGGATAAACGCTGTTGAAATTGGTGAGAATCGGTCCATGTTCAGACCTAGTCCCCGTACAAATGACCCCTATGAAATCAACACATATTGTCATAAGATCCAAATTATCATACAAATCTTAGTCAAATTGGGTTTGTATATATATATTACATCCATTAATCAGTAGTCCAAAAATGATCCCTATTGGACAACTCTTAGTCATTGGCCCCATATAGAGCTGCTTCCCGATCTTCACTTAAATCTATCAAAAAACAAAAATATTGCACTGATTCTTCTCAAATTTTGCTTGTGTACATTTTTGCAAAATACAAGAGACTTTACCAAACATGGTCAGGATCGGTCCATTTTAGGGCCTAGTCCCCATATAGATATAGAATCCGATATGAACTTTTTCATATCTGCAGCCGAAAAAGTTAATAAAAATCCCACTCGAATTTGGTTTATGCTTATTTACTATATCCAGTTAGTTGGACCTGAGAGATAGGGTCTCTAAACTCATGGTATAGGGTATCGTATAGTCGGTCTAGACCGACTATAATTTTCTTACTTGTTTTGTGTTGACAAATAAATTAGGTTAATTAAAAAAAAATTTATATATATTTTATTCTTCTATTTTCCCATTTATTTAATTATATTTAAAGGCCATTGTATAAAAAACTGTTGGAATATAAAATTAAAGTTTCTTAATTTTATTATATTTTTAGCACACAGATTTGTTTGAAAAGTGCGTGTGTATCAGTCAAAGAACTGTCAGCTGTCAAAGAAACAAAAAAGACATCATGTGTTTATAGTTTTAGGTATTTTGGTATTATTTTAATATCACACTCTCGTATGTATATGTTTTACATTGTGTATTTCTTCTAGTGAAGTCTTAATATCTCAGAAAATCTGTCATTTCCCGATATGAATAATAAATGACATGTTAATGACTTTTTATGTCTATTTTTTGGTTTTGTATGACATATGTATGTACATTTTCTTTTTTTTTTCACTAATTAGGTTTTCTTAATAAAATTTATGTTAATTCCTAAGAAATACTTTCAAATTTTTGAAAATAAAATTTGACATGTTTTCTAAAACGCCTACAAGAAAGTATAATATTCCCATGTCAATCAATTGTCATACAATAATGCGGGATGTTGTGGCCGTGAACCTCATCAATCATAAATTTTCTTAATTGAATTCTGGTACAAATTCTATCATTTAACTGTAACAGTTTTCCGAATTTATGCAGTAATTCTACAATTTGATGAATATAAGATTTAGTGTAGGGCTCCCTAGAGCTGCCATGTAAATGTCTCCACAGTCAAACAACATCTTCAAGCACACTTTACTACAATGAATCGGTGTATTTTCACATGCAAAATTCTAATTTTCATCAATCATCAATCATGTTTGTTCTCTCGTTATCTTAAACCTTGTGTTTAGGTGCCTAAATATGTGCACACAGTAAACAGATTAATTGTGACTTTCAAATTTATTGCCAACTGAATTAGATGAAGTTTGTAAACGAATTTCGTGTTGATTATGACTAAAATTCTGTTTTCTTAACAGTAAATATTTTATCACAATAGAAAATCGATAAATTAAATTTGTGTTGATACAATCGAAAATACAGCTGTTCAAGTTTATAACACATCGGTTGATTTTATTAATAATTATACCCTCCACTCCAGTGTGCAGAGGGTATATATAAGTTTGTCATTCCAAATTTGGACCCCATAAAATATATATATTTTTGATCCTTTACCGGAGTTTATATAGCGATGTCCGTCTGTCCGTCCTTCCGTCTGTGGAAATCACGATGACGGCATCAATTGGGCAGCCAGGGTGCTCGTCGACATAAAAAATGATTCACTAACATCCTGAGAAGTTTGCTATTTAAAATCGTCCAAATCGGTTGATTAGAGCCCGAGATTTGAATGAAGAACTAAAAAAAGTCTTGAAAAATATAATTTTTTATGTTGTTCTTGTCACGATCACGCCCTCAATAGGACAGCTAAGATGATCACTTTTAATGAGAATGATTCACCAAATTTATGGGAAGATTTCTATTTCAAAAATCATTAAAATCGGTGGAACAGGTCCAGGGAAATCTCTGAAAAAGTAAAAAAAAAAAATGAAAAATATGATGTTTCTATATTGTTCTTGTTGTTATTCTAAATGTTGTATTCTTGTCATAGCTGGACTTGTTGGTTTTGTGGTCGTTGTGGTAATAATATAATAAAAACTAACGCTTTGTACATTTTTTTTATCAACTCTGGTAGAAGATTTTAAAAGTTTCCATTGTTTTGGCATCACTAAAAAAATTTACTAGATCATTTCTGTCACTGCCACGAGCCGGCCTGCAAAGTTTCAGATCGATTGGGTCACGGGAAAGGGGTTAAAATCGATCCAAAATTTTTTCGACAAGCAGACACTACGAGTTAATATAAAGGGAATAAAAATTCACCAGCATCTAAAGCAAATAATGCTAAAATACCTAGTTGTTAATAAAAAAAAAAACAATGTAAATTTAGCAAAAAAAATTTTTATGTATTAATTTATTTAAAGAGAACAAGTAAGAAAATTATAGTCGGTCTAGACCGACTATACGATACCCTATACCATGCGTTTAGAAACCTCTATCTCTTAGGCCCAACTAACTGGACAGAGAAAATAAGCAAAAACCAAATTTGAGTGGGATTTTTATTAATTTTTTTTGGCTGCAGATATGAAAAAGTTCATATCGGATGATATATCTATATGGGGACTAGGTCCAAAAATGGACCGATCCTGATCATGTTTGGTAAAGTCTCTTTTATTTTGCAAAAATATATACAAACAAAATTTGAGAAGAATCAGTGCAATATTTTTGTTTTTAATAGATTTAAGTGAAGATCGGGCAGCAGCTCTATATGGGGCCAAAGGCATCATTTTTGGACTACTCATTAATGGATGTAATGAACGCATACAAACCCAATTTGAGTAAGATCTATATGACAATTTATGTCGATCTTATGGCAATTTATGTCGATTTCATAGGGGTAATTTGTATGGGGGCTAGGTCTGAACATGGACCGATTCTCACCAATTTCAATAGCGTTCATCCGATGGCCGATAAAAGCTTACATACCAAATATATTCATATTCACAATATATTCATATTTGCGACCTGCAGTTTGATTACAAGGTTTACATGGACACACAGACGGACGGACGGACGGACGGACGGACGGACATTGTTAAATCAACTCGGAAAGTGATTCTGATTCGATCGGTATAATTAAAGGGGGTCTAGGTCAAATATTTTTGGTTGTTACAAACAGCAGCACAAAGTCATTATACCCAAACCATATAGTGGTATAGGGTATAAAAACACAAAAATTACGTTTGATGTTGTATTTTTTGTGTGTAATATTTACATATACATACATACACATATTAAATAATACAAATAATATACATATATTCTATATCCATAATAACTGCATGTTAGAAATAAATCGGTATATTATTTTATTTACATAAAATTCTGCAATATTTTTTTGTGGGGAAAATACATTTCTTTTGCATTAACAGAGTGTCTTTTCATTTTGCTCAGCGTGACTATGCCACAGTAGATGGCGCCATAATTTTTGTTCTAATTACCCTACAAGAACAGTGACGGTCATTTGACCGGTGATATGACCGTCGCTACTGACTGAAGTGTCGGTCATCGCGTAGAACAAAATTTCTATCATTTTATTAAGGCAAATATGCCAAAACTGACCGAAACTTTTGTGTACATGTGATTTTGCATCTTACTCTAACCTATGAATGTATGTAAACCATATAATATATATCTGAACTGCTCACTCTACCGCTGTTTAGTAGTCAACGATGATAGATATATATATCATCGTTGACCGGTCACATTTGATGGCTATATACATCATCATTGACCGGTCACGCTTGATTATAATGAAACACGACTTATTATTTTTAATTTATTTATTTATTGTATTAAAAATCAAATTCAAAATTAAAAATAAACATTAAATATTCAAAACAACAATATCACTAATTCCGAAACGTGGTGATAACTTTGAGACAATGTTGAAACAGGACAATGGGCTTAACTTAAAAGAGATATTTAAACAACTTTGCTGACTTTTCACTTTTCCGGTAATGGGCCTTAGTGCAATCAGTAGTTTCTTAAAGAAAACAATTTATTATAACACTTACATATATATCAACAATTTATATTAAAGCTTACCTTTAGAGTGTTGTGAATTAACAATTTCGGCCAAACCTGATGCAATTCATTTGGAAGATTGATGAGTAAATGATGTATCCATTCAAATACTGCTACCTTTGTTTGTACAGAACGGTGTGTGAGATATTGTGATAATACCTCCATAAATCAATTTGTTCAATATTCTGTGATCTTTGTCCTTTTGAAGAAACTAATTTCCTTTCATATTATCAACATATTCCAGACACTATATTCCAGAACGGCATAAATTAAAACATTCAAATATTAAAACAAACTCCCATATCCATGTTATGGCAACAGACTGAAAGATAGATATAAGGATTAGTGTAAAATGCTGCAAGGAAGATTTACTTTGTTTGTAGCTACAAATTTTTAATAAAATGTCAGTGCATTACCTTAATTAGCTCATTTGGTGATTGCGCATGTAATAACAATATATTTATAGTGTCTTCCATGCGCACTTAACTGGAATCATTACGAATCGATTTAATAAACTGTGTCAGCGTTGTTTCACACAATTATATTTCTTGTGTATTATCTTCCAACATCATAAAAAGTCCATCAATAATATCAAATAGATAACCATATTATTTTCTGGTACAGCATTCACAATCGAAATCCAGGATATAACATATTGTCGCACAATATAATTCTTTACACAAATGCGTTTCCTAAGAGGTATAAAAGTTCTAGATTGAAAGTTTGTGAAGATTCTACAGCAATATCTTAAGTTAACGATCCAACAGGAATAGGCCACAAGCGAGCAAAAAATAAATTGTGGAAGGGTATAATGGAGGGACGTGCCACCACAATTGAGAATGGCACTAACGAATCCACTGACATATTTTGAAGAATCCTAAAGAAACAACAAAAATTAACTTGAACTTTTTAATTTAATTTTAATTTAATTAATTACTTACCTTTCCTAAACCTTAACAACAGCAACAATGACAGTCATATGTTTTTAAATAGAAAAAAACTGCAAATGTGTTAGTACAAAAATTGTTTATGTGTTAGTTTCAGTCATTCATTTCTTGTAGGGTAGCTTTGCAATAGTTATTTCTATTTTAACATGAATGTCAACATTTTCGACTAGATATCATACAGAACAATGTTAAGAGTATACACGGGCTGGTCTTTTATTTCATACGTTTTTTCATTATTCTTTTACAAATATGAACATAAGTTTGGCATATTAACTTTTTGTTGTCTTCACAAAATAGAGTTACCGAGTTATCAAAGAGTTTTTTGCTTTCAAAAAAGTTCTACATAGTTATATAGAATTATTATTCTGTTTTACCTACAAAATATCTGATTGCGATTACATCTTATTTTTAAAAATTGTTTATAATTACTAAAGCATTATTATTCACATAAATACAAAATTGCACTTTTTAAATTTTCGATTCAAATTTTAGAAAATATCAATTCTAAAAACTGGAATTAAAATTTCCAATTATAAATTATAAAATATTAATTGAATTTCAGAAAATCATATCAAAACGTCGGAAATAATAATTTTAAATTTAGAAGATATCAATTGCATCAAATTCCAAAAAAAAACACCAAATATGTTTACATTTAAAAAATATTTACATTGAAAAAAATATTGGCATTCAGGAGAAATTAATAGCTTTTCAGTAACTTCTTTTAACGATAGTCGAATCATTAAAAAAAGAAAAGCAAAATTATCAGTAAAATTTTTAAACGATATTCGCTATTGTTAAAATCAGCTAAACGACAACCATTTTTGTGTTGTTTATTCAATCAAAAAAAACTTAAATTTTTAGGTTGAAATGTCGTCATACATAAATAAAAATCATAAAATAGTGAAAATATTTTGCTTCTATTAAAAAACTTTTTTATATAAATAAAAAAATTAAATAGCATATTCAATTCATTATTTCATTTTCAAATAAATAAACAGAATCATTAGTAAAAAAAATAGAGGTATTAAACATAAACATAAAATCATCCTGTCAAATACGAAGTAATTTTTTTTTCTATTCTTCTTTGTGTTTTTCGCTTATTTTGACAGAGATGCCACTCGTTTACAATTTAAATAAATAGAAAAATAGATTTGTCGACTGTCGCTAAGAGGTATGTACTTAGTGAATCACTTAATCCTAAGTGCAAACAACAATAGCTGTCGATATATTTTGCGATTGTCGGATCGTTGAAATTTACAGAATCGGACTACAGAAAACATTAATTTAAATTCAATGAGCTTTAGAAAACCTCAAATGATATTTAAGAATTGCGAACATAAAAATTGTTACATAAATAAACGCAATTTGATGAGAATTTTATTTATATATAAATTTTCACAATTTTTTTTGGATGAATATTTGAAGTTTTTCAGAAAATAAATATAAAAAATTATTTTATTTAAAATGTTTGGGAAATTTGATTTTTTGCGTTTGGCATCCCTAATTTGATTATTTATTGTTATAAATTTATTCTCTATATTTTCCAAATATGGCAATATCTTAATAAAAAAGTTGAGAGAGCTTTTTTTTTGGTTATTATTTTGTTACTCCATCCGACCTATATGGCCGCAATGAAAAAATATTTCGCCAGTTAAAAGAAACTATACAGCCATCTCCAATTAGCACGATTTAATGCATATAGCCACCCTACGCAACCATTACCTTTGCAATGGAGGTTAGGGCGAGCTATTTAATTAGCTAAAACTAAATTAAACGAAAAGTTATGTCATATAACCGGAAACGCATGCATATTTTTCCAATATTTTGTTTATATTTATTATCAATACTCAAACCGAGGTGGAGGGTATCAAAGATTCGGCACAGCCAAATTTAACACTCTTACTTGCTTTTTTATTAATTTATTTATTAATCTTAAAACTATTACTAAATCCGGCCAGTACCGAACTTTATCAGCTGTTCGCAAATGTCACGTAAAACGGTGCAAAAATCTATATTCAACAGATTGGGACGTTCCGGTTACGAGAAAGTTGAGTTCGGTAACTGCTCTACGTGCTTTTCATGTACATAACAGAAAAAAACAGCCGACACATTTGATTACGGTTACGTGTGGCTAACTAGGCCTTAAATATGGTACATTGGCTCAGTTATTCTCAAGAATATATTACGAGAAGGTCACGTGCTAGTAGATTTGGATGATATTCTAGTTTTTCAACTAGTTTGAACAGTTTTTAACAATTTCGGTTATGACGAGGGGTACGTTTAATTCTCTATGCAGCTGTGAATTTCTCACATACCAAGGGGCTCGAGTAATCATATTTATCTTATCTTAATTTGGCATTTCTGTAATTTTTCTATATTTAGATATAGTTGTCAAAAAATGTTCAAAAGGGCAAGAATGAGTAGCAATGTGTCCTACTGCTGGAGGTGTAAGCCATAAGAATATTGAAACTATTTTTGACAATAACCAATTTATTGAAAGAATTCCAGTAACTGTAGGAAAGGAAAGAAAATCAAGTACCAAAGATGTAGACAATGCTCTAAATTAAAAATTCGTAAAGAAACTTCGTTCAGGTGCAAAAATTGTCCTGATAAAATTCTTCTCTTCGAAAATTATCATAAGAAAGCTTGAATCAAATATTTTGAATTGAATTAATTATTTCTTTTTTTAATGTTATTTAAATTAACGTTCATATTATAGAATTTCACTATTATTATATTATTACTCAGCAGAAATCTTACGCTATTATAGTAACTAGCAGATTCCAGCACTCGAAATTCAAGTGCAAGTTCTAGGAAATTTTATTTTTTCATTTAATAAAGACCCTAAAGGTATGCTTCACAATTCAACACATTTTAAATGAAGAAAACAAACACAAACACATTAACAAATTTAATAAACACACACATAGCATTGTATAATTTTATGTATGTGTTAGTAGCAATTTTAAACGATCATAACTCCAAACAAATATTCCAGACGATGAAAATCTGTAAATCTGGGTAACAGCTAAAAAGAAATACCTTTCAAATGATAAATTTTTTGGTCAAAATCGGGGTAAAACTGTGAAACTAACATCGGTAACAAAAAATTGCCTAGTCTATTAATATTATAGATATAATTTATTATAAAAAATAATTTTTGGTGTACAAATTAATAGATTTATTATTATAATTATTATGTAATAATTTATTATTTTAGAGCGACGGCATGTCACGTTTTGTCAACATGCGGTCATTTTTCCATATTTGTGGATAGAACGTATATTACCGACAAATCTTAATTACTCTAGATATTAACAATATTTGGGCGTAAAATTAAAATTAGATAGATCTACGAAATACCCTTCGTTTACCTTTTCATAAAAAATTTGCATATTTTGGTATAAATTTCATGTTTTCAATTTGTTGGTTTTTTGTCGGCCGGAAAAATTCGCTATTTGGACTGCTGATTGTTGTTCACTAAACGAGTTGATATATCTATGGCTTGCGTCTTCTCGTGGATCGTGGATTTGTTTTAATTGTTTCGGGTGTACGGCATCATCTACACTAGTGCGATCATAACACTCATCAATAAACCACTATATTTACCATTACAATTATTGGTACAGAGTTTCCACTGTATTTATCAAGGTTTTTCTAGGTTCGATTAGTGCTTTTTTAAGTTTCATGAGCAACCAAAATTTTCTTTAGCCTCTAGAAAAATATTCCCGAAATTTGGTGCTTTCAATGGCTAACAGACTAATAACACAGATTGCTTAAAACTTTGACAGTAGTCTATAAACATAAAGAAGTTAAACCTCGAGTAGCAAATCATTCACCCTGGTATTGGATAAGAGAAAGTCACCAAGGATTGGAACAGAAAAATAATTTTCAGATTGTTTCAACAGCAGAATGAGTTATCTTAACAGGAAAGTTTAATTCTGGATTATTCGTCTTGTAAAGTGTGCGACTTGAGGAATACTTCTTATTATAATTAATCTTTTTCTTTCCAAAATACCTAAAAAATTTCTCATAGAAGGGGAAGGCTTTAAATCGAACTAATATATATTTTTCTTATTATTTCTTTTCAGTTATTTCCACAATATGATGCTACATCAACGACATCTATCAAATTTTTATAAAATAAACAAATGCACAAACAACTATTTAACAAAAAAGACTTAAATTCTTTAATAAATTTACAAAAAAGAATCCTTATACTGAGGGCGTAGAGCGCCCTCTATGCTACAAAATCCATATACAAAGCATAGACATATATACTTTTAAACTATTTTTATACAACATTAAACATTAATAAGTTACTAAAAATGTCGAGCATAAAAACAGAAAATATAACGGGAGCAGCATTGGTAACAACAACCAGCTCAACAGGAAGTGGAACTAGTGGTGGTACTACATTTCAATTACCTGTAAATATGAGCAATACAGCGATTGGGAATGGAAGTATAACGACAACATGTACTACAACAACAACCCGTAATAATGTATCAGTAACAAATATCAAATGTGAAGTGGATGATGGCGCCACATTGGCATCCTCAACAAATGGCAATATCGTTTCGGTGGGATTTTATAATGGTTCTCGAGGTGTAACGTCTGGTGTAGGAAGTATTGGCGGCGGAGGAAGTGTAATAACCTCCGGTCATGGCATCAGAATACCTGTAACCAAAGCTGAGGATTCTGATTCGGAAACTGAATTAACAAATATTGAAAATTTGAAAGTAACACGCCGAGTGGCATCAACTAGTTCATCTACAAGTCATCATAATGGTCCCAGGCCTATGTCATGGGAGGGTGAGCTTTCCGAGAATGAAGACACCAGAGAAGCTGAGTTAATGGACACGGATACTACCATGAGTAATGGACCCAGTTCACAAGAACCGTCAAATGCCGTGGCGGTGATAAAAAGTGAAGCCACGACCACAACGCCTTCGATGATAAGTCAAGGAGGTAATTTGGTGAAACCTGACGGAGAACATATAATGTTAGATGTTCTTCATGCTGGCGGTGCTGGTGGTGGTATTTACCATCCCAAACTTAAATTGGCACCCACTCAAAGTGATCCGATTAATTTGAAATATGAACCACCCGATCATTTGGTTAATTCTCCTTTAATGGCCCGCCAAAAATCTACAACAGCATTGCCCCATCTACCTGCCAATCCAAGTCCAGACTCTGCAATACATTCCGTTTATACTCACAGCTCTCCATCGCAATCTCCATTGACATCTAGGCATGCACCCTATACACCCTCCCTGTCACGTAATAACAGTGATGCTTCTCATAGTTCGTGTTATTCGTATTCCTCCGAATTCAGTCCTACTCACTCTCCCATTCAGGGCAGACATCCAGCGCCACATGGAGTGTATGGTAGTTTTAATGGAGCTTCAGCCAATAACTTACAACATTCCGCTTTACTTTATCGTCCCATGATAGGTGGCACACAATCTAGCCAGCCGGGTAAATTGGAGGCAGGCTCAACCGAAATTCAAAATCTCTCGATGGATGCTTCATCAGCCTCTTCGTCGTTCAATATGACAACAGATGCGTCGGGCTTGCCAGCCTCACCAGCGGCTGGTATATCCAGGCAGCAATTGATTAATTCACCATGTCCCATATGTGGTGATAAAATTTCGGGGTTTCATTACGGCATCTTCTCTTGTGAATCCTGCAAAGGATTTTTCAAACGTACCGTCCAAAATCGTAAGAATTATGTTTGTGTTCGTGGAGGACCCTGCGCTGTAAGCATTACTACCCGCAAGAAATGTCCGGCTTGTCGTTTTGACAAGTGTCTACAAAAAGGCATGAAACTAGAAGCTATTAGGGAAGATCGTACCAGAGGAGGAAGATCCACTTATCAATGCTCCTATACCCTGCCCAATTCCATAATGAGTCCCCTGCTTAGTCCTGAACAACAGCAACAGCAACAACAAAATTCCAATCAGAATCTTTTAGCAGGTCAACAACAATCCCAACTACAACATCAGCTGCAGCAACGGTTAAATCCACCATTACAATCACCGCATCAATTGAATGGTTGCGGTGGTCTAAACTCTACCACTATTAAAACTGAGCAATCCGATCAATATGCTAAAATTATGCCAGCAGCTCATTCACCATCCTTAAATGGCATGAATGCAACGTCTCGCTCACATTCCCATCATTCGTCTAACTCTACTTCCAATGTCCCCAATTCCCAACATCATCACCACCACCATCATCATCATCACAACAGTATTCCTCAACTTTTACAAGAAATTATGGATGTTGAACACCTTTGGCAATATACTGATGCCGAATTGGCACGACTCAATCAACCCTTGACGTCGTCTTCCAGTTCGGCTTCACTCACTTCAAGTTCAACGGATTCTTCAGCAACTGCCAATCAAATGACCAATCCACTGCTGGCCAGTGCTGGTCTCTCGTCTAGCACCAATCCGGATTTGATAGCGCATTTGTGTAAGGTGGCCGATCATCGTTTGTACAAGATTGTAAAGTGGTGTAAAAGTTTGCCATTATTTAAAAATATATCGGTGAGTTTATACTGCAAATCAGACAATTATTTTTAGGAACCTAAAGAAATGGATTTATTGATTTCCATTGTATTCTCTTAAAGATTGACGATCAAATTTGCCTACTCATCAATTCATGGTGTGAACTTTTACTCTTTTCCTGTTGCTATCGTTCCATCGATACGCCAGGAGAAATTAAAATGTCACTTGGCAAAACAGTAACACTGCCCCAAGCGAAATTAACTGGTTTTCAGGTAAATTTTTAAAGTTGTATAAATTAAATAACAATAAAAATAACTGTTTCCTTTGTTTTCTAGCCCTGCATTGAAAGAATGCTAAATCTGACAGATCATTTAAGACGTTTAAGAGTGGATCGTTATGAATATGTTGCTATGAAAGTAATTGTTCTACTGCAATCAGGTAAACAATTTTAAAATATAAAGTTTATCATTGGTTTAATCTCTCTTTGGAATTTATTTAGATACTTCGGAACTTCAAGAACCTGTAAAGGTTAGAGAATGTCAAGAGAAGGCCTTACAAAGTTTACAGTCATACACTCTGGCTCATTATCCCGATTGTCCATCGAAATTTGGTGAACTTTTGTTGCGTATACCCGATTTGCAAAGAACATGTCAGGTAAGTGTTCAATAATAATCTAAACCAACGAGTTTAACTCATTGAAAAATTTCGAGTATTTTGCTCGGAACTTTCAGTAGTTTTCCTATGTTGAATTACTAAGAGATTTGTATGAATTCCGTAACATGAATGAAGATTTGTTTTAATAACAAAAATTCACACGAAAACATGAAACCAAGTATAAATTTCTAGTTGTTAAAAAAAAGTGTTTTTAGCATGCGAATTAAACTTGTTTAATTAAACTAAAGATTTCTAACGCTTTAGTCAAACAGTTTGAAAGTTTATTATATGTGTAAAATTTTAACTTAACTAAGTTTAATAAGGCCGAATTGAGTTCGATAGTTTAGTTAAGCTCATTTTTTTAACACTTATAACTTTCCAACTATTTGACTAGAGCGTCAAATGGTGAATTTAACTAAACTAAGTATAATTGACATTCTAAAAAATCTGTATAATAACTTTAAACTATTTTACTAAGGGCCGAGTTTTTAGGATGCCAGTCAAACTTGTTTAAACCCAAATTTTTTGACCTAATAACTTTCAAACTATTTGATGCATTTTATTCTTCTTAGGACTTCAACATTGGAAACTCTGTCTGGCCACGAAATTTTTAGTAGTCTATGATAAAAACACATCTCAAAAGCTTCAAGTCTGTTTATTGTGTAAATTTTTAGTGACCAAGTCTCTAAGCCATATAAGAGCACCGACCAAACATAGCATTTCATGAAACGAAGACGAAGGGATAAGTTAATTTCCCGACTAGAATTTTTTAATATTTCGTATATGTTGATCTAGCTGTTTCTATTCGTCTTTTTGTTTCTGAATCGCTCTCCAAATCTTCGTGTAACTTAGAGCCAAAGTATAAAAAATATGTTAACTTTTTCTATTTGTTAATCGATGAAATGGCGTTTGTATATGGTATTTTTAATAGGCTTTCTATCATGAATTTGGTTTTCTGAATATTAAGGTTTAACCCAAAGTTGTTATTTTGCTGATTTACAGCTTGTACCATCCTCTGATGATCCTGCATATTATCTGCGAAGATAGTTGTGTCATCTGCATATCTTATGTTGACCAAGAGCTTCTAGAGTGTTTACATCAGAGTAGACGTTAAATAGAAAAGGAGATAGAATACACCCTTGACGGACTACTCTGTTTATAGCAAGGTTCAGAAAATACACACATGAAACATACAATGTTCTGTTCAAAAGCAGCCAACACATATCATTATTTTCATATCAATTATGTGCGTTTCAAAATTTTCTACGGTGCCCAACACAATCATGACTGTGTTCGTTTTAATATTTCGTTATTTACACGAACATTTTTCTATCACGTATTTTTTGTTTCAAACACACATAAACCACACAGATTCGAGTGTTGTTTTATTTGAAGTTCGTGTTCTGGTACGTGTACTGAGAAAAAACAGAACATGTATAATAAACAGGTTCGAGTTCAGTTATATTTTAAGTCGTTTTCTGGCTCATGTATTAAGAAAAAACAGAACATGTACAATAATTAGTTTCGAGTTCAGTTATATTTTAAGTCCTGTTCTGGCTCGTGTACTAAGAAAAAATAGAACATGTACAATAAACAGGTTCGAGTTCAGTTATATTTTAAATTCGTGTTCTGGCTCGTGTACTGCGAAAAATTGAAACATCAATTCGCGATCTGATACACCCCGATAAAAACGACGACAATTGTTTCAACCAAATTTATTAAAATTTTATTGGCCCTTTTTTATGACTTACTTATTTTAAAATTTTATTGGCCATTTTTTTGTGATTTACGTTGAAATTATTTACAATTGTTTTTATTGACTGGTTTTTATTTTAATAAAAGATGGTAATAAAATACTTAAGACACAAAAAATGCACACTGCACTTAAATCCTTCTAGCAGGTTTCAATCAGACATGTAAATTTTTTCGTTTCGCTATTAAAAGTTGCGTATTTTTTATAGCAAAACTTATTTCTGTTATTGCTTTCCAATTTTTTTAATTTTCACAAAATATTTGCAATTTATACAATAACACAGTACACTTATAGATCACGATCTAATGAAAACTGAACCACTTTTAATGAATAAATGACGCACGCACTCGCTATTTGTTGCAAAATCAATTGCGTGAAATTGTAACACTTGCAAGCAATTGTAACGTAAGTCATAAAAAAGGGACAATAAAATATGAAAATATTTTTTTGGGTTTTTTTTATTGACACTCATTGTGTTTTTACGCAAAAAATCCCAAAAAATCATTGAGAAAAGGATTGTGCATTGACACTAATTGATTCGCAAATTAAGGGTGGGTGATTTTGTTTTTTATGATGCAAAATTTGTTTGCGTCTAAAGTTATTTGTTACCAAAAAAAAAAAATGTTTGCAACCAACAAGTGTGTCTTTTATGCCGCAAAATTGGGATGGGTAATGCAAAAAAACCTAACAACCAACAAGTGTAACTTTTATGATGCTAAATAGTTTTTGTGTCTCAAGTATATTTTATTACCATATTTTATTACAATAAAAACGAGTGTAAATAATTTCAACGTAAATCACATAAAAATGGCCAATAAAATTTTAAAATATTTGACAATTGTAAACAATTTGCAACGTAAGTCATAAAAGAGGGCCAATAAAATTTTAATACATTTGGTTGAAACAATTGTCGTCGTTTTTATCGGGGTGTATCAGATCGCGAATTGATGTTTCAATTTTTCGCAGTACACGAGCCAGAACACGAATTTAAAATATAACTGAACTCGAACCTGTTTATTGTACATGTTCTATTTTTTCTTAGTACACGAGCCAGAACACGACTTAAAATATAACTGAACTCGAACCTGTTTATTGTTCATGTTCTGTTTTTTCTTAGTACACGAGCCAGAACACGACTTAAAATATAACTGAACTCGAACTTGTTTATTGTACATGTTCTGTTTTTTTTTAAGTACACGTACCAGAACACGAACTTCAAATAAAGCAACACTCGAATCTGTGTGGTTTATGTGTGATCGAAACAAAAAATACGTGAAAAATGTTCGTGTGGATAACGAAATATTAAAACGAAACACAGTCATGACGTGTTTGCCACCGTACAAAATTTAGAAACACACATAATTGATATGAAAATAAAAATATGTGTGTGTTGGTCTAAGTTATGTTTGTTTACATATATGTACGAGTTTTTTATTCAGTGTGTGTTTTTTTCTGAAGTCTGGTTTATAGTAATAATTTATAATAATTTTATATAATTTGTTCTAAATTCATTACAACGAACTTCTGCTGTTTGTCTCCAATGCATGTCTTTCCCATTAATATGTACATTTTTTATACCCTATACCACTATGTGGTTTGGGTATAATGACTTTGTGCTGCTGTTTGTAACTACCAAAAAAATCTGACCTAGACCCATCTTTTATTATACCGATCAGCTCAGAATCACTTTCTGAGTCGTTTTAGCGATGTCCGTTCGTCTGTGTGCCCATGTAAACTATGTAACCAAACTACAGGTCGCCAATATGAATATATTTTGATGAAATTTGGTATGTAAGCTTTTGTCGGCCATAGGATGAACGCTATTGAAATTGATGAAAATCGGACCATGTTCAGACCTAGTCCCCATACAGATGACCCCTATGAAATCGACATAAATTGCCATAAGATCCAAACTATCACATAGATCTTAGTCAAATTGGGTTTGTATGTGTTTATTGTATCCATTAATTAGTAGTCCAAAAATAATCCCTATAGGACAATTCTTAGTCATAGATCCCATATAGAGCTGCTTCCCGATCTTCACTTAAATCTATCAAAAAAAAAATATTGCACAGATTTTTCTCAAATTTGGTTTGTGTATATTTTTTCAAAATATAACTGACTTTACGAAATATGGTCAGGATCGGTCCATTTTTAGACCTAGTCCCCATATAAATATAGCACCCGATATGAACTTTTTCGTATCTGCAGCCAAAAAAATTAATTACAATGGCACTCAAATTTGGTTTATGCTTATTTTCTATATCCATTTAGTTGGACCGAAGAGATATGGTCTCTAAACCATGGTATAGGGTATCGTATAGTCGGTCTAGACCGACTATAATTTTCTTACTTGTTATTATATCTATCAATTTATCGTACTACACTCTGTCAAAAGCTTTTTCGTATTCGATGAAGCAAGGAAAAATATCTTTTTGTACTTCTCTGCAATTCTGTATTAGGACTTGGATGCAAAATGGAACTTATCTGGTGTCCATTGCCTCTCTAAAACCGAATTGAGTACGGCCAAGTGATGATTCGCATTTACCATATAACCTCTGCTGAATTATTCTTAGGAATATTTGTAAAATGTAGTTCATTAACGATATCATTATATAATCATGACAGCTCCTGGCATTGTTTTTCTTTGGGAGTGTAATAAATGAGGGGTAAATGCCGGTGTTATAAATTTCATTAAATAGTTGGTGTAAGATATACAGATTATCATCATTTATAAGCTTTATGAGCTCTGTCGGTAATTCATCATTTCAAACGGCCTTATAAATTTTGGAGTTTTTTATAGCTTTCCTTATTTCATCTTTCGTAATGGACGGCCCCGTGAGTTGTTGATCACTATCTGTAGAATCCTCAGATCTTAAATCGTCCGAAAACAGTAACTATTTCATTACGGCTGTTCGTCAAAATAGAATGTGTTGTTTTTCTTTGCAGACCTTGTTTTTTGTCTATTTTCAAACCATTCGTGTTTTGCTTGTCTTATTTTTATCCGTATTAGTCACTGTTTCGATTATATTCTATTGCGGTATTTTCTTCTTTCATTCATGAGTTCTAGTATATCATCAGTTATCCATTGGTTCCTCTGTGTATTTCGTTTCAAACCGAGTTTGCGCTGGTCAGATTATTATGACACTGAATCTTAAACTTTAGTGTGCACAATTTGAGCCAAATCGGACAATGCTTTCTGGACGCGCATTGAGTTCAAAGTTCAAATATGCATTTATATGTAAAAATTATCAAAAAAAATCATTTTTCACAAAAATTTTGATATTAATAATTTCGTTTCAATTAAATTAATTAATAAGCCATAATCTAGATAATCTAATAAAACAACAAAATCTATTATCGTTTAAAAAACAGCCAAGTTATATTAAGTTCCCCAGGCAATAAATACGCCGCAGACCACTTTAAGAAAATCGAGCTCGCATTCTCCTGATCCCAAAATGATCTTATGTAAAGTATTTTGATCTCGTCTATTATTATGCCATTCTAAATTAATGTCAAAATTAATTTTAGCACAATTCAAAATCTCCAATTTTACTTTTTCAAAAATTTTGTTCAAGAAATTTTACGAAATCAACGATCGGACCACAAGGTCTTATTAACAAAATATATGTGATTAAAAGTGCCAAATATTGTAGGTATCCTGTTCTCAATTTGGCGAGGGCAGCGTTTTTATTTCAGCGGATTTGAAGAAAAATGTAATTTTTCATACTTTTTCAACTTTTAGGTTACATCTTTTTGGTGTTTTTATATTTCAAATATCTTTTGTCAAAGTATTATACTTCTTGATATAAGTTCTCAATATTGTATATAAAGATTAAATTGAAACACTATAAACTGTCCCTCTTTAAGGTCAAAGGTAAAATTTAAGGAGATTTACATTTTTTTAAAACAAAATATCGAAATAATATATATTTGTATAAGGATTTCGATAAAACTTGTTAACAATATTTTAGTTATTATAGAAAATAATATTCTGGACCTATTTTCTGAAATAAATACATGGAGTACTCTTGATGTCAAATTGACTCTTTATGAAAATCTATAAATATTTTCTTTATCAGGATTTATTTTTAAATAAAACAAATATAATGTATTCACAAAATTCCTCAAATTTATTCGTTCTTTTATGAAAATATGTAGATTAATTAGTTTTTATATTTAATACAGTATAAACAAATTTGTATATCGAGGGCTTTTATATTCAAAAAGTGCTTTCTGTGCATCATTAATTATTTTAAAGAGAGCGTGTAAAACCAATTTATTAATAAGATCTGAAGGTATTTGTCGATCGATTTGCTACAATATCTATTTAAGAAATAGTCGTACTAATCATGTATGTTATCAAAATTAATATTATGTTTGACAGTTATATAAGAGAACAGTTTGAAATTCGCGTGTCCCAAAGCGAATTTTTTTGTACTAATCGAAAGTTTAGTTAATTTAAAAATTTTTAACTCTTATAAAAAAAGTCGTGAGATTAACTACTCTAAGTTTAATTGATATCCGAAAAACTCGGTCTTATCCCACATTCTTTAACACAAACGTAGAATTTGAAGATTATAAGAGTTAAAAAATCTAAGTTTAATAAAACTAAATTTAATTGTCATCCGAAAACTCGGTCTTAGTCTCGGTCCGCTTAGTTTTAAGTTGCAATAAACTCGTATTTACAATGCTAACAAATATTTAGCGGTTAACTTATCCTAAAAAGTTTCAACAGAAGATAAACTAAGGTTTAAAAGTTAACTTTGAAATTGAGTATTAGTGCATTACTTAAAGTGAGTTGAGCGAGAAAATGCAAATAACGCAAGCTCTTTGGTAAAACTGAAGTTTAATTAAAGTTTAGCAGACTGACACACGTTAACTTACACAAAATACAAATCTGGAAAAAATTAAACATAAGAAAACGTTTGTCAAACTTTTATTAAAATCCAGTTAAACTTTGCTTAAACTATAATTTAACTAAAAATAATTTTTTTAATGCTTTTCAACTAATAAATTTTAAATTTTACTATTTTATTATATTTGTGTTTTTCAGTTGGGTAAAGAAATGCTGTCTATAAAATCTCGTGATGGTGGCGACTTCAATTTATTGATGGAACTCTTAAGAGGAGAACATTGACAAATGCCTACGATTTCCAATGTAACAATCAAATTTACCATTTAAAATGGTACAAACCCATCTACTTTCTAGCTATCTATCTCTATATATCTAAACAAAATAAAAGATATGTATTGAATAAAATAATAATTAATTTTTTTTTACTATTTTATAAAATTAAAAAACTACTTTTAATGGAGTTTAAGCTAAAATACATATTTTTCTTTTATAAGAAAACTAAAATAATATTACCAATTAAATATAAAATAAAAATGTGCCTAATAAAACAAGAACTTAAAAGAAACTGATTAAAATTAAAATGAAAAAAAAAAATAAAAATAAAATTTAAAAGAAAAATTAAAAAAAAAACAATTTTTGAAGACATTTCTGCCAAATTTTTTTTAAGTAAGTTTATGTTGAAAAATTTAAAATAACTAATCAATTTTATACAAAAATATAATTGTACTAAATACATCCTCGAAGAGACTTGATTTTCTATTAATTCGTAATAATATAATGAACATAACATTGTATTGATAACAAGTAGTTTTTAAATAGTATTTTTTTATATAATTATATACTTAATAACAAAAAATGTCAAAATACTTTAGAATAATGTGAAAACTTGCAATATACATTTTATTTTATAATTTTTTTAAAAATAATATAAACAACATATATTATTATAATATAATAATATTACATTAATTAAATATGTTTCAGTTTTTTTTTCGCTATTTTTTTATAATTAGTATTTAAGCTAAAAATAGTTAGTGTATATATAATGAAGAAAGAAAAACTCAACTTTTTTGTATTTAATAGAGCGCAAATTTTTTGAAAAATTTTGTTTAATTTTTATATAGATTTTATAAAAATTATGTAAATATATATATTTTTTTTTGCAAATTTTAAGTTTTATATTTAATATGACATATATAGAAAAAAAGAAAATCATACTAAACAGTCACTCATGGCGGCTTTTTATTTTTATAAAATTCATAAAATAATTTTCAGAATGTTAAAGTTTTTAATGACCAATTTTCATTCAGTGTGGTTTTATTGTTTCCCAGAAAAAAAAATTTAGAATCGGTTTCCAATATTATTTGGGACGAATCGCAATATTAGATATGTGTGAAATCATTTAAATTTACACATATCGGGGGTCATAATCAGTGAATTTTATTTTGGTACAAAAAAAAAGGAAGACAAGATTCAAACGAAAAATTTAGATAACGATGGCAAAGATTTGGCCCCTGTCTGTTGACAATCGAAACTAATTTTTAAAAAATTTAAATATAGTTTAAAAATCAAAATACCGGTTGATAAATGTTGAAAAATAGTAGAACTGGTTTTTCAACTACTTCTAGGGAATAAAAATTGTTGTTTTTTGCAGTTTTAGTTACCCGAGGTTTTACGCAATTGCATGATATTCGGCGAAAAGACAAATATTTTCACCAGCTTTCATGAAGTGAGATATTTTTTTAGTCGAAAATTAAAAAAAAAAAATTATAAAAAACTATATGAAACGTAAATTTTGTTTGTGTTCCTTAAAAAACAGACGACGTGAAATTTTACAATCTGAAAATCTCAAAAAATATATGTTACTTTTTTTATAAAAAAAAAAATAAATAAATAAATAAATAAAAGCAAATATAAAATTTACTTATAACTACAATAAACACAACAATAGAATGTAGTTTTAGTGCAATTATAGTAAAAACAACATAATAAACAAATAAACAATACTCCAGTGTTTTCTTATTAATAATAATTAATATAAACAAAATAACGTAAACAATAAAAAAATTACATAAATATTAAAAAAAAAAACATATAGTTGCAATTCAAATCAAATATAATCTGTAAAAGAATAATTTTTTTTAAAATACAATAAATAAGTTAGTTTCTCTTTCAAAAAGGAAATGTTTGATTTTTTTTTTCGTTAATTTTAAATTTTGTTAAAAAAAAGTGATTTTTTTGTAATATTATAATTTACTTAATATTCTATATAATTTTAATGAATTTATTTAAGTTTTTCATAAAAACAAATTTATATAAATAATTTAAGAAGAAAAAAATTTATTAAAAATAAAAAAATTCTACAATGCAATATTTTTTAAAACAGAATCTGCTTAAATATGTTATTTTCTTTTAAAGGCAAACTTATACAGAAAAGAGAAATCAATATCTTAAAATCGTAGCGTCTTCTGAGATAAAATTTCTTTAGGAAAACCTTCTTCCACAGCCATTTTTAAAGAAATCTATTAACATTAACATAAAACTAATATAATTTCTTTAAAAATTTAATATTTTTCAAAAGAACACAACAATATTTTCTATTAATCAATAAAAAAAATAATGGACTGATTACTTTATTGCGCTAAAATTAAGAAAAAATATTAAACAGATGTTTTTCGAATATAAACAATGTCTTAACTATATATATAACTATATATATTTTGTGAGCAATTTTTGGCTATTTTGTATAGAACAATTAATAAAACTTAAACTATTGTAGTAAAATGATGAATGTTTTTGATAAAAAAAAACACTAATAATAAAAATGAAAATAAATAAATGTTGTGAAAAAGAAACCAGATAAATTTTTTAATCTTTTAAAATAAACAATTTGTTGATAAAAAAATAATTTATTTATTTTAATTTTTTAATTTTATTGATAAAAATTTTTTTTTTGTTTATTTTAATTTTATTTATTTATATGATTTATTTTATCTGTTTTATTTTATTTTGTTTTATTTATTTACTTTTATTAATTTATTAATTGTTTATTTTATTTTTTTATTTTATTTTGATTTACTTATTTTAATTTAATTTAGTTTAATTCTATTTAATTTAATTTCATTTAATTTATTTTGTTTTTTGTATATTATTTTTGTGAATTTTATTTATTTTAATTTTATTATATTTTGTTTTATTTTATTTACTTCACTTATTTCGTTTATTTAATTTAATTTTAATCATAAATTTTTGCCTTTTTCAGATAAAATCTTAAACATCCTGGATAATTGAGATTGTTTTCTTTTCTCAAAAATGTCGGCAAACAATAGTAACGATTTGGTCTACTTGATGCTGGTAAGGCAGACGATTCTATAAGATCAGTTTCCACAAAATCTCTTTCATCGAAATTGTATTTGATGTGCTCAGGCAGTGGTATTTGATATGTTTTTTGTGATTCCACTAGTTTGAAGCCCAAAACTGTTATACAGATAACTTGCACAATATTCGTAATAACCTTCATGATTGCTGAATTTTATTTAAACTAACTTTGATTTTTAAAACATTTTCTTTTTATAAAATAGTTTTTATTATCCGACCATAAACTTTTTTACAATGGAAAATTATATCCAAACTCATTACAATTGATTACGTCGATTGAAATACAATGTTTATGGGCTTAACTGAATAATTAGTTTAATAAAGACATTACTGAAAAATATAAAAAAAAAACAAGTAAGAGTGTTAAGTTCGGCTGTGCCGAATCTTTGATACCCTCCACCACGGTTTGAGTAATGATAACACAAGGGAACAATGGTTCTGTTGATTAAGAACTGAATATTGTTTTTAAGGTTATTTGGGACGCTGAATCCAAATCTGCCCTTGGTTTTTTTCTATCAGCTCGACTTTTCGAGATATACCGTTATGTTCAAAATTAAGGCACTTCCGCTACATATATTGGAATAACTTGAAAACGGTTCACCATATTAAATTAAAAAAAAAATCCGAAACTCGCAAACAATATTCTCTTAAAGCCGTGCTTACTTTGTTTTTAAATTTTCCAAGTAGTTTTAGAGATATCGTTCAAGTTTTGAAAAAAAAATTAAAATTTTTTTAAAAAAAACATTTTTTTTGTTCTTTAAAAATTCCTAAAAAATAAAAATGGGACAAAAATCACAGTTTTGGTCTACAAACAGTTAGCTAAATATATTTCGAATAAAATGAGCTTTATTTCATTGCAATCGGTGCACAACTTTTGATTTTGTTCACGATTTACTGAATTGATATAAATCGCGATTTCCATACAAAAATAACATTTTCTAATGTGTAAGTGTTTGTATGTAATAAGTTAGTTTTTTATGATTCTAAGAATTAAAAAAATTAAGTAATAAAAAAAGATTATTTCATTTTTATGGTTGCGGTAGCAAACTCATAACGCCTATAAATTTTATTGTCCCTTTATGACACCTAGTCAGTTCACAGTCAATTAAAGAGAAAAAAGAAAAGTCCACTTGTTTTTATTGATGTGTGGTTTACCGTTGGTAACGGATGATTTTTTAAAGGAATTCCCCTGAACACATGTGTTCATTCATAAGTGACTGTCAATAAAATTGTGGATATAATTTTTTTTGGCACTTCAGTAAAAAACTACTAAGTATTTATATGGGTTCATTCAACCAATTTTCCTCATTCAAAAAGTGTTTACGAAAGCGAAAAGTATAACAACAAAAAATATAAATCATTTTACATTGAACATTTAATCAGTCAACACAAAAAAGTTCAATTTTATTCCCGTGTGTTATTTATTGAAAATTGTGTTACTTTGATATATACTTCAAAATTGTGCAATGGCTACGTCAAGAAACACCTGTAAAATCAATCCCAACTATTTTTGTAACATATGTGGCGAATACACGTTTATAAAAAATAGAAAAAGTGTGTCAGATTTTATTAAAAAAATTTATTTTGACTACTTCGGATTTACCATGGAAACCCGTGACAAGTACTGGATTCCTAATACTGTATGTAAAAACTGTGTAGAGTATTTAAGGTTATGGGCAAACAAGCAACGGACCCACTTCAAGTATAAAACACCAATGATCTGGCGGGAACCTTCGAATCATTATGATGATTGTTATTTTTGCGCTGTCAACATAACAGGCATTAATAAAACAAACCGGTCTAAATGGATTTATCCTAACGTGTTGTCTATTACCCAACCAGTCCTGTACTCTAGTGAGGATTCAGAACCACAACCATCTACATCTACACACAATTTCCACGACTTACGACAAAATGTTCCTTCACCAATTTCTGAATTTGGATCAGATGACTTGCATTTAGATATTTCTTCTGAACGCGAGCAATTTAATCAGCAGGAGCTTAGTGATTTAGTGAGAGACCTTGGACTTTCTAAAAAAGCATCTGAAATTCTTGCTTCTCGATTAAAGCAAAAAAAATCTGTTAACCCAAGGAACAACAATTTCATACTACCGTAACAGAGAAAAAAACTTACTTCCATTCTTTTCCGAAGACGATGAATTTGTTTATTGTTCAGATGTTCCTGGTTTAGTAACAGCGATGGGATTAGAGGAGTATGATCCAAATGACTGGCGACTATTTATAGATTCTTCTAAACGCAGCCTAAAATGTGTACTTCTGCATAACGGTAATAAATTGGGTTCGTTGCCCATTGCACATTCAACTAAAGCTAAAGAAGAATATTCTACAATTGCCTCAGTTATAAATAAAATAAAGTACAACGAACACCGCTGGCTAATTTGTGTGGATCTAAAAATGGTGAATTTTCTTCTAGGCCAACAAGGTGGCTACACAAAATATCCGTGTTTCATTTGTTTATGGGATAGCAGAGCCAGATCTGAACACTGGAGTAAGAAAGACTGGCCTTCGAGGGAAGCTATGGTTCCAGGAAACCACAATATAGTTAATCAACCACTTGTGCCCAGGGATCGCATAATACTGCCACCTCTCCATATCAAGCTAGGACTTATGAAACAATTTGTCAAAGCTCTCAACAAGGACGGTGATTGTTTTAGATATATCAGTAAAAAGTTCAACAATTTGAGTTCGGAGAAACTGAAAGCTGGCATTTTTGATGGCCCTCAAATCAAAAAATTAATCAATGATGAAAATTTTAGTAATTCCATGACAGATATTGAAAGAAATGCTTGGAATGAATTTGTTTGGATAGTGCGCAATTTCCTGGGAAACAAAAAGGGTGAGCACTATTCGGACCACGTGGATAACATGTTGTCACATTTCAAGCAGCTTGGTTGTAATATGAGCATTAAGGTGCACTACCTACACAGTCATTTGGATTGTTTCCCTGAAAATCTTGGAGACTTCAGTGAAGAACAAGGTGAACGTTTCCATCAAGATATCCGCACTATAGAGGAGCGGTACCAGGGTCACTGGGATAAGCATATGATGGCGGACTATTGCTGGAGCATTAAAACAAATTCCTCTAAACAAGGTTATTTAAGAAAATCTTATAAAAGAAAATTTTTCGATGAGTTGTAATTACATTGTAATATTTGTGTATTAAAATTTTTTATTTTTCTTTAAAATTCTCTTTTTGTGTTAAATTAAAAAGTATAGCTGACCATAAAAATGAAATAATCTTTTTTTATTACTTAATTTTTTTAATTCTTAGAATCATAAAAAACTAACTTATTACATACAAACACTTACACATTAGAAAATGTTATTTTTGTATGGAAATCGCGATTTATATCAATTCAGTAAATCGTGAACAAAATCAAAAGTTGTGCACCGATTGCAATGAAATAAAGCTCATTTTATTCGAAATATATTTAACTAACTGTTTGTAGACCAAAACTGTGATTTTTGTCCCATTTTTATTTTTTAGGAATTTTTAAAGAACAAAAAAAATGTTTTTTTTTTAAAATTTAAATTTTTTTTTCAAAACTTGAACGATATCTCTAAAACTACTTGGAAAATTTAAAAACAAAGTAAGCACGTCTTTAAGAGAATATTGTTTGCGAGTTTCGGATTTTTTTTTTAATTTAATATGGTGAACCGTTTTCAAGTTATTCCAATATATGTAGCGGAAGTGCCTTAATTTTGAACATAACGGTATATCTCGAAAAGTCGAGCTGATAGAAAAAAACCAAGTGCAGATTTGAAATCAGCGACCTCAAATTAGTAAAAATTTGCTATAAATTTCAAATCAACACAAAAAAAGTTCAATTTTGTTCCCTTGTGTAATAAATGTAAACAAAATATTGGAAAAAGTAAACAATTTGTTAAACTTAATACCAAATTATTTCAACAAATTCTTTGGGTTGGTTTTCGTCTTTTCTATTATTTCGGATTTATTTCGGTGTTTGCTTTTTGGTCATTGTGGTTGCTGATCGCCATGCATTTAGGTTATATACCTATATGCATGCGTTTCCGGTTATATGACATAACTTCTCGTTTAATTTAGTTTTTGCTAATTAAATAGCTCGCCTTAACCTCCATTGCAAAGGTAATGGTTGTGTAGGGTGGCTATATGCATTAAATCGTGCTAATTGGAGATGGCTGTATAGTTTCTTTTAACTGGCCAAATATTTCTTTGTTGCGGCAATATAGGTCGGATGGAGTAACAAAATAATAACAAAAAAAACTCTCTCAACATTTTTATTGAAATATTGCCATATTTGGAAAACATAGAGAATAAATTTATAATAATAAATAATCAAATTACGGATGCCAAACGCAAAAAACCAAATGTCCCAAACATTTTAAATAAAATAATTTATTATCTTTATTTTCTGAAAAACTTCAAATTTTCATTCAAAAAAAATTTTGAAAAATAATATATAAATAACATTCTCATCAAATTGCTTTTATTTATGTAACAATTTTTATGTTCGCAATTCTTAAGTATCATTTGAGGTTTTCTGAAATTCATTGAATTTAAATTAATGTTTTCTGTGGTCCGATTCCGTAAATTTCAACGATGCACTAAGGATTAAGTGATTCACTAAGTACATACATCTTAACGACAGTCGACCAATCTATTTTTCTATTTATTTAAATGGTAAATGAGTGGCATCTCTGTCAAAATAAGCGAAAAACACAAAGAAGAATAGAAAAAACAAATTACTTCGTGTTTGACAGGATGATTTTATGTTTATGTTTAATATCTTTATTTTTTACTAATATTTCTGTGTATTTATTTGAAAATGAAATAATGAATTGAATATGCTATTTAATTTTTTTATTTATATAAAAAAGTTTTTTAATAAAAGCAAAATATTTTCACTATTTTATGATTTTTATTTATGTATGATGACATGTCAACCTAAAAATTTAACGCCCTATTCATAATGAAATTCTAGCAGTTGGCTAACTTTTTTCATACGAAAATTTCAAAATGTATATGAAAGAAAGTTAGCCAACTGCTAGAATTTGATTATGATTACGGGCGTAAGTTTTTATCGATTGAATAAACAACGAAAAAAAAGGTTGTCGTTTAGATAACAACAACAGCTGACTTTAACAATAGCGAATAACGTTTAAAAATTTTACTGATAATTTTGCTATTTTCTTTTTTTAACGATTCGACTATCGTTAAAAGAAGTTACTGAAAAGCTATTATGCCAATGCCAATATTTTTTTTAAATGTAAACATTTTTTAAATGTGAACATATTTGGTGTTTTCTTTGGAATTTCAATTTGTGTTTAACAAATAAAATTTATATATTAAAGATGCAATTGATGTCTTCTAAATTTAAAATTATTATTTCCGACGTTTTGATATGATTTTCTGAAATTCAGTTAATATTTTCTAATATATAATTGGAAATTTTAATTCCAGTTTTTAGAATTGATATTTTCTAAAATTTTAATGGAAAATTTCAAAAGTGCAATTTTGTATTTTTGTGAATAATAATGCTTTAGTAATTATAAACAATTTTTAAAAATTAGATGTAATCGCAATCAGATATTTTGTAGGTAAAGCAGAATAATAATTCTATATAACTATCTAGAACTGTTTTGAAAGCAAAAAACTCGTTGATGAACTAGGTTACTCTATTTTGTAAAGGCAACAAAAAGTTAATATGCCGAACTTATGTTCATATTTATAAAAGAATAATGAAAAAAACGTATGAAATAAAAGACCAGCCCGTGTGTACTCTTAACATTGTTCTGTATGATATCTAGTTGAAAATATTGACATTCATGTTAAAATAGAAATAACTATTGCAAAGCTAATTAGAACAAAAATTGTGGCGCCATCTACTGTGGCATAGTCACGCTGAGCAAAATGAAGTGACACTCTCTTAATGCAAAAGAAATGTTTTTTCCCCACAACAAAATATTGCAGAAATTTATGTAAATAAAATGATATACCGATTTATTTCTAACATGCAGTTATTATGGATATACATACATATATAAAATATATGTACATTATTTGTGTTATTTAATATGTGTATGTATGTATATGTAAATATTACACACAAAAAATATAACATCAAACGTTATTTTTGAGTTTTTCTCTTTAAATAAATTAATACATAATATTTTTTTTTTTTGCTAAATTTACATTGTTTTTTTATTGACAACTAGGTATTTTAGCATTATTTGCTTTAGATGCTGGTGAATTTTTACTCCCTTTATATTAACTCGTAGTGTCTGCTTGTCGAACAAATTTTGGATCGATTTTAACCACTTTCCCGTGACCCAATCGATCTGAAAGTTTGCAAGCAGGCTCGTGGCAATGACAGAAATGATCTAATAAATTTTTTTAGTGATGCCAGAACAATGAAAACTGTTAAATTTTTCTACCAGAGTTTATAAAAAAAAATGTACAAAGGGTTAGTTTTTATTATATTATTACCACAATGACCACCAAAACAACAAGTCCAGCTATGACAACAATACAACATTTAGCATAACAACAATTCAATTCAATTATATATTCTTCCTTTATTTACATATTTTAACAAATTTGATATTTACATATGAGATCTTATCTTTACATATAGATATTGTAACAAATAATATATAGGATCTAAAGATATTAAATAGTTTTTATTTTATTTTTTAATGATTTTTAAAGGAAAATGGGAGGGGAAAAAACCTTTATATGATTTAATAAATCCAAATACTTTCTGAAAATATTTATGTGCTTATGGGAGGTTTATTAGAAATAATAGACCTCTAAAAGCACATAATTTTCAATTTGGTGATTTCTTTTTAATTTTACGTTATTTCTCTACATTCTCTTATCAGTGGGTAAGAGGAATTTTCAATTTTGGCAAAGTAATTGTTATTAATCCTTGTTATGAAATCGATAATTTTTTCATAACCTGTTTCTTCATGAAGAAGATTTGTAGGATACCTCCAGGGCTTTTTATTTATCATTTTAAGACATTTGTTTTGTATAATTTGTAAGCGTTTTAGGTGGCAGTTGGCAGCGTCACTCCAAGTAGGACACGCGTATGTTAATATCGGCCTTATAACACTTTTGAAGAGTAGATTTTTGTTTTTGGGGTTTAGAAATGACCTTCTATTTAGTAGTGGCCATAATGCTTTAAATGATTTTATAGCTTTTTGACACGTAGCCATAATATGTTGTTTAAAAGTAAGCTTTTTGTCCAAGACAACTCCAATAAGAAGATGACGTCTTGGCAGTCTTTTGGGAGATTTGTTGAATGGAAAAATTATTGCTTGGGTCTTGTTTGGATTAATTTTGATTTTACATTTATGAAAATATTTACCGCAATTTACAAGCAGTCCCTTTTCCATTTTCTTCAGGAGTGCACTTGTAAGTTTGTTTGAAGAAATTAACGCAGTATCATCTGCGTAATAAGCAATTTTCATATATTTCGGGACTTTAAAATCGGATGTATATATCGAGTAAAGCAATGGCGACAAGACAGATCCTTGAGGTAACCCTGTGGTAATGGTTTTTGAAGATGATGTTTCATTATTAATCGCAACTTTAAAGTTTCTGCCGTGAATGAAATCTGAAATAAATTTGCATAAATATTTTGGTATATTTGCATCAAGAAGTTTAAATACTAGGCCATTATGCCAAATGGTGTCCAACGCTTTTTCAATATCTAACAATATTAGACCCGTTGAACGTTTATTGTTTTTATTTGTGATTATTTGATTTTCAATTCTGTTTATTTGGTGCGTAGTGCTATGCCCTTTTTTAAATCCAAATTGTCCTTTAGCAACAATAGAATTGGTCGTTACAAATTCACTAAGACGAGAATGTACAAATATTTTACCTAAGTTATTTAATAGACTAATAGGTGTGTAGCTGTTTGGGTTATTTTTTGGCTTACTAGGTTTGTTTATGGCTATAACCTTAGCATTTTTGAAATGGTTTGGGAAATAGTTTAGTTTGATGCAGCTGTTAAATATTATAACCAGTAATTTTAGAGCTTTGAGTGGTAGTTTCTTTAAGAGCATGTTGGGAACATTGTCAAAACCAGGAGATTTTGAGGGTTTTATTAATGAGACAATATTCATTACTTCTTCTAGAGATATATAAATTGCTGACTCAGGACTGGGATTTTCCTTCTTAAAATTATTTACTGTTGTATTTATTACTATATCCGCTGAGTGGTTGTAATTCGAAGTGAGGTTATTTGCTTTGACAAATGTATTTGCCAGGACTGCAGCCTTGCCCTTATCAGATGATATTTTTATTTTGCCAATTTTAAAGTGAGAGATTTGATTTTTTCCTTTTCCTCGCAAGTTCCTGCTTATTCTCCAAAATGATTTATCACCTAGTTTTAAATTGGATAATAATTGACACCATTTCTTATTGCGCACCGAATTAATACTTTTATCAATCATGTTACTTAGAAACTTAGTACATTAATTATAAAAAGTTTGCTCGGCTCTATTTGAAGATCGTTGGCTTTTTCTTTTAAAGCTTCTTAGTTTAATATATTTCACAGTACTTTCTGGTAATGTGTAATTATTTTGTTGGGTTATTTTAGGTGTGGACACATCCCTTGCTTCGAAAACTACATTTATAAATTTTTGGATTTACTGATCAATAACTACCTTGGTATTGTATATATCCGAATATAACGTGATTTTATTGTCTAAAAAATTCATAAAAATGTTCCAGTTGGTTGCACTATAATCATAATAATTGAGGTCAACCTGCAAGGCCATTGACCTTTTAAGCGTACATATAATGGGACGATGGTCTGATGGTATTTCGTAATCCATTATTTTTACGTCTATATTTAAAGCGGAATTGTTTAAAATAATATCTACTGTGGATGCTTCGCGATTGTGTTGATGGGGGAATAGGGTTGGACCATTAGGATAGTGAATGAAAAAATTGCTTGATTGCTGTAGGTTGTTGAGTGCAATTCCTGCAGTATTATTTGAACGGCAATTCCAAGAACAATGTTTGGCATTTAGGTCACCAAAAACTATATATTCTTTGGAGGAAGGTGTTAGGTTTAAGATATCAGCGCAGAGGTTATGGGTATATCTTGGTGAATATAATGAAGATACAACAATAGGTCTATTATTTATAATAACTTCAATTGAGATGTTTTCGATTGATGAGGTGTTTGATATAAAGAGGTTTTTGTGCTACATATTTATGAATTAACAGAGCTACTCCTCCTCCTTTTGCATCTGTTCTGTCACTTCTATATAAATAATAATTTTTAAAGTAGAATCTATGATTTTCTGAAAAAAATGTTTCATTCAAAGACGCTATTTTAATATTTTCTCGTTCAATTAGTATCTCAAATTGTTTTAATTTAGAAAATTTTGAAATGCCATTAGCATTCAAGTGAAGCATTTTGAATTCGTTTAAATTATTAGTATAATCCATGGGCGTATTTTACCATTGACATTACAACTTTGATTTGTTGTACTTTTGAAGTGCACCTATGCAAATCATCCATAGCTGTAGTGAAAATATCACAAAGCTGATCGATGCTAAATAAATCGTTGTTTGTTCTCAGCTGGTTAGCATATGTGGCTTTGCTTTTATTTATCGTGTTATTATTGATGTTATTATTACAATTTGAGTTGTTTCTTAAATTAGGGAAATCTCCTACCTTTAATTGAAATGAGTTATTTTGTTGTTGTTGTCTGCTATTGTTCTGACTCTTAGAAGTTACTCTTGTTCTAGTTTCCAAATAGAGAGAACGTAACGGACAATTGATGTCGTTTGCAGAGTGATCAGTTCTCTCTTTTCCATGTTTTTTGCAATTAAAGCATGTAAAAACAGCTGGTCTTTTTTCATTTGTGTTAAACGGACACACACTTGTATGATGTTGTTCTGCACATATCATACACGCAGCACTACGATGACAATGTTCACCGCCATGGCCATACTTTAAGCAGTTCCAGCATTGAGTTGGTTTATTTCTGGATTTAGATTTGTATTTTTTCCAGGAAATTATAATATTTGAACTTGTTCTTACGTTTCTTGAGGCAGTTAGGTTAAAATTTTTACGAACAAACTGAACTTTGTAAACTGCATTGTTGTTCGAACTGAATTTGGTGACTATTTCAGCTAAGGAAGAAGGGGACTGGTTGTAGTTTTTTAGATCTGCGGTGATGTCATCAGTTTTTATGCGGGTAAACCGTGTAAAAAAGTGATGTATAACCTATTATCTTTGGAGCAATATGAGTGAAACTCCAACGTACTCTCTTTTAGAATTTGCTTGTAGCATTCGTACAATTCTTTACTTGGAGCAAAAATTTTAGTACCAATTGAAGTACGTTTGAAAACACAATCTTTACCAAGTAGTTTTTGTATTTCTGTAAATGAGGCGTTAGCTTCAACAACAATAGGTGGAGGTTTGTGTTGTTTAACCTCGTTAATATTTGATACAGGAGTTACGTCCATATCATTAAGACCAGCAAGCAGGCTAAATCTGTTGCTTGAAGTTGACGCGATATTCGGGTTAAAACCCGGAGTAAGTTTTGTCATCTTCTTGTTGGCAAGGAGCTTTCTTTTTGATGAAGATTTGGCCCCTCGGGCCATCGCTAAATTTTTTATTCCTGTTTTAAGCTGAATTGACTACCACGTGAGTTCAAATGAGATCAAGAATAGGCAATTGCAAAAACAAAAATATACACTTGTTATTAATTTTAAATAGTTGTACTCTAAGCGCTTTAATTAACATTCTTATTAACAAAGAACTGTCATGTTAACTTTACTCATGGTTTTAACTAAGCTGCGATACATGTATAAAGTTGTTATTTTAAAATACTACGAAACACTCTGTCAGACAACACCCATTGTGTTTCATACCACCCTATTCCGGTTATGTCAACAGTCATTTGTGTTTGAAAAAGTCCAGTAAACTTTTTCAATATACCAATTCGTTTCTCTGTATTTCTCTTATTTGCTTAAATGCGCATAATATTTATTTTATTACTTTTTCTCTCTAGAAATCATTTTTATACCGGTCGTTGCAGAAAAAAATTTTAAAAAATCTATACAAAATCTCATCAAAATCACGTTATGCGTCTTATTACATGATGCTTAAGGGCAACTACAACAACATATTGTGGCTACGAATTGATGATAAAAATCTTTATGAGTTTAAGAAGTTGGGTGTATTTAAAAAAAAATGAGGAGGATGTAAAAGACGTTAAAGTAAAAAAAAGAAATAATGCAATTATACGGCAGGCATCTCAGTTCAAAATATACAACTGTTTAATATCTATTAATTTACTGAATTTTCTTGCACATCAGATTTTTTTATGATTTTTATGATATCACAAGCCGAACAGTGTCAGTTGTTATAGATGTGTTAATTTTGACATTAAATATGGGAAATTTATGCTTTAGTGCTGTTTATGAAATAGGGAATATCGTGTAGTTTGTGTTGCACATTTATTTAAGTAGCTTCTAGTGACGTAAATAATATTTTTTATAGCTTACAGTAAATCTTAATATTAGAATCTTTAAACTCTTTAGAACTGACAGACTTTATGTTAAAATTTTTAAGTTGATTCTTTTCCTATATACTACAATGCAAACATATGTATACCCATGTGGTTGCGATTCACTTTAAGTTATATTTTAAAGTGTTCTATAATTCAAACAGGATGTAATTTCGATAGAAATGCAAGTCACTTATTCCCGACAGAGAAAGTTGGACAAATGTTAACTTTCTAAGATCCTAAGATCACATTTCTATACAAATGGCACGAGTATTAATGATAGAAGTGATATGGCTAATTCCATAATGACAGACATGACAATCAGAGATCTTTCTATTCCAATATTATACAATAAAAGCTTTTTATTGTCCATAAAAATATACAAAGTTATGCAGACGGACCTGAACAACATAATTACTATTAGAAAAAGTGAGCAAGTATTATTGTTATTAATAATTGGGGATTGACAACAAAAAGAAATCATTTCCGAGGATGTTTGTAAAACACAGAAAAGCTTTCCAGTTATTTGTATGGCAAATAAGAAACAGTTATTTATAAGAGCTAGTTCATTAATAAAGTGTATAAAAACATAAATTCTAAAATAAATTGCAGTAAATATAAGTGTTTAATAATGCTTTTATTTTCAATTACTAAATTACACTTTTCCTTTCTTACTGGAAAAATAGGGCTATAAAAATACATATTAAAAACTATTGTCATATTTTCATGCCATTTGAAATGGCATCAATAAAAATTATTTAAATTAAAATTTTAAAATTTGACCTAAGGTTAACTTTTGCATGGAATTACCGTAAAGGTTTTTACAATAGTGACCGTGCAATAAGCACTTCCGAACTCTGTCATTCAGGCTGAGATAATCGCGATTATGGAATATATTGTGCCAATTAATGTCGGGGGCTAAGGAACAGTCAAGTGGCCATCAAAGCAATAGCCTCAGACTACATACAATGAACGATAATCCTCAAATATCATGAAGGGATTTATAATTTCCCAAAGGGGCTAATCTGGAGATTATTTGTATCTCATAACATTGCGGTATAGAGGGAAATGAAATAGCTGATCTTCTTAACAGTGAAGGTGCATCCTAGGAGAAAGTCCATTTCTTTTCAAGCCATGAAAATTAAGCAGGCTAAATGGAACAACACTAAAGATAGCAATGTCAAAAACATCTGATCTGATCTTTTGGGAAGAACAAAAACCACGAAAATTTTCAAACTCAACAGAAACGAACTGATAAAAAAAGATCTGAAAATACTTTAGTTTTCATGTCGGGCTAAAAATCTAAAGTTATGTAATAATAAAAAACTGGATTTTTATAATAAAAACCAGGACAAATTAAATTCAGTCAAGTGCAGTAGTGACTGGTGGAAGCTGTCAAACTCGGTGAAATTTTATAAGAAAAAAGTCAGAGGTAACTTAAAAGCCGATAATTTACTAAGAGGGTATTTAGACGAGGGCTTTTCACGTAGGCATTTTTTTCAATTCTCTTTTGAAGATGCCACGTACTCTTGATTTATTTTTTACGTTTATTTTGTCAGTCATTTTCATTTATTCATTCGCAACAAATAAACAACTTAAGGACCACTTTGTGTTTTTTAATTACGTGAAAAAATTATGGAAAATTTAAATTCTGTCTACATTTTATTTTTATTTCTATTAATTTAAATTGCGCTTAATAAAATCACTTTAAATGTACTTTTTTTTTCAATGGCGGCTTATAAAATCACTTGTTACTTTGTTCAGACTAGAAGAAGAATAAAACAACTTGTCAAGAAACGAAAGAGTGTAGAAAGAAATGGCAAAAAAAATTTCTATTCTATTTTTCTACCATGCACGAAACCCAAGACTTTTCACGCAGTGTTGTAACGCGTCGTGTAAATGCCCTCTAACTCACTTCAGTTTTGTGCTGCAAAATACGTAAAATAATCATAAATTAAATTGGTATATGACATAATTTACCGATACCTTATTAGATTCTCCCATAGAATCCTGCGAAATTTCGTTTGTTATTTAGAACTTGAAGCACAATGAAGCTCCAGGTCCAGTTGGTATTAGCTAAAAATTTTATAAACATGCTCTGCATCATTTCAATGGCGAAATATTACCAGCTTTCGTAGCTCTAGGAAATCCGTTTTTTTTCAGAAAACTGCCATGGGTTGTCGCTTATTGATACTGCATGCAAAATTTTCAACACAATTTTATTAAACAGAATAACTGAATGGACAGATAGCAACAAAATACTGAATGAATATCAAGCGGGTTTCAGAAAGAACTACTTTATTGTAGATAATAAATTTAACTGGGTAGATATTGTAAATCTAAACAAATTAAATGGAAAAACTACGTATGTCATCTTTGTTGAATTCTCATGTCCTTTTAGTACTATTGCTAGCATGGGAATGTCGTCCAAAAGCAGTATTTGGGATGGCAGCAATTTCTCTAACCCTTTCAGGACCACAAGCTTCTTGGGACTTTCCCTTTATCATTTTGATATGAAATAAGCTTGTCAGAATCCAACTAAAGCAAAACCATTCAAAAATGTGAAAAACAATTTTTCGTATACGAGTTTTTTTATGGGACACATGTATCCCTGTGGTCCTTAAGGGAGACAAAATATCTTTTTTATTATACATAGGTTTTTTCAATAAAAGTTAGATTTTTAATGTTATAATACGCTTTTAATAAAAATTTATGTTTAATTTTGCGATAAATTATGGTTATGATCTTCTGCGAAACAATTACGGTTAGTAGTAAAACATAGATGCACATTGCATTCATTATAATAGTTATAAGTGCGATTTTCTACATTAATTTTTGCGCATTGAACACATCTCTTTTTTACGTTGGCTTCGAGCATAGAGTGCGAAAAAGCTGGTCTCTTGAAGTGATTTTTGATGACTGGAATATTGGAAATTCTCTCTGACGCGAAGAATAGCCAGCGATTAAATATCTGGCCACCAATCGTCTAAACTCAAGGGAGTTAAGTTGAACAAGATTCAACAAGATTTTTTGCTTTACATTCGGTGTAAATAACGTAAGAATTGTTTACGCTTATATCAAGTAAGTCAAAAAATAACCGGAGGTAATATTTTATTTTCGATTTGCGGTCTAGTTCATAAAATGACTTGCGCTGATCCATTAAGTCTAATCCACCCATATTTTTGTTGTAATGCATAATAGCTTTCGGGCGTTTTACGTTGATTTTCTCAGCACTACCAGCTATGCGACGTCTGACGGTGTCTGTCTTCACTGGCGAAAGAAAATTTGTGAGAAGAGTCACAGCTCTGTTGTCCATCCACTTCACAAAGGATATGCCCTCAAGGCTTCATGTGTGAATGTCTCCTCGCTTCATATTCTTATCGAGATGCACAATTTTTGGAGTTTTTTTTCGGTTGCTTCTTACTGTTCCACAGGACTTTATTTGACGTTTTTCCAACTCATATTGTAACAAAGGCGAGTTGAAGAAGTTATCAATGTAGACTTTGGAGCCCAAACCTATGAGCTTTTCTATCCATATTCAAATCCATACTCTTTTCTTCCAGTGTATAGATCAAATTCAAAAAGATATCCGGAAGCAGAGTCACATCTAAACCAAATCTTAAATCCCCATTTTATTTGTTTGTTCTCGATATACTGTTTCATAGCATTATGACCTTTCAATTTGATCATGTGTTCATCGACAGCCTGTTTGTATGTGTTGTTCATTGCATTTTGAAATGCTTTGTTGGAATGACTTATGATAGGTCTGATCTTAAAAGCCCGATCATTCCTGAAATTTGCACAGTTTTGGTGGATATCTACAAATCTTTTTCTTGTCATTACATTACTTATGAAGGGTACACCATTATCAGGTTCTGTTGACCAATAATCACGAATGGATAGTAAAACGTTATATGTCATTACCAGATTGATACCAAGAAATGCTTTCATTTCGTCAGCAATAACACAAAACAACTCTTCCATTTTGTTCAGCATATCTACAGGATTCATGAACTATAAGTTCTATCAAAACATCAAAGTTCGTAGTCAGTGAAAAGATCTGAAATGGTGATACATTACAGATGGGGTCCCCTGCATCGCAGATTTGCACTTTTCCAAACTCATAGTCACTGTTACGGAATACGTTTGCAGTGTATGAATTTCTCCATCTAAAACTTGGTTCATTTTTCTGTCGTTTTCTTCTTGTAATTTTCTGGAATACGAGGCGCTTGTTCCGTTATCTCAACGAATTGTTCTGTTGTCTCAACCGCATTATAATCGATTTCACAAAATGCTGCTCCTGCATCAATATCACCTTCAAGAAAAAACTGGTCTTCTTCATCTGGACACAAATCGTCTTCATCTTCGCTATTTTCCGCAGTAAGAAATTGCAATATTTCTTCTTCATTCAGTTTAAAAAATCTACGACGCTGGAAAGCCATTCTTCTAGAAAAAATGTTGTTACAACGTGCTATAGAATTTACATTCACCAAACTTACCAAAATGAATCAGCAAATCAAAGAACAAAAATGTATCTCTCAAATATCTCTTTTTTAGCAAATTAAGAAACACGACCAATTTTCACAGCTTAAAGTAAATAAATAGAATACAAACTCTAGGAATTCAGTCACCTGATAAAGTTTACAAACTTAATGGTGAAGTTCCTTTTTAGTTTTTTTAATATGCCACTCTCACCACTATTAGCAGTTACATTCAAATTCATCAAACGAAAAGTTACCATTGACGACCACAGGGACACCCGTGTCCCTTTTCGTTTTTTTTTTTAAATAAAGCTAGTTTTTTTCTGGGAAATATCTCAAAACCGAATTTCAATTTGTAGAATATTGTTAAGTTAACCAAATTTTTTAATTTGAAAGAAAGAGAAAATTTCGCCTATGATTTAGAGCAGTTTAAATATCCCGTTTACGGTATGTGCAAAACTTGCTTTTTAGCTCTTAAAAAAACATTTATACATTTTTTTTTTTACACAAATTTTTTATAAATTTTAAAAACCCATCACTTAACTTTGCATTAAGCTAAAAATATCATTACTTTTGGTATTAGTTTATTTTAACGCATATTTTTTGTTGGGGACACATATGTCCCCGGGTCATCAAAGGGCTAAACCATTTTTTATTGATATATGTGTAAAATAGGGGTGCAAATTAAACCGGTACTATTTTCATTACATTTTGATGATCTAGTTGATGTCCTCCCTGGTCGTGTAAATATTGCTGATACAATGGTGAAGAATCTGCTTTACGCCGACGATATTTTTATCGGAATCGAAAACTGAACTACAAAGAATAATTGATTAATTATAACGGGTGTTTTTTTTTAGAGTTATAGAGTTTTAAATTTAAATAAAGCAAAGAAAATTTTTTTAATATTAATTATCATTGGATAGATAATTTTATGTCATTAATGTTTAAATATGACTTGATTTATGTAGCCACCATGACTGGTGCGTACATGGCGCAATCTGGAACTCGAATTATCACACACCTTTCGTACCATTTGCGGTCCTATTTCGCCATAAACTCGTCGAATGTTGTTTCTAGGTTTTAAATTGTCTCTGGTTTATGGGGGTAGATGGTGTGACTTTACATAACTCCAAAGAAAATAATCGAAGGGGTTAAATCACACGAAGTTGGTGATTTTATTCATTTATCAAAAGTTTTTTTAGGTAAATTAATTTAGGCGTTCGCTGTGTAATATGTGGCTCCATTCTGTTGGAACCACATGTCAGCAATATTAATGCTAATTGAAGTATGACAAAATTTGTAATCAGTTCTCTATACAGTTCACCGTTGACAGTAACATTCTGATCATCATACATCAAAAAGAAAATTTCTATGGATATAATATGTGAACAATCAAAAAAAAAAAGAGCTTCATAATCAATTGGACGAATTGGTTGTGCATATGATGGTCGTTTGGCTTAAATTCTTGTACAAATTGAATCCTAAAAACTCGTAAATCAATAAACCGGATGGACACATCCCCATAAGTTTGCCGAACAGTACCATTATTTGATAGAAACTTTCAACAATTTGCAAGCATTGTTCTCGTGCATGTAAATGGTAAACCAAACTAAGCAAAACGCAATTATTAGCTGTTAAATATTTTTTTCTATTTTATTTTTTTTTTATTTTATTTTATTAGAATTATATAATACAATAAATGATACTATATAATAGGAGTATAAAAAAATGAATGCGAGCAACAAAGGCCTTCGACTCTAATATTCAAATATATGTGACCTTCTCCGAGAAAAGGGACCTAGTGTGTCAAAAAACGGGTTGTGTCAAAAACGGTGGATTCTGGTACCTAAAAGGGTGTAGAAACTTTAAATGCATTTTTTTCTCAAAACTTAATTTTCACACACTAGGTCCCTTTTCTCGGAGAAGGTCACATATATATACAAGATTATATTTATGTAATTAAATATTATATAATATCTAACATTTAAAAAAAAAAGACAAATGCTAGAGATGTTTTGGTGACTAGGATCTTTTAATAATAAGCTGGGTGTATACGTTCCAAAAGTTGAAATTCTCTCAAAATTAAATAGTTGGCATTGATCAAGTAGATGTAAAACAGACTGCGGAGAATTATTAATTAGTCCAAATCAATTAAAAGTCTTTTTGGTAAATTAAATCAAGTGATCAGTACAAATTTGTCACAAAAAGTTTAGGTTCTTCCCCGAAATATAAGAAACAAAAGCAAGTGTTAAAGTAGTTTTGACTTAACTGCATTTTTCTAAAGTGCACAAAATTTTTGTTTTGTTTTTTATTTTAAAAATTCAATAATAATTTCCTTCTTTAATTTCACTTTTTGTAAATGCACATTTAAATAAGCGCCTCTTATTTTTGGAATTTTTAAATTGTTTTCATAAAATTATCTTTAGCTGCCTGGTACGAAAAACAAAATCAAAACAAGTGGACTGAAAGTGACGTTATTAAATTTGTTTATTTTACAATCACCGGGACTCCGGAAAATGATCAGGAAATCAATGATGGATGGATTTTCTAAATGTAATTCCAGACAGCATTGTAACGGCGATGTAGAATGTTATGGAGATTTGACTGAAAGTGAAATAATAATTAAAATAGCATTGAAGGCATTAATTATTGTTCAAAAGTATTGTTTTTATAAAAATATATATTTATCCTTAGACCAAATTGAAACGGAAATGGTTAAAGGGTCCACAGTCCGGTAAAAAAAATGTGATCTCTTAATTATATTTGTTTTTATGTTATTTCTTTTTTATGAATGCTTTTTGTGTTTTTTGTTATCTTTTCTACAAAAATAAATGTATACACAATTTTTTGTGTAAAATAAAAAAATTAATGAAATCTATGTATATATAAAAAAGAAAATCGTGTTAGTTACTACGCTTATAACTCGAGAACGCCTCGACCGATTTCGATGCTTAGCACCAATTCGGACAGGTCTCTACCTAAGCAATAAGAATACTTAAGAAAATTCCGGGAAATTTCCCGAAAACAAGTGGGCGTGGCAGATTTCATATAATGTTTTAACATATAATATCTGGAGTACTGTGGGAGCAAAAGTTCTGAAACTATGCACATGTACATACTAACCTAATCTGAAGAGTTGTAAAAAAAGGGGCGGGATCGGGCCAATGGGCGTGGCACCTTCCATACAGTGTAAATATTTAATGTCATATATCTAGAGCACTGTAATAGATAAAGTCTTGGGACTTAGTGTGAGTTCATATGTTATCAACGTTAGTACTCGGAATAAATGGGCGGGATCAGATCAGTGGGCGTGGTAGCCCTATACAAAGCAAATGTATAATATAATATATCGGGAGTAGTGTAATAGTGAAAGCTTTGGAACTTTGTCTGAGTTTATGAGTTATTAATGTGAGTAGTCGAACCAAAAATGGGCAGGATTAGATTAGTGCGTGGCACCTCCTATACAAAAAATATTATCTGGAGTACTATAAAGCCGACAGTCATGAAACCAGGTGTAAGTTCACGAATGATGAGTGTAAGAAGTTATGTGAAAAATGGGCGGAATCAAAGCAGTGGTCGTGGCACCTCCCATACATGGTGAATACATATCATCATATATCTAGAGTACTATGATGGCCAGAGTCTTGAAACTTTCTGCACGTCAATTAGTTGTTAATGTGAGTAGCCATACCAAAAATGGGCGGGATTGGGTTAGTGGGCGTGGCACCTCCCACAAAAAAAATATTACCTGGAGTACTATAAACCCGACAGTTTTGGAACTAGGTGTGAGTTTACGAATGATGATTGTGAGAAGTTATGTGAAAAATGGGCAGTATCATATCATCATATATCTAGAATACTATGATGGCCACAGTCTAAAAACCATCTGTTCTACGTAGTCGTACCAAAAATGGGCGTGATTGGACAAGTGGGCGTGGCAGATCTCATGAGCCAATAAGTTCTTCATGTAATTAGTCGATCAATATTCACTATAAATTAATTATGTGGCAATACAACGTTTGCCGGGTCAGCTAGTATCAAATAAATTATAGATGATCTTTTCAATGTATGTACGGGTATATTAATTGTACACCGTATAAAGAATTTGCTTTAGCTGCACTTTATTTATTTATTTATCCATTTCAATACATTGGAAGCCTACAGGGCCAATTATACATGTATTGTAGCTCAATTTCCATCTTAAACATAACTTTAAACTACTTAAAATATAAATAACTAAGTGGCTCCCCACCCACACAAACATAATCAAAGTAAAAAAGTTATTAAAAAAAAAAAAAACGCTTATATCCTATTATAAACCATTGATAAAATTATAATAAATTATTTAACGAAAACCAACTCAAAAGCTTTTTTAAGAGAAAACAGTCTTTAATTAGGTAGAAGATGATTCCAAATACGACATACTCTAATTTTAAACGAATGTTCAAGTATTGAAAGATGTATTCGGGGTATCTCAATTTGTATATTTCGCGTAGAATTAATGAATGTAAAATAATCAACTGAAAAAACAGACTGTCCCAACTTCATAATTTTGTAAAAACAGAGCAGTGAACGCAAATGCAATTATAATAATTATGAAATTCACAGCCTAAAAAGTCTGGGGTTAATTCAGAAATCCGGTCGTGATCACGTACACGAATATCAAAAACATAACGAATAATTCTTCTAACAATCCTCCGAAGATAGTCTATGTTACCAGTAAAAGTTCCTGTATAAATTTCCAAACAGTAATTAATTCTTGAAATAAGTAAGGCATGGGCTAAGCGGTATCAACATATCAACATGCTTTGGGGTATATGATTTCAAGGCATATAATTTTCTCAAAGTGAAGGAAATTTGATTTGATATGGAATTTATATGATTTTCAAAATGAAGTCTAAAGTCAACAATAACACCAAGGCACTTTAGCGAGTCAACATAATTAATTGTTTGATTACACAGTTCAACACGAAAAAAAAATTACGGGTTTCCGACGATTGATTCTGGTGGAGGAGACCAAAAAAAAAATACGTGTTACGGCGTTTTGAAAGATCACATCGGAATTTTATTTTAGAAGCGGTTAAAATTTCCCAACTCTGGCCTGTTCTTGCAGCATATCGGTATATAAAACTATGTTTTCTTTACATCTGAGGTATAGGGTATGTTCAGCAACTTTGTAGAAAATATTATGGCAAATATTTTTGTAGAACATATTAACCCTCTAACTCCCCCTCATAACGGCATTTTTTGGCTGTATTCTAACATATCGTAAATACACCCCGAATAAGGGGAAGGGCGGGGATGAAATGTTGAACAAAAATGTTCACCATAAAATTTTACTATATATGTCAAAACACACCAAAACCCAAAACTTAACACAAACACCAAAAACCAATCAAATTCAAGATTGCCCATTAAGGGTTAAATTAGTTATTGTTTACATATGTGGGTCATCCTATCTCTGACGAGCAGGTTTGACACTCAAATACCGAATACTTTTGTATCTACGTCACTATGCCCTTAGTTTTGTTGCTTATCTTCTTTTTCATATTCTTGTTATCATCTTTTTCCCACTCAAAATTGAAGCAAGGGAGTTTGATCTTTTTTGTGTTTTTTTATTGTACCACAAGGGAATTTGTAAGAATAAAAATGGCTGACTGTTTGGAAAAACTTGACTGCTTTTGCTATGTCTGCGACAAGCATACCTTAAAGGAAAACAAGGTTTCATTTTTCAATAGTAAAGTGGAGGATATATATAAACTTTATTTTGAACTGGAAGTTTTTCCAGATGAGCTATAGGTGCCAAAACATATCTGCCGAATTTGCTATAACAGTTTGATGCTGTGGTCTAAAGGTAATAAAGGGTGATTTTTTAGCTACTATCTTTTTGGCAACACTGGTTTAAACAGCTGACGCACGTTTCGTGTTTTGTTTCATTGTCAAACATCTTCAGTTTGGTCTATAATTTAATCGTGAATCGTCTTACAAACGAACAACGCTTGCAAGTTATTGAATTTTATTATCAAAATGCGTGCTCTGTTAAGAAAGTTCATCGCGCGCTTCTTCCATTTTATGGTCAGTTTAATCGAACCACTGAAGCGGCTATTCGGGCTATTGTGACTAAATTTCTCACCAAATTTACATTGTTGGATATTAAACCATCAACACGCTTACGTAGAGTGCGAACTGAAGAAAATATCGCAGCTGTATCGGCCAGTGTTAAGGATGACCATCAATTATCGATTCGTCGCCGTTCGCAGCAATTGGGCCTCTGTTACTCAACAACGTGGAAAATTGTGCGGAAGCATTTAGGTGTGAAGCCTTTCAAAATACAGCTGGTGCAAGAATTGAAGCCGAACGACCTACCGCAACGTAGAATTTTTGGTGAATGGGCTCTTGCAAAGTTGGCCGAAAATCCACTTTTTTACCGAAAATTGTGTTCAGCGACGAAGCTCATTTTTGGCTCAATGGGTACGTAAATAAGCAGAATTGTCGATTTTGGAGTGAATATCAGCCATAAGCATTGGAAGAGCTACCAATGCATCCAGAAAAAGTCACAGTTTGGTGCGGTTTATGGGCTGGTGGCATCATTGGACCGTACTTCTTCAAAGATGATGCGAATCGTAACGTAACTGTGAATGGGAAGCGCTACCGAGAGATGATATCCAACTTTTTTTTGCCCAAAATGCAAGAGGTTGACTTGCATGACATGTGGATTCAACAAGACGGTGCCACATGCCACACAGCATGCGCAACAATGGACTTATTGAAAGGCGAGTTCGGTGAACATTTTATTTCACGTTCGGGACCGGTCAATTGGCCGCCTAGATCGTGCGATTTAACGCCTTTAGACTATTTTTTGTGGGGCTATGTTAAAGCTCATGTCTATACAGACAATCGCGCTTCAATTGACGCATTGAAAGACAACATTGAAGCATTTATTCGTGAGATGCCGAAATGTTGGAAAGAGTATGCCAAAATTGGACTAAGCAGATGGACCATTTAAGGCGCAGTCACGGTCAACATTTGCATGAAATAATCTTCAAACATTAAATTATATGGACCGTACTATCGATTCAAATAAAGATTTCATGCATTTTTCTGAATTTTATGTGTTTTTTTTTTGGAAAACTTTCCTATAGCTCTTAAAAAATCACCCTTTACAAGTTTTGATCGATATTCTTAGTTCGACAATAATTTTGCGAAATTATTGGTTTAGGTGAACGAAATGTTGGGAAAATATGGATTAAATGCATTTTTAATTACATAAAGAACTTTAGGCCTTACTAGCTAAATTAAACATAAATATAATAAACAACTACATTGGCCAACCAACATAAATATAGAAACTCAATGAAGTTGGCATTCCTAGCTAGAGCCAGGTGGGCTCGACGAGACTAAGTGCTAAGTGTGTCAAAATAGTGGCATAATGAAATTAAATAGGCATAATCGAAAGAGCTTTTTGTATAAAGCCGTGCCATCAGCTTTGCTCCAGTGCCACATTCGGATGTGCTTCCGGTACCTGCACTACCTGTTCGCAGTCCAAGTCTTCTTTGGGAATCTGATACAAGAGCCGAAACCGAAACCATCGTTTCTAATTTTGTACAATGCGAAGCAACATCTAGCCCAAAATTAATGTCACAAGAGCATTTAAATGCTTTGGTGAGAAAATTGGGACTGTCAAAAAATAATGCAGAAATATTAGCAGCTGACTTGAAAAGTCCGCATTTGCTCGAGCCTATAGTGAAAGTATCTAGTTTCAGAACGCGCCAGCATACATTTCATCCATTCTTTACAGTAAACGAAACGAACACATTTGTTTATTGTAACGACATTGTAGGCTTAATGAATGAAATGAGCATAAAGTAGAACCCAGATTATTGTCGTATTTTTATTGACTCTTCACAGAAAAGTCTTAAAGCTGAACTTCTATTTTACGACAACTCAAAAACCCCAATTCCAATTGAATATGCTGTCAACATGAAGCAGTCTTATGATTCTATAAAATATATATTGGACGTAGTGAAATACGAGGAGCATAAATGGCGTGCTTGTTGCGATTTAAAAGTAGTTGCCTTTCTCTCTGGAATGCAATCTGGATATGTAAAGTATCCATGCTTTTTTTGCAAATGGAATAGTAGATGGCGTGGCAACCACTATGCCAATAAGAGTTGGGAGTCCAGAGCTCACTGGAAGTTTGGCGAACACAACATCATTCAGCCATCACTACATATAAAACTTGGTGTGGTGAAGAACTTTGTAAAAACTTTAATCAAAAATGGGCCAGCTTTAGAGTTTTTGAAGTCACTTTTTCCGAAACTTAGTGAAGCAAAGATTAAAGAAGGTATAATACAGCTTGTAGTAAAAAAAATTTGGTTACATTTTGAAAATGCGTTTGTTTTGTCTTCAATCCAACAGGTGTTTTTGTTGGGCTTGATATACGGAAGCACATTCAAAACGATATAACGGCAAGAGCATTTTGTGCAACAGAATTGTGTTGGACATTGTACGAAAATGGTGTCGAATTGCCAAGAGCGAAAAAGAAAGTGATTTGAAAGTGATCTGACATATATAGTAAAATTTAATGGTGAACATTTTTGTTGAACATATCATCCCCGCCCTTCCCCTTTTTCGGGGTGTTTTTTACGATTTGTTAGAGTAAAGCCAAAAAATGCCGTTATGAGGGGGAGATAGAGGGTTAATATGTTCCACAAAAATATTTGCCATAATATTTTCTACAAAGTTGCTGAACATACCGTTTACCTCAGGTGTAAAGAAAACATAGTTTTATATACCGATATGCTGCAAGAACAGGCCAGAGCTGGGAAACTTTAACTGCTTCTAAAATAAAATTCCGATGTGATCTTTCAAAACGCCGACACACATATATTGTTTTTTTGTCTCCTCCACCAGAATCAATCGTCGGAACCCCGTAATTTTGGATAAAGTTTGAAATTATTGTACATTATTATTAATACAAATGCTGGGATAAACAACATGTTGAGTAGATAAATGAAAGTACATTGCCTTAGTTTTAGTTTCATTAATTTCCAGATGATTAAGATGCATCCAGTTTAGGACATTATTCAGATGATTATTTAGGATGATTTCGGAATCCGTATACATTTTAGCATCTACTTTATATGTTTATAAGAAATATATCATCCGCAAAGATGAATGATTTACAAAAATTATTATCCATAAGTGGACCTAATACTGAGCCCTGTTTAACACCTGAGGTAACACCTGGAACTTAATCCTCCAATAGAAACATACTGCGACCGATCAGTCAGGTAGGAATATATAATCTGGAAGGCTGATTTGGAAAAATTAAACATGTCCTTGAGTTTTTTAATAAGAATATTATGGTTTATACGATCAAATGCTTTAGAAAGATCAAGAGAAACCATAATACAGTTTTCAGGTGTGTCGAGATTATGACTTACTGAATCAATATGAGAAATAAGTAAAGATGTTGTATTGTGGCTACGACGAATAGCATATTGATTTGCGTGAAAGAGCGAATATCGTTCGCAATATGTTAAAATTTAGAATATCATTATATTTTCAACAATTTTTGACATTGCAGGCAAAATGCCAACAGGCCTCAAATTATCCACATTGTAGTTGTAACTTTTGGCGATCGCTACTACACGACCCAACTTCCACGCACTTGGAAATTTAGAAACTATAAAAATAGTATTCAATAGGTGAAGAACTGGAAACCATAATTCTATTCCTGCACATTTTGACAGGTAACAAGTATGTTAAATTCGGCTGTGCCGAATCTTTGATACCCTCCACCTCGGTTTGAGTCTTGATAATAAATGTAAATGAAAAAGTAAACAATTTGTTAAACTTAATACCAAATTATTTCAGCAAATTCTTTGGGTTGGTTTTCGTCTTTTCATCGTGGTTGCTGATCGGCATGCATTTAGGTTATATACCTATATGCATGCGTTTCCGGTTATATGACATAACTACTCGTTTAATTTATTTTTTGCTAATTAAATACCTCGCCCTAACCTCCATTGCAAAGATAATGGTTTTGTAGGGTGGCTATATGCATTAAATCGTGCTAATTGGAGATGGCTGTATAGTTTCTTTTAACTGGTGAAATATTTTTTCATTGCGGCCATATAGGTCGGATGGAGTAACAAAATAATAACCAAAAAAAAAGCTCTCTCAACTTTTTTATTAAAATATTACCGTATTTGGAAAACATAGAGAATAAATTTATAACAATAAATAATCAAATTAGGGATGCCAAACGCAAAAAACCAAATGTTTCAAACATTTTAAATAAAATAATTTGTTCTCTTTATTTTCTGAAAAACTTCAAATTTTCATCCAAAAAAAAAATTGTGAAAATTTATATATAAAAAAATAACATTCTCATCAAATTGCGTTTATTTATGTAACAGTTTTTATGTTCGCAATTCTTAAAAATCATTTGACGTTTTCTAAAATTCATTGAATTTAAATTAATGTTTTCTGTAGTCCGATTCTGTAAATTTCAACGATCCGACAATGGCAAAATATATCGACAGCTATTGTTGTTTGCACTAAGGATTAAGTGATTCACTAACTACATACATCTTAACGACAGTCGACAAATCTATATTTCTATTTTTTTAAATTGCAAACGAGTGGCATCTCTGTCAAAATAAGCGAAAAACACAATGAAGAATAGAAAAAAACAAATTACTTCGTGTTTGACAGGATGATTTTATGTTTATGTTTAGTATCTTTATTTTTCTACTAATATTTCTGTGTATTTATTTGAAAATGAAATAATGAATTGAATATGCTATTTAATTTTTTTATTTTTGTAAAAAAGTTTTTTAATTAAAGCAAAATATTTTCAACCTAAAAATTTAAGTTTTTATCGATTGAATAAACAACACAAAAATGGTTGTTGTTTAGATAACAACAACAGCTGACTTTAACAATAGCGAATATCGTTTAAAAATTTTACTAATAATTTTGCAATTTTCTTTTTTTACTGAATCGCGGTACTGAAGAGCTATTAATTTCTCCTGAATGTCAAGATTTTTTTTAAATGTAAAAATTTTTTAAATGTAAACATAGGTATTTGCTGTTTTTTTTTTTTTTTTTTTGGAATTTCAATTTGTGTTTAACGAATAAAATTTATAAATTAAAGATGCAATTGATGTCTTCTAAATTTAAAATTATAATTTCCAACGTTTTGATATGATTTTCTGAAATTCAATTATTGTAATTTATAATTGGAAAATTTTAATTCCAGTTTTTAGATTTGATATTTTCTTAAATTTGAATGGAAAATTTAAAAAGTGCAATTTTGTATTTATGTGAATAATAATGCTTTAGTAATTATAAAAAAATTTTTAAAAATTAGATGTAATCGCAATCAGATATTTTGTAGGTAAAGCAGAATAATAATTCTATATAACTATGTAGAACTGTTTTGAAAGCAAAAAACTTATTGATGAACTCGGTAACTCTATTTTGTAAAGACAACAAAAAGTTAGTATGCCAAACTTATGTTCATATTTGCAAAAGAATAATGAAAATACGTGTGAAATAAAAGACCAGCCCGTGTATACCCTTAACATTGTTCTGTATGATATCTAGTTGAAAAAATTAACATTCATGTTAAAATAGAAATAACTATTGCAAAGCTAATTAGAACAAATAAAAATTGTGGCGCCATCTACTGTGGCATAGTCACGCTGCGCAAAATGAAGTGACACTCTGTTAATGCAAAAGAAATGTATTTTCCCCACAACAAAATATTGCAGAAATTTATGTAAATAAAATAATATACCGATTTATTTCTAACCTACAGTTATTATGGATATACATATATAGAATATATGTATATTATTTGTAATATTTAATATGTGTATGTATTATGTATATGTAAATATTACACACAAAAAATACAACACCAAACGTTATTTTTGTGTTTTTCTCTTTAAATAAATTTATACATAACATTTTTTTTTGCTAAATTTACATTGTTTTTTTACTAACAACTAGGTACATATTTTAGCATTATTTGCTTTAGATGTTGGTGATTTTTTACTCCCTTTATATTAACTCGTAGTGTCTGCTTGTCGAAAAAATTTTGGATCGATTTTAACCAATTTCCCGAAAGCCATTCGATCTGAAATTTTGCAGGTAGGCTCGTGGTAATAACAGAAATGATCTAACAAATTTTTAGAGTGATGCCAAAACAATGGAAACTTTTAAATTTTTCTACCAGAGTTAATAAAAAAATGTACAAAGGGTTAGTTTTTATTATATTATTACCACAACGATCACAAAAACAACAAGTCCAGCTATGATAACAACACAACATTTAGAATAACAACAAGAACAATATAGAAACATCATATTTTTCATTTTTTTTTTTAATTTTTCAGAGATTTCCCTGGACCTGTTCCACCGATTTTAATGATTTTTGAAACACAGATCTTCCCATGGATTTGGTGAATCATTCTCACTAAAAGTGAGCACTGTAGCTGCACTATTCAGGGCGTGATCGTGACAAGAACAACATAGAAAATTATATTTTTTCAAGACTTTTTTTTAGTTCTTCATTCAAATCTCGGGCCCTAATCGACCGATTTGGACGATTTTAAATAGCAAACTTTTCAGGATGTTAATGAATCATTTTTTATGTCAACGAGCACCCCGCTGCCCGATTGATGCCGTCATCGTGATTTCCACAGACGGACAGACGGACATCGCTATATCAACTCCGGTTGTTATAAGGATCACAAATATATATATTTTATGGGGTCCAAAATTTTTTTTTCTAATTATTACAAACGGAATGACAAACTTATATATACCCTCTGCACACTGGAGTGGAGGGTATAAAAACATTTAACTTAAGAACGTTTTTTGTCTTAACTGCACATAAAATCGTGCATAAGTTGGATGTGCAGCTGTGTTATCTCACTTTCGAATGATTTGTGCAATGTTGCCACTTGTATTGATTTCAAGTTTTATAGTAATCACCAGGGACAACAAAAGTATGCAATGCATATTTGCATATGCAAATGCATATTACAGTCTTCCGGGCATGTTTTGTGGCTTCAAGCATATAAAAGCATATTTTGGTTTCAACTATTTTTACTTTGCATATACATTTTGTGCAGTGTAGATAACATCTGTTTATTTCCTTATGATGGCAATATAATCTTCATAAATTTTCGCATCTGGCAACGCCGATCTTTTGCTCATTTATAGTGTAAATAAAATGTTAAACGCGTCGTCATGCCAAAAGAAAAAGAATGCCTTAAAGAATTTTTGTCTCGCGTGTCAAAAATATTTCCGGGAGTATTTCGTACAGATAACTCAGTTTTGTTCTGCAAAATATGCAATTGTGCGATATCAGCATCGAAAATATTTTCCGTGAAGCAGCACCTGGAAACGGCAAAACATAAGGCATTTGTGCAAAAAAAATCATTATTTTCGCAAACCCTCTTGACTGAACACCAGCAAGAAAACAACGCATTTCCAATTGACTTATGCAAAATGTTCATTGCGGCCAATATACCTCTCCACAAAATAAACCACCCATGCGTCAAAGGTTTTTTTGATAAATATGTAAATGAGAGTGTTCCATCCGTGTCAAATCTTCGCCTTCGATATGTACCACATATATACCAAAATGCAGTTAACGATATGAGAGCTAAAGCGAACAATAGACGTATTTGGATTTCCATAGATGAAACGACCGACGTGGAGCAGAGGCGTGTAGTCAATTTTGTTTTCGGTGTATTAAATAATACAGAAGATGCCAGCGAACGTGAAAGATGCTACCTTTTTAACGTAGCGCAAGTAGATTCTGCAAATGCCAATACCATGGCTATATTCGCAATAGATTCTTTATCTTCCCTATGGCCGGATGGTAACTTAACAAATAAAAATCAAATTCTTGTTTAACTCTACTTTTACTTCTTGCAGGAGTCCCATATGAGAACGTGTTGCTAATTGTAACAGACGCGGCTGCTTACATGCTTGCTGCGGTTTCTGCCTTGAAGACACTTTTCCCTAAAATGATACACTTAACGTGTTTTGCGCATGGTATTCACCGCCTTTCCGAATTTATAAGATCTCAATTTCCAGCCGTTAACAAATTAATATCTTCTACAAAGGTATGTGTTTATTTTACTAACTGCAGAACGAATTATTAATTTTATGTTTATATTAAGGCTCCATCGCGTCGTCAAGAATTTCAAAGAGCTCTACCTTGCATTGCGTTGCCACCAGTTCCATGCATTACTCGTTGGGGTAGTTGGCTGAGAGCATCACAATACTATTGTGAGCATTTTGAGGACGTTAAGAAAGTTGTAGAATCGTTTGACAGCGAAGAGGCTGATGCAATACGTATTTCCAAAGAGCAATTTAAATTAACAGAAACGGTCAACGAGCTCGGGTATTTAAAGTGTAACTTTTTAAATATAACAAGCAGCATTTTAAAACTACAAGAAAGAGGCCTATCGCTAAAGACCAGCATTGAGATATCTGAGAAAATACGCAAGAAATTGAATTTAATGGAAAACAAAATATTTTCTAAAAAATTTGAAGCTATTTTAAAACGTAACACAGATTACAAGACTGTGTTCGGACATTTATAATGTTTTGTTTAATCGTGTCATTGCAAAGGAGGAGTACACTAAATTACTTTCGCCAGCAGAACTTGACTCTTTTTCGTTCTGCCCAACAACATCTACTGACGTAGAACGCAGTTTATCAATGTATGGTAACTTGTTAGCAGATAATCGCAGAAAATTCACATTTGAGAATTTAAAGCAACACTTAGTAATATATTGCAATTATCAGTCAATGGACTGAATCTTATTAATGTTATATAATTTATATAATATAAAAAATAATTTAATTTAATTTACGACACTCTGTGATGAGTTTTTATTAAAAATAAAATCTAGTCGGTGAATAAAATTTACTACAAACTAAACTTATTGTGAATTTTTTTTAATCAGTTTTTAAGGCATTTTTTAATGTTTTTCGTGCTTATCTAATGCGCATATTTTAAGGTTTTTCGTGCATACTTCTGTTGTCCCTGGTAATCACTCTCTAAATGGTATAGTAGTAAACAATTTAATAATGAAAAATTTGGAAATTAAAATTATAAACTATTAAAAATAAATTGAAAATGTACCCTTTTTGTAATAATTGTAACTTAAATCCTACTATCGTCTAACACTGTAACTTATAAAAATTTATTCTTATTGCGTTCGAATTACAATAAAATTAAATAAATAAATAAAATTTTTATTTTTGTTTGCTTGTTGTACACACTTCTCAATAATTGTTATAATTGAATTTTAAAATAATCGTTACCAAATAAAGAACGATTGCGAAAGAGAGGACATGATGACGCTTGCAGCGAAGTTATTTCTTTTTATATTACAAAATAGTTTTTACTGGTGATCGACCGTAAATGGCTTTGTTTGCTATGTCTTCTTATCTCTCATGAAAAATCAGAGCACAAGTTTATTAGTGGCAATTAGTTGTGAGAACAATTGTAATTTGATCGTTCTCCACGCCCTGCATATATCACATATATCACCTACTTCGTGTGTAATGACAGTTTTTTTTTTTTTGGATGAATTCGGAAATTTTCTTTTTAAAATAATTTGCAACTTCACTTCTATCTACTTATAAAATAAAGGATTTTTGTAGTCTTATTGCCCTAAAATGACATTCTTGGATTTATAATAAAAAAGAAAACCTGTATTTCTAAGAGATACGACTTCTTAATGTATTCGAAATGTGCCTTACACTAAATATATCCAACCTATTCGCAAGAGTTCTATGAACAGAAACTAAGTTTAGTATCCAACAGTTTAATTCCGATTTGGCCAGAGATTGTTTTAATTACGAATTTTTTATCTTTTTTTTTTTCTTTTAAAAAAAGACAATATTTTTGCAAAACAATCCTTAAAGTCATATGTTAGGACTTGTTTTAGGCTTTGTTTTTTCATCTTCCTTTCTTATATTTAGCTTAGTTTTTTATTTCATTCTTTCTTTTATATGTATAAAGTACTTTTATGGATTTGTTTAAATTCTTTAACAGTACTCTAGCAGATACATATACAGTGAGTCTCAGTGAAAATGCCCCACATTTTAAAAAGAATACATTTTGCAATTTTTTTATATAATATTAAAATAAATAATTGAAACGTACATATTTTAGAAGTTTCTTTAATTAGTAACAAAGTCATATTTGCTCTACTTATATACAACAATAACGAAATGTAGTTACTTTAAGCTTTAAAGAGAAATATCAATTCTTAATGTCACAGTGGAAATGACCCAGTTGAAAAAAATTACTCAAATTCTGGGAAATTCATTAGAAATGATAACTGCTGGATTAATTGCGTAGAAAAAACAAAAAGATTACATTGGAGTTCGCCCATAACTATGGGAAAACTTTTTATTTGTGGATGAGTCAAAATTCAATATTATTGGGCAAATAAATGTGTGGAGAAAGATCAATGAGGAGTAAAGTCCCTAGTACATCCGACGTAAAGTAAAATATGTGTATGGTCACGAGATGGTATGGGGTGCGTATTCATCGGCAAGCGTTGAAAAACTGTATTTTGTGGAGGGTATAAAGGGTATATAAAAAATAAGCTGAAGCAAAATGCAGACAAATTAGGTATAAGGCACAATTTTCACTTTTATCAGAACTATGATTCCAAAGATAACGCTGGATATTAGGAAAATGATTATTGTACAACTGCCCAGGAATAATCACTCACCACATTACATGGACTTAAATATTTATTAATTTATTTATATATTTATTTACTTATTTGTGTATTTATTTATTTACTTATTTGTTTATTTATTAATTTATTTATTCATGTATATTTTTATTTGCTTATATTTCTATTTATTTATTTGGTTATCTACTTATCTATTTATTTACTTCTTTATTTCTTTATTTATTTATTTTTATATTCACTTATATAGTTTCTTATATATTTATTTATCTATTTATTTATTTAGTTATCTTTTTATTAACTTCTTTATTTCTTAATTTATTTACCCATCTATTTTTCTATTATTCATTCACGAATTTATTTATTCCTTTCTATGAATATTTATTTATTTACTTATTTTTATATTTATCTATTTATTTATTTATTATTTATTTGTTTTGTTTGTTTATTTGTTTTTTATTTATTAACATATTTATTTATTTCTTTATTTATTTGTTTCCTTAATTTATTTATTTATTTGCTTAATTTCTTTATTTGCTTCATTTATTTATTTATTTGCTTAATTAATTAATTTATTTATTTGATTAACTTATTTATTTATTTGCTCAATTTATTTATTTATTTGCTTAATTTATTTATTTGTTCATTTATTTGCTTAATTTATTTATTTATTTATTTATTTTCTTAATTTATTTGTTTACTTATTTATTTATATGTTTTTTATTTATTTAGTTATCTATTTATTTACTTCTTTATTTATTAATTTATATATTTTTTTTTATGAATTTACTTATTTATTTATATATTTATTTATATATTCATTTATGAATTTATTTTTCTATTTATTTATTTATCTATTTACTTATTTAGTTATCTATTTATTTACTTCTTTATTTCTTTAACTATCTGTTTACCTATCTATTTATATATGTCTTAATTTCTTTATTTATTTTAATATTTGCCAATTTATTTTTTTAATTTATTTATTTTTTTTCGTATTTTTTTATATACTTATTTATTTATACATTTATTTTATATATTTATTTTTCTAATTATTTATTTATCTATTTATTTATTTAGTTATATATCTATTTACTTCTTTATTTCTGTAATTATTTGTTTGCCCATGTATTTATTTATTTATTTATTTATATATTTATTTATTTACTTATTTGTTTATTTATTAAGTTATTTATTCATGTATATATTTATTTTTCTATTTATTTATATATTATTTAGTTATCTATTTATTTCTTCTTAATTTATTTATATATTTACTTATTTATTTGCTTATTTATTTATTTTTATATACATTTAGTTATCTTTTTATTTATTTCTTTATTAATTTGTCTGTATTTTTATTCATTCATTAATTAATTTATTTATTTCTATGTCTATTTATTTATTTACTTATTATACCCTCCATTCCAGTGTGCAGAGGGTAGGTATATATAAGTTTGTCATTCCGTTTGTAATAATTAGAAACAAAAAATTTGGACCCCATAAAATAAATATATTTGTGATCCTTATAACAACCGGAGTTGATATAGCGATGTCCGTCTGTCCGTCTGTCCGTCTGTGGAAATCACGATGACGGCATCAGTCGGGCAGCTAGGAGGCTCGTTGACATAAAAAATGATTCACTAACATCCTGTGAAGTTTGCTATTTGAAATCGTCCAAATCAGTCAATTAGGGCCCGAGATTTGAATAAACAACTAAAAAAAGTCTTGAAAAAATATAATTTTCTATGTTGTTCTTGTCACGATCACGTCCTCAATAGTATAGCTAAGGTGATCATTTCTAGTGAGAATGATTCATCAAGTTCATGGGAAGATTTCTATTTCAAAAATCATTAAAATCGGTGGAACACGTCCAGGGAAAAAGTAAATAAAAAAAATTAAAAATATGATGTTTCTATATTTTTCTTGTTGTTATTCTAAATGTTGTATTGTTGTCATAGCTGGACTTGTTGTTTTTGTGGTCGTTGTGGTAATATTATAATAAAAACTAACCCATTGTACATTTTTTTATCAACTCTGGTAGAAAAATTTAAAAGTTTCCATTGTTTTGGCATCACTAAAAAAATTTACTCGATCATATCTGTCATTGCCTCGAGCCTGCCTGTAAATTTTCAGATCGATTGGGTGACGGGAAAGGGGTTAAAATCGATCCAAAATTTTTTCGACAAGCAGACACTACGAGTTAATATAAAGGGAGTAAAAATTCACCAGCATCTAAAGCAAATAATACTAAAATATGTACCTAGTTGTTAATAAAAAAAAACAATGTAAATTTAGCAAAAAAAAATTTATGTATTAATTTATTTAAAGAGAAAAACACAAAAATAACGTTTGATGTTGTATTTATACCCTATACCACTATGTGGTTTGGGTATAATGACTTTGTGCTGCTGTTTGTAACAACCAAAAATATTTGACCTACACCCATCTTTAATTATACCGATCGAATCAGAATCACTATCTGATTCGATTTAACGATGTCCGTCCGTCCGTCCGTCCGTCCGTCTGTGTGTCCATGTAAAGCTTGTAATCAAACTGCAGGTCGCAATTATGAATATATTTTGATGAAATTTGGCATTTATTCTTTTATCGGCCATGGGATGAACGCTATTGAAATTGGTGAGAATCGGTCTATGTTCAGAACTAGCCCCCATACAAATGACCCCTATGAAATCAACATATATTGCCATAAGATCCAAATTATTATACAAATATTAGTCAAATTGGGTTTATATGTATATATTACATCCACTAATCAGTAGTCCAAAAATGATCCCTATTGGACAACTCTTAGTCATAGGCTCCATATAGAGCTGCTTCCCGATCTTCACTTAAATCTATCAAAAAAGAAAAATATTGCACTGATTCTTCTCAAATTTTGTTTGTATATATTTTTGCAAAATACAAGAGATCTTACCAAACATGGTCAGGATCGGTCCATTTATGGGCCTAGTCCCCATATAGATATATCATCCGATATGAAATTTTTCATATCTGCAGCCAAAAAAAATTAAGAAAAATCCCACTCAAATTTGGTTTATGCTTATTTTCTATATCCAGTTAGTTGGGTCTGAGAGATAGGGTCTCTAAACGCATGGTATAGGGTATCATATAGTCGGTCTAGACCGACTTGAATTTTCTTACTTGTTTTTGTGTGTAATATTTACATATACATACATACACATATTAAATAATACAAATAATTTACATATATTATATATATGCATATCCATAATAACTGCATGTTAGAAATAAATCGGTATATTATTTTATTTACATAAATTTCTGAAATTCTTTGTTGTGGGGAAAATACATTTCTTTTGCATTAACAGAGTCTCACTTCATTTTGCTCAGTGTGACTATGCCGCAGTAGATGGCTCCACAATTTTTGTTGTAATTAGCTTTGCAATACATAGTTATTTCTATTTTAACATGAATATTAATATTTTCAACTGGATATCATACAGAACAATGTTAAGAGTATACACGGGCTGGTCTTTTATTTCATACGTTTTTCCATTATTCTTTTACAAATATGAACATAAGTTTGACATGTTAACTTTTTGTTGTCTTTATAAAATAGAGTTACCGAGTTCATCAATGAGTTTTTTGCTTTACATAGTTATATAGAACTATTATTCTGCTTTACCTATAAAATATCTGAATGTGATTACATCTAATTTTTAAAAATTGTTTATAATTACTAAAGCATTATTATTCACATAAATACAAAGTTGCACTTTTTAAATTTTCCATTCAAATTTAAGAAAATATCAATTCTAAAAACTGGAATTAAAATTTCCAATTATAAATTAGAAAATATTAATTGAATTTCAGAAAATCATACCAAAACGTCGGAAATTATAATTTTAAATTTAGAAGACATCAATTGCATCTTTAATATATAAATTTTATTCATTAAACACAAATTAAAATTCCAAAAAAAACACCAAATACCTATGTTTACATTTAAAAATGTTTACATTTAAAAAAAATATTGCCATTCAGGAGAAATTAATAACTTTTCAGTACCGCGATTCAGTAACTTCTTTAACGATAGTCGAATCGTTAAAAAAAGAAAATTGCAAAATTATCAGTAAAATTTTTAAACGATATTCGCTATTGTTAAAATCAGCTAAACGACAACCATTTTTGTGTTGTTTATTCAATCGATAAAAACTTAAATTTTTAGGTTGAAATGTCGTCATACATAAATAAAAATCATAAAAGAGTGAAAATATTTTGCTTTAATTAAAAAACTTTTTTATATAAATAAAAAAATTAAATAGCATATTCAATTCATTATTTCATTTTCAAATAAATACACAGAAATATTAGTAAAAAAATAAAGATATTAAACATAAACATAAAGTCATCCGGTCAAACACGAAGTAATTTGTTTTTTTCTATTCTTTGTGTTTTTCGCTTATTTTGACAGAGATGCCACTCGTTTACAATTTAAATAAATAGAAAAATAGATTTGTCGACTGTCGTTAAGATGTATGTACTTAGTGAATCACTTAATCCTTAGTGCAAACAACAATAGCTGTCGATATATTTTGCGATTGTCGGATCGTTAAAATTTACAGAATCACACTACAGAAAACATTAATTTAAATTCAATGAATTTTAGAAAACGTCAAATGATATTTAAGAATTGCTAACATAAAAATTGTTACATAAATAAACGCAATTTGATGAGAGTGTTATTTATATATGAATTTTCACAATTTTTTTTGGATGAAAATTTGAAGTTTTTCAGAAAATAAAGATAATAAATTATTTTATTTAAAATGTTTGGGACTTTTGGTTTTTGCGTTTGGCATCCCTAATTTGATTATTTATTATTATAAATTTATTCTCTGTTTTCCAAATATGGCGCATATTTTTTTTGAAAAAAAAAGTTGAGAGTGCTTTTTTCGGTTATTATTTTGTTACTCCATCCGACCTATATTTATTTATTTATTAAATGTGGATATCACATACAACAAGATATAAATCTTTTTAATTACAGTATGTGATCTTATAATGATACAATCAATTTGCGATAGTAGTTACAATAGTTTTAAGAAACAAGAAAAATATAAAAATAATTTTAAATTACAAAAGTATTAAAAATATAAGTAAAAAATTAATACATAATGAGAGAGTATAGAATATATAATATAATCACAAATGAAACAATAATTAAAAAAGTTGAAAATTAGAGACCAAATCATTTTTAAACAATTCATTTTTAAATTGTAAAGCATTGTCTGTTATTTGTAAATTGTTGGGTAACGAGTTCCACAGACATATGGTATTTATAAGAAATTGCCAACTAGAGATTAATGTTCGATATCGTAATTGAATAAGATTATTTCCTCTATTGGATCGTGCAAATTGAAGGCGTTCAAATAAATAAGATGGTTCTTTGGTGTATATTACTTTGTGAAGTAGAATTAATGATCTTATTTTTATTAAGGCTAAGAACTCCGTACAGAGACTTAGAATATAGAGAAGTTCCACCATATCTCTTTATACCATACACATAACGTAGGAGCGTATTTTAAGCTACTAATAATCTCCTTTTACTTTCTGCATCACAAAAAGCAAATATCTCACAACCATATAGTAACTTCGGCATAATGAAAGTTTTCGCGAGAAGCACACGAATGTTTAAAGGTGTAAGATGTTGTTTGGGGTACAACGTTCTTAGCATTACAAATATTTATCCAGATGCAGAATTAATCTGATTGTTCCAAGTGAGCGATTTATTAAAAATGATTCCCAGATTCATAGCAGATTCCACAATTTCAATATTCTGATTACCTAATGATACTGGAATATCTATAGGGATGGTTTCTTTGAGTTATAACTAAACATTTTGATTTTTTGGATTTAAGTAAAGTCCATTTGAAGAAGCCCATTCAAATATTATATGGAGATCCTCATTAGCTTTTCAGTGCATTCACGAATTAATCCTTTCTTCATATATGGCCGCAATGAAGAAATATTTGGTCAGTTAAAAGCCAAAAAAGCACGATTTAATGCATATAGCCACCCTACACAACCATTACCTTTGCAATGGATGATAGGGCGAGCTATTTAATTAGCAAAAACTAAATTAAACGAGAAGTTATGTCATATAACCGGAAACGCATATTTTTCCAATATTTTGTTTACATTTATCATCAATACGCAAACCGAGGTGGAGGAGGGTATCAAAGATTCGGCACAGCCTAATTTAACACTCTTACTTGTTTTTATATTTATCCATTTATTTATTTTGTTTTTATTTATTTACCTGTTTATTTATTTATTTTTTGTTTATTTACATATTTATTTATTTATTTTCTTAATTTATTTATTTATTTATTTGCTTAATTTATTTATTTATTCGCTTAGTTTATTTATTTGCCTAATTTACTTATTTGTTTAATTTATTTATTTGCTTCATTTATTTATTTGTTTATTTATTTGCTTAATTTATTTATTTATTTCTTTATTCATTTATTTATTTACTTATATATATATTAGGGCGGGTCGATTTGTAGGGAGGCACAAAAATCGCTCAAGTGACAAAGAAAATCATATTCTAGGGATCAAAATAAGAAACTTTGCCCATGGAACCATACCTCTAAAGCGAATTATGATGTCCCGACTTTTGAACTGTCTGTCTGCCTGTCTGCCATGGGGTTACCCCATTCCCCCTCATGCAATTAATCTGAAAGTCTTATTGTGACTACAGATTAATTTTGGGGTAGTAACGCAGAGTCACGCATAGTCTCGGAGTGATCTAAAAGTTATTAACCCTCATCCGATCGATCTTTTTGAATAACATAACATAGTCAAGGCGTATGATTATTAGCAGAGTATACGTATGAGTGTTAATTTTAATATTAAATCAAACATAGTGAGCCCAATTCTAAACAAAAAATGGTGATTTTTTGAAATGTTTGTATGGGGTGTGCCACTGGCATGGGTGGGTCGGCCCTCCAAAGTTAGTGGTGGTTGATCATACATTTGGACTCGATTCGGGTACTCTAAATGGGTCAAAGTGAGACAGACAGACAGACAGGTCAAAAGTCGGGACATCAGAATTCGTTTACCTTGTCACTTGGGCGATTTTTAAATCGACCCGCCCTAATATATATATATATATATATATTTATATATATATGTAGTTATATATTTATTTATTTCTTTCTTAATTTTTTATTTATCTATTTATTATTTATCTATTTATTTATTTACTTATTTATTTAGTTGTTTATTTACTTACTTATATGGGGGGTTTCATGTCAAGTGCACCAACTTTTGAAACCGATGTCTTCCGATCGGGATGAAATTTGCACCAAGGTTAGTCCTGTTAGATAGTAGTTTAGACACAATTTTTCAACAAGATCGGTCCAGATCTCTCTGAGTTAGAGGGGATCAAAATTTGACATTTTGGCCAAACAGGTGTTTTTTCTCATTCATGTAACTTATTACCTATTGTTCTTAGAAAATTTTCTCCCAAATAGTTAGATAGCTATTTCTTCAATATTTCCGAAAAAAATACTTAAAAAAAAAAAAAAATTTTTAGACTTTTTTTTGCTAAATTAAAGCATTTTTTGCCTTTTTTTCAAAAAGGGCATTTTTTTTTTCATAAGAAAGCTTAGGATTTTTCCTTTAAGAGCTTTTTGGTCGCTTAGTGGGATGGGAGTGGGATATCTATCAAAATAAATGTTTTGTAACTTAAGACAACGGTTTTTAAATTTTTCACAAATGCACTATTTTGAATTTTTTCCTATTTGTGTGTAAAACCTTACAAATAAAACGTATACTGGCAAACTAGACAAAATAACCTTTCCGAAGGTATGTAACATACCTTCCTTCATAGCATAACAGAAGAGAATGGTTATCTGTAACCTGAAAGAGTTATTTGCAACATTTCAATCTGTACACGAGGATGTTAGAATTGGTTTTTCGAAATTAACCCAAATGAGGCCAAAACATTGCGTTTTGGCAGAAAGCAGCGGAACTCACACAGTATGCGTTTGCATTTACCATGAAAATTTAAACTGATGTTGAAGGAAATCAACTTAAAGTATTTAACAGATGATTCGGCTGAAGATTTACACTAATGCAACAACTTCTTGCCACGAAAACCACATTCATCAAAGAAAATTTAATCAACTCTTTAGATCGAGAATATATAGAGGAGGTCGAATTTGATTCTTGGATTCAGACTGACAGATGCACATTGGAAACAATCATTTTAAATGTGGATGATTTTGTGGAAGAAATGTGTACAGGATTGCTAAACTTGAGAAACCATGACTTTTTAGTCAAAGAGCAATGGTCATTCTTCAAGGATTTGAAGATACATTTGAAGTCTGGTGAATTCGTTATTTCATATGATTTCGTAGAAAACTATAAATATGTTCTTCAGGATGCCATACAAGCATTCCACTTCAATAACGACCAAGCAACTATATCCACAGTTTATTTACTACATGAAAGATGAAAAACTGGAACACAAAAGTATGGCAATCATATCCGACGTTTAAAACATGATACCGTTGCAGTTTATGAGTACCAGAAGAGAATACTAAAATTTCTAAAATCTAAATTTACAGTAAAGAAAGTATACTACGTTTCGGACGGAGCTCGTCAACATTTTAAAAACAAAAGTAGCTTGGCAAATTTTATGGCCCATAAAAACGATTTTGGAATGCCAGCTGAGTGGCATTTTCATCCTACTGCTCATGGTAAAGGAGCATATGATGGTATTGGAGCAAACCTTAAAAGAAATGCAACGTAGTATAGCCTTCAGTGCTCTCATCAAGATCGCATCTTAGATGCGACTGCTTTATTCCATTGGGCAAAGAATTATTGTAAAGAAACTAAAATAGTTTTTAGTAGCAAAGAGGATCATCAGGAAACATTGAAAACACTGAAGAGCAGATTCGATGCTGCGGTAACAATCGATGGCACCGCTCCTAAGCTTTCTTATGAAAAAAAAAAAAAAAAAAAAATGCCCTTTTTGAAAAAAGCAAAAAATGCTTTAATTTAGCAGAAAAAAAGTCTATAAATTTTTTTTTTTTTTAAAGTATTTTTTTCCGAAATATTGAAGAAATAGCTATTTAAACTCTTTGGGAGAAAATTTTCTAAGAACAATAGGTAATAAGTTACATGGATGAGATAAAACACCTGTTTGACCAAAATGTCAAATTTTGATCCCCTCTAACTCAGAGAGATCTGGACCGATCTTGTTGAAAAATTGTGTCTAAACTACTATCTAATAGGACTAACCTTGGTGCAAATTTCATCCCGATCAGAAGACATCGGTTTCAAAAGTTGGTGCACTTGACATGAAATCCCCCATATATTTATTTATTTATAATTTATTTTTTAGATATTTATTTATTTAATTATCTATTTATGTATTTATTTATTTATTCATATATTTATTTATTTAGTTATTATATATATTTATTTATATGATATCCCATACAACAAGATTTAGAGTCTTGTAATAAAAGTGTTACATTGAATTGAAGTAGAAATTTTAACCAATTGGTTTTCTAAAAAATATATGTAAATATAAAAATATTAAATAATTTCAAAGAAAAATAACAGATAATTGCAAAAATATTAATACAATACTTTAAAATAAACCATAAAACATAAATTGAGGGAAGATTAGCAAAAAAAAAAAGTTTAAAAAAGTAATAAGAAAAAGCTTCAGCTAAAAAATTAAAACAGTTCCCCCTTAAAATGCACTGCGTTGCTTACAATTTTATTGAGGAGACATAAAATTGTCATACTAAATATTGGTACCTAATGTACATTGTGTCATGATGTCTACGTAAAGATGAGTCCATCATACAGATATATTGGTTGATGAGTACACACAAATTTTTATAAGAACAGGGATGTTTTTATCTTTTACAAATTTTCAAATGCTACTCCATAAATTTTTTTCGAGTAGTACGAAATTGGATCACATTTTCGTATAATAAAAACATATCTTAGAATTGCATTGAAAATGGACTCAAGGTCTTTACAACTCTTTGATTCAGTGCTTGCATATATGTTTTTGTATTCCGTAAAGTTCTAAGCATTGATAAAGTTTTTCCCTGCAGCAGAAGTAATATGATTAGACCATGTGAGATGATCATTAAAAATAATACCTAGTTTAGTTGTTGAAACGATTTCAATTTTCTGGTTATTTAACACGATCAATGGTTCAAAAGACAGTGTCATTGTACTCCCTTCACTAATCAGACCTTTTGACTTAGAGGAGTTGAGGCATAAACCATTTGCACTTGTTCATGTATAAATCTTATTAAGACCTGAATTTAATTTTCCAACGAAAACATTAGTTATTCTACTAGATCGTTCACGTAGATAATGAAAGGTCCTAGATAGAGATTTTATTGTTTACAGAAACTGACTGGCTATGATTCAACCCATATGAAGACAACAAACGAATAGACCAAGGAGAGAAATTAAACACTTTGTGTAATTTAAAGCAGAGAACGTCATGATCCATCATGTCAATAATACTTGCTCGTATACTATATAATCTGAAACATCTAATAGTGCTGATATACAACTATGCTTTGGTCGGAAACCTGATTGCCTTTTAATTCAATAAATCATTATCAATAATATATTTGCTAATTTGTCGATGAAGCAAACTTTCAAAAACTCTAGATAGATAATGTAGTACGGCAATTGGATTATAATCGTTGTTTGATTTTGTGGTGGGTATGATTTTTTATGTCTCCAATTTTGCATTATATTACATTATTTTTTAATTATATTATTAAATATAACTGCAGAATGTACGGAACAATAATTTTTAAAAGTTTAAGATGAATTTCATCAGCCCAACAACATTAAATTTAATACTCTTCGTGGAGTATACAACTAAAACAGAAATATTTGCATTAATTATCATTATTCAAAACTGGAGTTAAAAATCCGAAAACATCCGATTTCTAATGTGAATGACATCAAAAGAGTTTTACATGACGAATGCTAAAAAATTTCCCCATATTTTGCAAAAAAAAAAAAAAAAAATTGTGGAATCGATTCCTAATAGATTGGAATCTATCAACAAAGTACTAAAAACTAAAAAAAAACATATTTTTCTTAATATTAAATTAACTGGGCCCTTTTCACTATGAGCTAATGTTTGCGATACTTCCTTTAAATATATTATAATTAAATACTGTTTAAGTAAAACTGACGAATAAAAAAATTTTAAAAATTTTCAAAGGTGTGCCATCTTCACTTTGACTCACTGTACATACAAGCATTGTACTGATACACCAGTACTTTTAAATATGTTGATTTTCGTACTTATGTGACTCACTTGTAACCTAAAGCATTCAAGCACTGAAGGAATATTCTTGGCTGGTAAATTATGCTTTTAGAAAGACTCTCATAGTTTTCGTTTATTTTTTTTTTTGTGTGCAAACTCTTATGTTTTTTCTAAATGAATGCACAGACATATTGTGTTGTTGCAGCTGTTTAAACAACAAAGTATTAAAAATAAAAAAAGTGAAAGTTCTCACTGCGTTTGTGTATGAGTGTGGGTGTCCTTTGTTAGTGTAAGTACAAGTAGTTAAGTGTGTGTGCTGAAAGGAAAAAATCGGAAATAATTTTAAAGTGTAATTTGTTGTATAGCATTACATAATATTGTTTTGAAAAAACAGAAAAGAACAATAAATAGAAAAAGGAAATAAATATTTGTAAAAAAAATGTGCATAAATTCTTGTTGTTGTTTTTATATTAAATCCCTAGAGTATGTACCTAGACTATATAGAAAATTGTGGAATCATAAATATATATGCAATAAAAATATTTGTAAATAAAAATTTACTTAAAACAAAAGCAAATAAAATTCCCTTTAGGATGTCATAACTATGTAACTACAGTCCTCTTATATATTGTGATTTACAATGTTGGTCAGAACAAAAGCAACCAAAATCACTATTGACTTTTATTGTAATTTTAAGCATGTTATTGTTGTTTTTCCAAAATCTTCTTTATCATTTCATACTTTTAATAATATTACAAATAAAAAGACAAAACTAAAATTGTAAACTAAAAGAACCGTTATATTTTTTTTTGCAAAAAACAACTCAAAATGGCATTATTTCAGTTGGACAAAACAAAAGCAACATTTAATATTATTCAAGATTTAGTGAAGAATCCGTTGTTTTTTTTATAACTTCGCATCATCTTCGTGGCATGGATCCAATAAAGTGGTTGATAATATTTACTGGAATGCCTTTTCACTCATTTTCCAGCGCTCCTTTTAAAGGTTGCTTAGAAGTGAAAACTCGACCAGCTACTCGCCACTTTAAAATGCCAAACAAGTTCTCGATAGGGTTCAAATCAGATGATTGGGCCGGCCAATCAAGAGTTTAAATCTCATTTTCAGCGAGCCACACTTTTACCAGCTTCAAAGTATGTTTCGGGTCATTGTCGTGTTGAAATATCCAACGAAGTGTCATCTCCCACTCAGAGTGTGCCATCAAAACATTAGCAAAAATCTGTCTATATTTAAATCCGTCCATTAATCCGTCGATTTCAAAAACCAGAGAATCATACCCAAATCATAATTGATCCATGCTTCACAGTTGGCTTGAAGTAGCGTGGGTTTAAACGATCTCCTTTCTTGCGGCGAACAGTGCGCATTCCGTCAGAGTTAAACAAATTAAATTTTAACTCGTCGAAATACAAAATGAAATGAAACAAGTTCTGCCAAATGTTTCTTAGTGAGCAGTAGTCTTTTTGCTGGCCTGAAGCTTCGGAAACCTGCTTCCCATAGTACTTGACTCCATGTTTAAATTTAACTCATCTAAAATAGTTTTTGGTGATTTAAATGGATATTTTTGCACAATTTGCATAATGTGACGGTCTGTCCTTTCATCTGCCTTCCGTGGTGCTCCTCCCAAATGCAATGTTTTTACAGATTTTGTTGTTTTATATATTTTTATAAGCCGATATATTATATATTTATTAATATTAAGCTTTTCAGCTAGTTATATTTGATTCTTTCCATTAAAAAATCCTTAATTATTTAATTTTTTAAGTTTTCGTAGAATTTATCACGAACCATTACGATTTGATTTAAATATGATCAATATCACAACCAGTGATGGAAAAGTTAATACTTTAGTATTTTTTTCAGTACTTTTTCACTTGCAAAAATACCGCAATACCGCCGCAAGTGATTTAGTACCTTTTCTTTATACGTTATTTTAATTTATTTTAGTAGGTTTATTGTGAGAAATGTTTAAATCATTGGCAACACTGTTGTAAGTGATAATGCAAAGTAATTGAAATTATAATGTTTTGCACACCACTAAAATTATTCGATAAGCTGTTGATATTATTCTAAAAAGCGCTTCTCTATCAATACGCGGTGAAAACCAGATTTCATACCACTTATAATAAAAATAAGTATAATGAATGACAAAGAGAATGGGTAGGAAATAAAGAATTTACTGATTATATGCATTATATTTACTGATTATATGTTTTTTAGAAAAACTAAACGATATGCGCCGGGCTTTCGCGATGAGTGGAAAGAAAGATTTCCATGGCTTGTCCAGGATAAGACCAATGGGAAAAAATGTGTTATATGTAATGTTGGTATTGTTGGAGGATTGACCCACATAGAGCGTCATGCTGTCCGTGAGTGTCATGTGAGAAAAGCTCAAATTGCTAAAAGCACACCCAAAATAAATACGTTTTTGGAAATGAAGGTATGTCCTACCACTGAAATGGCAAAAAAATTGGAGGTAAAGTTGTGTTTGTTTGTGGCGGAGCACAATCTACCATTTTCAATTTTAGATCACTTAAATGACGTAATAAAAATTAGTGTTCCAGATTCTCAAATAGTAAAGAAATTTTTAATAAATCGTCATAAAGGCCAAAAAATTATTACATCTGTTACTGGCCCAGAAAATACTAAAACAATTACCCAATTTTGTAACGAAAACTACTACTCGACTGCTATAGATGAAAGCACTGACTGCTCAGTATCAAAAAATTTGGGAATAATTGTTAGAATTTTTGATGGAATATGCAGGGATCGTTTTCTATCCCTGGAACCTCTAACTGATTCAACTGCGGAAGGAATCACTGATAAAATGGTTAATGTTTTAAAAGAAAACAATATACCACTAACAAATATGGTAGGTTTTACATCTGATAATTGCCCAGTGATGATGGGAGCGATCAATGGAGTGCAAGCAAAATTAAAATTGATAATCCCGAATTTATTTGTTAATGGTTGCATTTGCCACATCCTAAACATGGTATCATTTACTGCGTTTGCTTGCTTACCTGCAGATGTAGACAAATTTATGAGAGCAATAAATTTTTATTTTTGCAATAGCCCAAAACGTAAAGAAGAATTGGTCGAATTCCAAAAGTATTTCGGTGCAGAAATTCATGTAATTTTAAGATATGCTTCAACACGTTGGCTGTCTAGAATGGTAGTTGTAGATCGTATATTGGAACAGTGGGAGCCACTTAAATATTATTTTACTCTCAGTGCTTTTGAAACTGCCGAAAAAGTCGAATTTATTGCCACTGAATTATTGAATCCTAAAATGAAAATGTATTTTTTATTTTTGGCATATATTTTAAAGATTGTCAACAATATCAATCTGGAAATGCAATCTCAAGAACCCAGAATACATATTTTACTGCCCAGAATGAAATTTTTATTTATGCAGGTAGCCCGAAACTTTCTTAAAAAAGAGATTTTAGAAGAAACTGAAGTGTTTTGTATCAATTTGAACGAAAAAAATCTTGAATTAAAAGACATTTTTTGTGGAACTGATGTGGAAATATTTATTGAAACAAAAAATGTGGATAAATATATTGTTTGCGAGTTGAAAAAGACTGTTAAGAAGTTTTACATAACATTTTGTGAATGTTTTAGAAAAAAATTTGATTTTAATAACAAACTATTAATGATGTTTAATAATTTTACTCCAGAAAAGGTTATATCCGGAACAGCTAACAGTATTGTTCCGCTTCTAATTAAATTATTTCCAAGAGAACAACGTAATTTTGAAAACATAAATTCGCAATTCAGAGCTCTAGCCGATACACCAGATCTAAAACACTTAAAAAATGAAAATATTTGCATTTTTTTGGAAAAATGTTAGCAGTATTAAAAATGAAATGAATGAACTGATGTTTCCTGACATTTCCCGTATAGCTTTTGCAGTTTTATCAATACCCCATTCTTCAGCGAATATTGAGCGTATATTTTCAATGCAAAATTCCACTAAAGAAAGAAACCGTCTTCACGTACAGACAGTTTCAAATTTAATCCAAACAAAGGATTTGTTAAAATCTAGCGACAGTTGCTGCCACAATTACAAAATTTCAAGCGACCTCTTAAAATATTAACAATATTCCTTAAATTTTAAAACGCTGGATATCAACAATTTTATGTTACTTTTAGACAATAATTTTTTTGTACCTTATATTTTTATTTCATATGTATGATCTTTTTTGCTTTGTTGAATTCTTATTAAATAAATAAAAATACGAAAAATACTATTTTAGTGAAAAAAGTACTCTTTTAGTCAGGTTTCAGTACCATTTAAAAAAACTATTTTTCCATCCCTGATCACAACGCAACTAGCTGTCAGTCAACTTACATTAAATTAAAAAAGTTAAATTAAATTAAAGTAAATTAAATTTGCTTTTGTTATGTCCAAATGAAATAGTGACATTTTGAGATTTTTTGCAAAAAAATATAACGGTTCTTTTAGTTTACAATTTAAAATTTTGTTTTTATACCCTATACCACTATGTGGTTTGGGTATAATGAATGACTTTGTGCTGCTGTTTGTAACAACCAAAAATATTCGTCCTAGACCCATCTTTAATTATACCGATCTACTCAGAATCACTTTTTGAGTCGAAATAGCAATGTCCGTCCGTCCGTCCGTCCGTCTGTGTGTCCATGTAAACCTTGTAATCAAACTACAGGTCGCAAATATGAATATATTTTGATGAAATTTGGTATATAAGCTTTCACTGGCCATTGAATGAACACTATTGAAATTGGTGAGAATCGGTCCATGTTCAGACCTAGTCCCAATACAAATGACCGCTATAAAATCAACATAAATTGCCATAAGTTCCAAATTATCATATAGATCTCAATCAAATTGGGTTTGTATGCGTTTATTACATCCATTAATCAGTTGTTTAAAAATAATCCCTTTAGGAAAATTCTTAGTCATAGGCCCCTTATAGAGCTGCTTCCCGATCTTCACTTAAATCTATCAAAAAACAAAAATATTGCACAGATTTTTCTCAGATTTGGTTTGTATATATTTTTTCAAAGTATAAGTGACTTTATCAAATATGGTCAGGATCGGTCCATTTTTCGACCTAGTCCCCATATAAATATAGTATCCGAAATGAACTTTTTCATAACTGCATCGAAAAATAATAATAAAAATGCCACTCAAATTTGGTTTATGCTTATTTGCTATATCCAATTAGTTGGACCAAAGAGATAGGGTCTCTAAACCATGGTATAAGGTATCGTATAGTCGGGCTAGACCGACTATAATTTTCTTACTTGTTTTTATTTTTAATATTATAAAGAGTAGTGTGGTGTTTGCCGTTATTGTTTGGTGTAAAATACTGTTCTTCACTTTAAATAAAACAACGCTAGAGGTCTTTCTTCGTTTGAAGTCTTAAAAATTACTGTCCCTTTATTTAAAAATTTAAAATCGTATATATTAACTAGCTGGACCCGGCAAACGTTATTTTGCCCTCAATGAATTTTTAATTTTAGTTAGAATCTGTATATATCTATATAAAAAAACGTTTGTGCATTTGTTAATATTAAAACTGTTAAAGAAAAACCATGTTTTATTTATGAAAATTAAAATAAATATTTATTGTAACATACATATGTATAAGAATGACCAACTTATTTCTATCATTGTAATTCTAAAAAGAGTGAACAATATTTTTAGTTTCCTTATTATGGCAGTAAATTAATAAATTTGCTGGCTTTCCGACACAGAAAAAACAACTGTTTTCGAGGTCCAAACCACATATTTGCAATGATTGTCCTTGAGATTTATTGATGGTCATGTTAAAGCCCAATCTGTTCGGAAATTGCAATCTTTTGAATGTTATCGGTGTGTCGGTAGGAATCATCGGCATTCTTGGCAGCAAGACATGTTTTCCTTTAAATTTGCCTTTGAGAATTGTGGCCTCAATAACATTGGGTATTATTCTCTCAACAATTAACCTGATGCCATTATATAGTCTCGGAGCGTTGAGGTTACGTAGCAAAATTATTGGAGAACCAACTTTTTATTTTAATAAATGTTGAGGTAGATCAGGCACATCAAGTGAATTCAAAAATTCTGTTGGATAATTGACTGCTTCATTTTCTTCAACAACACTATCCATAGATTTGAAATAACACTTTCGGAATCAATCATGTCCTGAATAATAACATTAATATTATCGACATCGAAATTTTTTGCGGCTTAAATAGTTCTTTCACTTAACCAAGTAGTTGTTTTGAAAACTGGTCAGCCGTTGGATCATGGATAATAAAATGAGAGCTCCACCCAAAAGTCCTTCATTGCCTTTCAAATCTTTTAAAGTTCTATGTAGTGCTTCTAAGGAATTTTTGTAAGCCATGATATATTCATCCCAAATAATAATATTCCATTTTTGCAGAACTTTTGCCATACCGGAATGTTTTTTTTACATACGGCATTCTCATTCGTTTGTACATTTAACGGTGATTTGAGTGCTGAATGAGCTGTACGACCACCATGCAATAATGTTGCGGCTATTCCGGATAAAGCAATAGCTAATGCAATTTTTCCTTCCTTTTTGGTTAGAATATTTGTATATAAAAACTTTTGTGAATCTTGGAACTTATAAAATTTAAATAAATTTGACAACTCATTATTTTTCGAACGCCAGTGCCATCTACCGGGTCCAACAAAAAAATTTTTGGCATCATCTAACATACATATATGTACATTCTTAGTTTCAGTAAAATCGCACCGTAAATAAGAATATTTGAAATGACTTTACCCCAGCGCAACCTATCGGGTCCATTTATACATACAAAAATTTCCTATGATAAAACATATATACATTCTGAATTGCAGTCAAATCGCACTAAATAAAAAAATAAAAAAAAAACAAAGGAGTTTAACTTCTTATATATAAAATTCTCGTGTCGCGGTCTCTGTAATTGAACTCCTCCGAAACGGCTTGACCGATTCTCATGAAATTTTGTGTGGATATTGGGTAGGTCTCAGAAACGGACAACAGGTATTTTTTTTTGATATCTCAAGTGGGCGTGGCACTTATGGCTATCATAGTACTCCAGATATCTTATTTTAAAAGTTCACTTTGTATGGGGGGTACCCCTCCCAGTGGCCCTATCAAAAAAAAGATAGACGTTGTCCGATTCCCAGACCTACCCAATATGCGCACAAAATTTCATGAGAATCGGGACAGAAGAATTTTATATATAAGATTTGCTTTTACTAGGTTTGAGTCAAATCTACTCAATATTAAGATTAAAACGTTTTTTAGATTTTTTGTTTACAATTGTTAAATTGCATTATGATTTCGTATAAGGCAAAAATTATTTGTGAATTTTTTTCAGATCTTTTTGAATTTCGATATAGGATCACTGAAATCGATTTCGACTGTACCGAATCTTTGATGCCCTTCCCTGTGGCTTAGTTAGTCACACATAACCTTAAACAAACGTGTCAGCTGTTTTTTTTGTTATATGAAAAGCATTCAGAGCCTCAACTGTCACATAACCGGAATGTCCCAATCTGTTGAAAATAGATTTTGTTTGTACGTGACATTTGATAAAGTTTGGATAATGAACAGCTGATAAAGTTTGGATAATTTTACACAGCAACATGCTGGTTCGTTTTTTACGTTCTACGATTGCACTAAATGACGACATTACATTTACAACGTGTGGCTAACTAGGCCTATATACTCAATATTATAACCGATATTATGTTGATAATGGTTTCTTCAAGTTCTAATACAATTTAATAAATTTATAGTTAGTTGTTTTTCTTTTTTTTGCCAGTATTTATTATAACTAGCAGATTCCAGCGCTCGAAATTCGAGTGCAATTTCTAGAAAGCTTTTTTTCAACTTAGACAATTCACAAACCAACACTTTTATTATTGTGAATGAAGATAACAATCTCGTTAACAAACACGTTAACAAATTTAATTAAACACATAGCATATGTGTAATTTTATATATAAGTTAGTAGCAATTTTAAATGCAATTTACTCAAAATAAAGGAAAAAAATTAGAGATCTGTAAATCTGCAAAAGGGCTAAAAAGAAATACCTTTCAAATAATATACGTTTGGTCAAAATCGGTAAGAAACGGTAGAACAAAACATCGGTCACAAGAAATCGGCTAGCTTATTAATATTATAGATTTCTTATGTATGTTCCTTATGGTAGCTTTTTTCATAGAAAGAATTAATTTATATCTGAAAAACTACATTATTTTTCAATTATTAGAGTATGCTGTCCATTGTTGGGTCATGCGCTAACGAGAAGCGAAATCGGCTAAGCCCTACTACAAAATAAAAAACAGAAATTCGTCTATGAACATTTTAAGATGGATAAGGCATCAAAAGCTTCGTAAACAATGCAAGATTGTATTTATTTTTTTCATCAGCAGTAATTTTGAATTTTTTAACCAATTTTTTGTACTTTATGATGATTAGTTCGGTAAATAAATATTATATGAACTTTTCCGCCTATTTCGTCGGCTACAATAAGCCGACTTCATGCTGCACTACTTGGACCTCTGGAGTATAAACATATATAAACTAGGGATATAACTTTTGAACATTATTTGAAAATATCAAATCGGCCCTATGCAGACCGCATAGGGCTGCTGGCCTAACAAAATTCCCCCATAAAGCTTGCTGAAATTTGGTATATACAAATTTTTACCCATCATATTAAAGTTTTTAAAATTTTGATTTTGAAACTCATATTGTTTTGAAGCAGGCGACAGATTTTGTGTTTAACCCATTTTTGTCTAAGCTAGATCTACAAATTTAATAATAATTTGAAATTAGATATAAAGATTAAAGACTTTGTAATGAAATAAGTCTCCTACTTGCAAAAGATGATTTAATAATAATATATTAATTTAAATTTGTAAAATGTTATTTAAACACATGAGAGAATATAATCGATACGCTATACAATGCCTTTAGAGCATTGGCCTTAATTTCAACTAAAGTGCTATAACACGACTTGCTTTTTACACACTTATGTACTGTCAAATTTTCCCACTGCAAAACTTGTACACATCGTGTGATACATATTAAACATTGCATATGAATAATACATGTGGAAAGTCGTATGTAAATTCTCCAGTTCGAACAAGTAAATTAAAAAGATTAATATTAAAAGAAAATTAAATTGTTAAATATTAATTAACAATTAAAAATATATTTTTTTTTAACTATTTATTTATTTATTTTTAACAATTAACTTTGTGAATTCACAAACTAAAAAATCAACTGTTGTTTATAGATAAAGGTTATGTCATACAAAAATACATATGCAAGTGTGATAGCAAAAGTTATGAATCGTATGTAAAACGACAATTTTGGCAGACATACGCAATTACATATGGATAAAAAAGTGACAGTTCATATGTAAAAAAAAGTCGTGTAGTAGTTCATATCGGATGCTATATTTATATGGGGACTAGGTCTTTAAATGGACCGATCCTGACCACATTTGGCAAAGTCACTAATTTTTTGTAAAAAACATATACCGACTAAATTTGTGCAATATTTCTGGAGCAGCTAAAAATTGTAATACAGGTTTTTTTATGGTCATGGATGACCGATATCTATATGATAATTTTAATCCTATGACAATTTAAGTTGATCTCATAGGGGTCATGGGGACTAGGTCTGAAAATTTACCGGTTTTCACCAATTTCAATAACATTGATCCTATGGCCGATAGAAGCTTATCTATATATATAAAATTCATTTTCTGTTTGTTTGTTTGTTTGTTTGGCCGCTATACAAATTTTTATTTTTCAACCGATTTCCCTGAAATTTTGTGCACACGATCTCTATACCCCAGAAAAGGTCGCCATATAATTTTTACCGGCCACGCCTACTTTTACGCCCACTTTTTATGTAAAATTCATTTTCTGTTTTATTCATATTTGTTCACTATACAAATTTTTATTTGTTAACAGATTTCTCTGAAATTCGGTACACAATACCTGTACTCTACCTAAGGTCACCATATACTATTTATCGACCACGCCTACTTTTACGCCCACTTTTTATATACAATTCATTTTCTGCTTTTTGGTATATTTGTTCGCTATAAAAATTATTATTTTTCAACGGATTTCTGTTAAATTTGGTACACACGATCTCTGTACTCCAGGGAAGGTCGACATGTTCTTCGTACCGGCCACGCCTACTTTAACGCCCACTTTTTGTATACAATTCATTTCGTTTTTGGTATATTTGTTCCCTATACAAATTTTCATTCTTCAACCGATTTCTCTGAAATTTGGTACACACGATCACTCTGCTCCAGGGAAGGTCGACATATTCTTCGTACCGGTCACACCTACTGTTACGCCCACTTTTTGTATACAATTCATATTCTGTTTTTTGGTACATATGTTCGCTACACAATTTTTTTTAAACGGATTTCTCTGAAATTTGCTACGCACCATCTCTGTACTCCAGAGAGGTCGCCATATAATTCTTGCCGGCCTCGCCTGCTTCTACGCCCACTTTTTATACAAAATTAATTTTCTGTTTTTTGGTATATTTGTTCACTATAGAAATTTTTATTTTTCAAGGGATGTCTAAAATTTGGTCACACGATCTCTATACTACAGGGAAGGTCACCATATGCTTCTTACAGGCAACGCCTACTTTGCGCCAACTTCTATGTATATAAAACTTATTTTTTTCCTTTTATTTGTTTCTTTATTTTATTTTTCAATGGCTTTCTCCGAAAATTAGTACATATTCCAGGGAAGGTCGGCATATGATTTTTACCGACCACGCCTACTTTTACGCCCAACTTTCATATAAAATTCACATTTTGTTGTGTGGTATATTTCTTCCCTATACAAATTTGTACTTTTCAACGGATTTCTCTGATATTTGGTTTACACGGAAATAACTACACGGTGAACAAATTTCCCAAACTTAAATAAAGGCACCCAAAAGAAATCAACAAATTCCCCATATTTTTTTTTAATTGAAAGAAAAAATGAACTTACTCCCCAAATTCATTCTTAAATTTTTTACATATTTTTATTTAATGAATTTTGTTTAATATTTATTTTAGTAAACATTTGCATACTGCTCTCAATATATGTCCTACAATAAACTTAAAGCGGGTTCTCAGCTTATTTTTGAAGCATTTTTGCTGCAGCATCTTATAAAAAACTTCTAAATTAAAAAATCAAAAAATTTTTAATTGAAATAAAAAATGAATTTACTGCCCATACAAATTTTTGGGGAGAAAGTTCATTTTATTGGGGAATTTGTTAATTGGGGACTAAGTACTCAGCGCCTGGTAAGCATAGTGAACCATTTTTCAAGTCAAAGGCCTTTTTAACCCGGGCAAGACCGGGTAAAAACAGCTAGTAACCAAATATATCAGAATATAAAAATAATTTTATAGTTGCGATCTTTAGTTTGGTTACAAGGTTTACATGGACACATATACAGACAGACAGACGGACATAGAAAGTTACAAACATCAGCACAAAGTTATAATATTCTGATCACATAGAGGTATAAGCTACATAAATAAAAAATTGCAAAAAAGTTTATTAATTTCATCGTATTTGCATTTTTTTTCTAAATTTATTAAAATGTCTTTTAAAAAGTAAATCTTGCATCCGAAAGAACTCGGTAATTTTGAGTCAAAATGTTAATAGATCTGAAAATATAACATTAATATTGAAAAATATTACAAATGTCGAGAACAAATTATGTGAACTGAATCGACTTCCCAAGCAACACATCATGAATCAATTAAATCTAAAGAAAATAATTTAAGTCAAAAGAATTGATTTGTAGAATAAATTGAAAATTTCGAAAATTACCATAAAATCAATAAAGAGAAAGGTAAAATAGTTGATTTTAATTTATGAAAAAATCGAAAATTTAAATTTACAAATAGTAATGAGTATAATGAAACTTTGATGTATCCACCAACATTTTGGTATCAAAATCTGGTAGCTTTAAAGGTACCTTTAGCCTGTTATATTCTGAATAATTTTATTGCAGAAAGTGTACCGAAAAAACCGACGTCATACAAGATAGATACTGCCAAAAAATGAGTTTGTACGGCAAAAATCTTTAAGTGAAAACTAATATAAAAAATGTTGTATGAAACAATATGGATAACTCTAAGGGTATTATTACACGTTCAATATCCATATTCGTATCCATATCCTTTTATAAAATTTTATTTTTTTTAATGAAGGCAAATATTTCAGAAATCGCTAGCTTAAAAAATATAAAATGTAATGCTGAAATTATATAACCCGATGCGCTTCGCTACACCCATCGTAACAAAATAAATAAATGGGAATACATTTGGTAGAAAACTTATTAATGTATTTTTGGCGACGAAGGCGATTTTTACTTTGGCAATTATAGCTACTTGCAATTTTTGATTTTGGAAATTTTTGTATTTTGCTATTTTTGAATTTGGCGATTTTTCTTATTCGCGATTTTCGGGTTTGGCGATTTTTGATTTAGGCGTTTTTTGTGATTTTTGTTATTCGCGATATTCGGTTTTGGCGAGTTTTTTTTTTTTTGTTATTTTTGATTTTGGCGAATTTTGTTTATTGCGATTTTTAATTTTGGCGATTTTTTATTTGATCGATTTGTGATTTGACGATTTTTGGCTTTAGCGGTTTTGATGTTTTTTTTTGATGATTTTTGTATTTTTTTGTGATTTTTGATTTTAGCGATTTTTGTTTTTTTTGATTTGATTTATTATTTGCGATTTTTAACTTTGGCGACGTTTGATTTTGGCTCTTCCTCCCATATTATCCACGACTACTCGCATTGGCAATTAATGTACTTGTCAAAATTTCCAATAATGTCATTTTCATAGTACTTCATATATTTTTGTATTTGAGGTCGTGGCCATTGGTCTGATCCTGCCCAATTTTTGGGCGACTACTCACATTAATAACAAACAAACAAATAAACAAACGAACAAACAACCGAACAAACAAACAAAACTCCATTTTTATATATAAGATTATTTACATGCAAATTCTCAATATGTTGCCAACTTAAACTGATGACAAATTGGAAGATTTACTAAAACTATCATAAACAAAGAATATTGAATTGGATATAGAGAAAATTAAAGATAAAATGGAATATCATAAATTACCCAAGATTAAACAAGTAAGAAAATTATAGTCGGTCTAGACCGACTATATGATACCCTATACCATGGTTTAGAGACCCTATCTTTCGGTCCAACTACTTCGATATAGAAAATAAGCATAAACCAAATTTGAGTGCGATTTTTATTAATTTTTTTGGCTGCAGATATGAAAAAGTTCATATCGGATGCTATATCTATAAAGGGACTAGGTCCAAAAATGGACAGATCCTGATCATGTTTGGTAAAGTCTCTTGTATTTTGCAAAAATATGTACAAACAAAATTTGAGAAGAATCAGTGCAATATTTTTGTTTTTTAATAGATTTAACTGAAGATCGGGAAGCAGCTCTATATGGGGTCAAAGGGATCATTTTTGGACTACTCATTAGTGGATGTAATGAACGCATGCAAACCCAATTTGAGTAAGATCTATATGACAATTTGGATCTTATGGCAATTTATGTCAATTTCATATGGGTAATTTGTATGGGGGCTAGGTCTGAACATGGATCGATTCTCACCAATTTCAATAGCGTTCATCCCATGGCCGATAAAAGCTTATATACCAAATTTCATCAAAATATATTCATATTTGCGACCTGCAGTTTGATTACAAGCTTTACATGGACACACAGACGGACGGACGGACGGGCGGACATTGTTAAATCAACTCAGAAAGTGATTCTGATTCGATCGGTATAATTAAAGATGGGTCTAGGTCAAATATTTTTGGTTGTTACAAACAGCAGCACAAAGTCGTTATACCCAAACCACATAGTGGTATAGGGTATAAAAATAACAGCCAGATCGTAACGACACTCAGCAACATATTGATTATTTGAAAAAAATTGGCATACAAGACTGAAGTCTAAACGTAAATTTTAAAAGCAGCAAAAATATTGCTCTGAAAAAATTTTGCTAGAACTTTGTTAAGGAACCTATATCGGCAGAGGAAGATGCTGAACTGAAGCTCAAGAGACACAAAAAAGTACATGGTGTTAAAATTTAGGAAGTTATAAAATGTAATAACTATAAATTTAAATTAGTATTAATGAAATAATAAATAGAATGTAAGTTCATTTTTTAAATGAACTCTTACGAATTTCCAATATCTATAATATTAATAGGCTAGACGATTTCTTGTGACTGATGTTTTGTTTTACCGTTTTATCCCGATTTTGACCAAACGTATATTATTTGAAAGGTATTTCTTTTTTGCCGATTTGCAGATTTACCGATTTTTTAATTTTTTCCTTTAGCATACTTTTAGGGTCTTTATTTAATGAAAAAATAAAATTTCCTAGAATTTGCGCTTGAATTTCGAGGGCTGGAATCTGCTAGTATTCAGTAATGCTCTCCTAAAATTTTTTTATTCAATCTGCAAGAATCATATTCATATTTTTTTATACAAACAAATTTGCAAAATAAGACAACTTTCACGACCAACTGCTATTTGTCGAGTTTAACATTTTATTTCGATCAAAAAGCCACACAGAATATAAAATTCCGTTATGGTTATGATTATTTTAAATTGCATGATTTTAAAGAATACAAAAAGCGAAAAAATCATATTTCTGACGTTAACAGAATCAGGCTATTAAAGTGCTAAAAGAAAAATGTTAACAGGTCTTTAAAGAGAGTGAAAAAAGTTATAGAATAACTAACTACATTAATCTTCGTTATATCAATTTCTCAAAAGCGGAAATATGTAATATTATTTTAGTTAATCATACAATATTTTCACGATTTATTTGATGTCGAAATAATGCTGTAATTATTAAGCAATATCAATTTTCACAATTATAGTTGTTTAATTTTTACACAAAAATTGTATATAGAGTCTACTGCGTGGCCTGTTACTCCCCTTTATTGTATTATTATTATTTTAAAAATAATTTTTGTTTTATTTTCCACAACAATAAACCAATATTCCATCTGTGTTTTCCTACCTCAGTATTTGTTAGCGCATTGCAGACAAAAAGCACTACCACAAGTATACGAATAATTCGCACAAAAAATATATCAAATATATCAAGCCGACAAGACAAATACAAAATTTTTTATTACAAAGTGTCAGTTGGTCTGTTTGTATTTGTAATATCCATACAGAATGAAACAAACAATAATTTGTGTTTGTGTGGAGAGAAAAAATCCATAAACCAACATAAGGACATGACAGCCAAATAAAAAAGAATCTAAAAGTCTAGAACGATTTTAGGATGTGGTTAATTTGGATGGTTAAAGTTATAGCATACTTTTTGGAAATATGAATAAAGATTCTTTGCATTTTGAATGATTAAAACTGATAAAGTGTATTGGTAAAACGATTTATGAAAATTGTAATTTGAATGACTTTTAAAAATAACAAATCATATGTAAAGAAAATTGGGTCAATTAGCTTTGCTTCTGCTTAAAGTATTAAAATGCTGACAGATTTTTGGAAGATGGTTTATGTGGACAATGCCTTAATATTTCGGTGATGCACATAAGCACGATTTTGTTGTCAATATTACTTAAGAATTCTTGGAAATCAATGCATTTGAATATGAAGTTGTTATTGGGAATATTGAATTTAAGAATTGTGGTATAAGAAATGTTAAACAACAATTGTGAGAATGGTTTTAAATTCAGGAAAGAAATATTGAATATAGCTAGTCAAATATTTAAGAAATTTTAAAAAAATATTAAGATAACGAATACATAGCCGAATAAGCGTTTTTAATAGAAATTACTATGTCTTAACATTTTAATACGGTGAACTAGAAAATATTTCTCTACTAACAAATTTTATACCTGAAATGTACATATCGTCGTTCGTAAATTATTGTGTTCTATATGCTTTTTGCTAAAGTTTAGTTGCTAAAGTTTAGTTGCTAATTAAAAAAAACTGAACCGGTAAAATTGTTGCCACCTTCCTACCAAGGAAAGTACTATAGTTTGTGGTTTTTTCTGTTAAAAAAAAATTCCTCTTTGAAAACGCCTTTAAAAGTAAAAACTATTAGAACTTAAACATGGATTAATAAAAAAAAAAAAAAAACATATAGAGCACAATAACTTACGAACGACGATATATATAAATTACATATATGTCAATGAAAACAGATGTTTTAATAATTCAAATTACTTATACATTTTTTAGAAGCCCTTTGTTTTGCTGAATAATAAATAAATGCTTATTTTATGTGCTAATTCTGTCGCTCCGTTAACTGTTGTTAAGTTAACATTTTACTTTATGTTACTACAAGATTTTGCAATTTTTTGGGGATTATGACAGATTTTGTTTATAATTTTATATAGCATCGAGTTAGTTATATTGATAGATTACGCTCGTGAAATATTTAAGCATTCTGATAAAAACTGTTGAGTGGGCAAATACTACTCGCACAAGATCTTCGTATGTCTGATATTAATTTTCAAAAAAAATTTTCAAGAACACTTGGAAACAACATTATTATTTCAAACGAATATGTTTATGGCAATGTTGGCGTGCCGAAACAACTACTCGAAAAAGATCAGATATTTTGAAAAAAGTGTAAATAATAAATCTTTTTTTTATACACTGTCTGTATCAACTTATTAATAGATTACATATTATAAATGTAAAATTGTGGCGTGCGTCTCGACTGATATTGATCACCTTCTATACAAATATGCCCTTATTTGAAATTTGATTGTACATTCCAGAAAGTTTTCCAGAAATAATTAATACAAATTTATATTCTTTAGAGCTTCTGCTCGACAAAAAGCAGAAGTTAAAAAAATCTAAAAAAATCATGTGAGTTCGATCACAGAGGGGATGTGTAAATAACAGAGTTCAGAAAAAAACACACACTGAATAAAAAACTCGTACATATATGTAAACAAACATAACTTAGACCAACACACACATATTTTTATTTTCATACCAATTATGTTTGTTTATAAATTTTCTTCGGTGCCCAACACAACCATGACTGTGTTCGTTTTAATATTTCGTTATTTACACGAACATTTTTGTATCACATACTTTTTGTTTCAATCACACATAAAGCACACATTTTTGAGTGTTGCTTTATTTGAAGTTCATGTTCTGGTACGTGTACTGAAAAAAAAACACAGAACATGTACAATAAACAGGTTCGAGTTCAGTTATATTTTAAGTCGTGTTGTGGCTCGTGTAGTGAGAAAACACAGAACATGTACAATAAACAGGTTCGAGTTCAGTTATATTTTAAGTCGTGTTTATTGTACATGTTCTGTGTTTTTTTTCAGTACACGTACCAGAACATGAACTTCAAATAAAGCAACACTCAAAAATGTGTGCTTTATGTGTGATTGAAACAAAAAGTATGTGATACAAAAATGTTCGTGTAAATAACGAAATATTAAAACGAACACAGTCATGGTTGTGTTGGGCACCGTAGAAAATTTTGAAACGCACATAATTGATATGAAAATAAAGATATGTGTTGGCTGCTTTTGAACAGAACATTGTGTGTTTCATGTGTGTATTTTCTGAACCTTGGTAAATAATTTACTAAATATCTAGGACCGCATGCAAAAAAATTAAAGTGTACTTCAAGTAGACTATATCAACAAATTTTGTATGAAAAACGTACAATAAAGGCTACTTGAAGTACACTTTAATTTTTTTGCATACGGCCCCTAGTAATTAAAAATTTTTTTATGGCACTTTTTAAAATCAAACAGAAAGCGTCATAAATGTATCACTGATAGCAATCAACTGCACGGGCTCTGCTAATATAAAAATATTTATTATTATTTATTATTTCAACCGGATAATTTTTAACTTTTGTTTTTCATTTTTCATATTTCGCTTTACACTTTTCATTTTTTTATTTTTCATTTTTTCATTTTTATTTTTAATTTTTCGTTTTTCATTTTTTATTTTGCCTTTGTCATATTTTATTTTTTATTTTTAATTTTTAATTTTTAATTTTTAATTTTTAATTTTTAATTTTTAATTTTTAATTTTTAATTTTTAATTTTTAATTTTTAATTTTTAATTTTTAATTTTTAATTTTTAATTTTTAATTTTTAATTTTTAATTTTTAATTTTTAATTTTTAATTTTTAATTTTTAATTTTTAATTTTTAATTTTTAATTTTTAATTTTTAATTTTTAATTTTTAATTTTTAATTTTTAATTTTTAATTTTTAATTTTTAATTTTAATTTTTAATTTTTAATTTTTAATTTTTAATTTTTAATTTTTAATTTTTAATTTTTAATTTTTA